>CM031613.1:20333718-20373718 GCA_018398815.1 Conus ventricosus
GACGATGGCGAGTGGTCAATAAAGTGTGTAGTGTTGACAATGGCGAGTGGTCAATAAAGTGTGTAGTGTTGACGATGGCGAGTGGTCAATAAAGTGTGTAGTGTTGACGATGGCGAGTCTTGAAGATCTGGCGAGCAGCAGAATTGTGGGCCATTCATGGTGGGTGAAGAGCATAGTCAGAACACACACACACACACACACACACACACACACACACACACACACACACACACACACACACACACACACACACACACATCACACATACCCATCACTTTGTAATAAGAAGTACTTTTGTGCATAGGCCTGTGGTTTGTATAATGAATGTTAAAGTGGTAATATGATGCCTTCTACATTAAGTACATGGCCCTCACACGAGGGGCTTCGTGTTGGATATCTAAATATTAACAGTGCCAGAAATAAGACTGATGACATTGCTACAATTTTACACAACAATGGGAATAACTTTCATGTTTTTTGTATAGCTGAATCTAGATTAACAGATATGATACCAGATTCCGATATGTACATGCCGAATTATGACACAATTCGACTTGATCCAGCTGCACCAAAATCAACAGGATTACTTTTATATTGTGCAAATTCAGTAAGATTTAAACGACTGTCACATTTAGAGAATTATGGCATTGAATCTGTTTGGATAGAAATAAGTCTTAAACATTGTAAACCGATTATTATAGGATTTCTATACAGAAACCCAGCCGAAACAACTGACTGGTATGATAAGTTTAATTTGATGATGGATTCTGCTATCTTAGCATCCAAAGAATTGATTGTTTTGGGTGACTTTAATATTGATTTAACAATACCAGGAACAAAATGGAGTCACAGTTATTCAATGTATGGATTAGAACAAATCATCGATCGACCAACACGCATTACTGAACACTCGGAAACTTTAATTGATCATGTTTACGTCACCTCAAGAGCAAATATTGTGGAAGTATGTTCTGTTCAAATCGGATGCAGTGATCATTCATCTGTTTGTTTTACATGGATGAAGAAAGGTGTAAAAATTCCTAAGCTGGGACATAAGGAAATCTTTTACAGATCTTTCACACATTTTGACAAAAATGCATTTCTTGATGATTTACTTTCCTCGGGCTTAGATTATATTTATCAGATAAGAAACCCAGATGAAGCAGTCAATTACTGTATACATGTTCAGTTCAATATATGATAAACATGCCCCTTTGTTAGAAAACGAGTAAAACATACTATGAAACCCCCGTGGTTGACGAAGGAAATAGACAATGACATACATAAAAGAGATCATTTACTCAAGTTAAAGGACAAAGAAAAATTTAGAAAACAAAGAAACAAAGTGAATTCCATGAAACAAAAAACGAAGAAAAATATTTTCAAGATTTGTTATTCTCTTCTCAGAATTCAAAATCGATCTGGAAGGCAATTAATCTTTTAACTAATGGTAAATCAAACTCTAAAGTTAAGAATCCAATAAAGGATATTTCACCGGAAGATTTGAACTTTCATTTGCAAATGTTGCTAAGGACATAATTGTAAATGATGAATACAAATCGAAATGATTTACATGAACTAAAACAATATTGCTGTTCTAAAAACATCTCCTCAACTTTCACTATACCGTCAATTTCAGTAAATGAAGTGTGTTATGGGCTAATGTGTCTAAAACAATCTGGAACAAGAGGTTTAGATGGAATTGATGGAAAGGGAAATACTGAAAATTGCCTCATCTGCTATCGCTGATACACTCACCTATATTTACAACTTGTGCATTGATAAAAACCAATTTCCTCTTAATTTTAAAGTTTTAAAAAAGTATTTTGCGGCATTACGCCCTCTGTATAATTCTGGCGTTGAATGAGCGCCATCCGACCTGAAAACGTAAAAGCAAATGAACAAATCTGATGATTACTCACAAGACTTTTTTTTGGAAGTTTTCTGTGGGGTTGGTCCTTCAAAGAAACAATGAGTGATTCGAAGTCTGCGTAAACAACATATGGGCTCGTTGGCATCCGTTTCCAGTTCTTAAAACAAACTTTACTGCCTTCTGGGGGCGTAATTAGTTCTGTATTACAGTCAACTGGGCCGATACAATGTTTCTTATGTTCAAGCGCGGCTTGACCGGATGGAATTCTTGTTAAACATTTTCTACAGAATTCTTGCTTATTTCATGCTTTGAAGAAATGCGCCAATAATCTACTCATTGTGCGTATCAATGTGTCATGTGGTAGCCCTGCTGGCGAAAACATCAGTAGTAAGCCCCACATGGCTTTTGTCTGGTTCGCCAATCGTTGGAACTGTTCTTGGACACTTTAATGGGCAGTAGATTTGTTTCCTCATCCCATGGGGTAGATATTGAACAGTTATTGGTTTGTTTTGTTCTTCAAACTGATCAATTTTGTCCACGCTAACAGGAAAGGATATTCCGCTAAAGTTGAGATCATTGATGTAAGGGAGATAGTTAGACACTCTCTCTGCGTTTTTTGCCGACGCGATGCAGCCTTGCGAGAACACACCACATAAAACATTTGTTGTCTGTATTCTTTTATGTTAGAACTGCTTTTTTTGGAACTAATACTGGAGGAAAGTGGAATGTAAAGACTTGCCTACAGTCGGTGCATACTTACCTGTTTTAATCTGATCTCTATGACTTCGCCCTCTGACCAACCAGAGCCTCTCATTTGGCTTCTTTAGCGGCCACATCAAGCTGTGTAAGCAGTTGGTCTTCCCAAACCAGGTGTTAAGTCATTTCAAAAGAAGAGTCTGTTGTTTAGTCGAGACCCAGACTTCTAGATTTTCTTTATTTATTGTTATATAGTCGATTAAAAAAAGCTAACATTACTTAACTGGCGGTCTATTGTTAGTTTACCTGGGAAATTGAGAAATACATGAACAACACTTGCCCGTACGTTTTTCTGAATCAATGACATCTAGACTGATATCATTTAAAGCTTTTGATAAAACTTCTTCCTTAAGCATTGTTTCAACAATTCGTCTGGACCCTTTATATATCTTATCCATGCTGAGTTTTCTTTTAAAACTCAAAATATTTATTTTAAAATTTAAAAAAAAAATAATCAGAATCAATATCAACGGTCTTTTTTTGCTTGAACTAATAAACTAAAATATAAACACCTTTGGCGTTGTAATGTGAGCTGTTTTGAACAGAGTTTAATGTTCGTTTACTTTTTTTAAACATTCCTTTTTTATCTGCTCGTTGTCTAGCTGTTTAGAAAAACTTGCCTTGCCTTTCTTTGAAGATCAAACTTTTGTCTTTTGTATCTCAAAATCGGCCTTGTAAACGACTAAATTCTTCATCCGTGAAAGTTTTAGTCAATTAGTGCTTTATTATTACCCGTTTGAACGAACTAAGTTTAGCTGTTATTAGTTGAACCATAGCTGTGTTGCTTTTGGGGTTTAGTTTTTAATTTTTGCTAGCAGCACTTACAGCTGTGAACCAGGCCAAGAGCTAAAGACAAACCGCCTAGAGGTAAAGCTGCGGTGGGGCCAACACCTGTTGCTAAGAGACCTACACTTGTCCCTGCCGATACAGCACTTATAGTCGATGTTCCAGCATTAACATATGTAACAACATTAAAGGCTGCAGAATACCTTCGTTTGGTTTTGCTGTATTTTGAAAGGTCCTGCTCTAGTTTTAGTTGCATTTGTGTAATGTTGGTTAATCTGAAGGTTTTTACTTTCAGGATGTTCCAACAGCAGCAGAGTTGTCTACTATCTCTCTCTTTGGCCACTCTGGTGCTGTAGGCACTTTTGATAAGCTGACAGACATGCTTTTTTAAAAATAAAAAATAATTTTGTATTGTATATCTTTTAATCTGTTATCTTTAATATTCAGGCGCATCATATATTAAAAACCCAAAAGTGCATTAAGCGGTTTATCGCCATCTTTTTCTTATCAATTTGAATGTTTATTACGTCTTTAACAGTTTCTCCCCCCGCTTCCATGAACTGATTATCCTCTGTTTTACCCCTTTGGTCAATCCATAAACCGTATTTCGTTGTTAAATAATCGTCAAGCCTAACATTGTGAAGGTGTAGATCTTTAGACACAAGGGCTACTGTCGGACTTCTACACCTCCCACCCCCAAACAATTTTCTTATTTCGTCAAAATGCTGATAAGGTTAAGCCCGCTAGCGTAGATTTGGTTAGGACTACCCTCAATTGTACATTGCACTTTCGTTATTTTAGGATTAATAAACTTTTCACTTTGTCTTTTGAATGGTTCTTTATCTCTTCACACAGCAATAAAATACCTTTAAGTGATCGTGCTGTGGCGCTAAAACTAAAATTCCATATAGTGTCTGCCTTGCTTTTGGAATATTGTATGATAAATCACTCTTTCGTAATATATTGCTAATTTTGACTGATATTGTTGCTCAATCAGCCTTGCTAAATTAGGTTGCTAACAACGTCAAACTCTAACGAGATGTCAGAAATGCTGTACTTTGCTCCGGTGTCTGATGATTTGATAACACGTTTGTATTCATTAAAAGTTAGTTCGTATGACAACTGTCTTTTAATGCTCCTTGAAAGTATGGTGCATGCGATTTTAACAACTCAAAATCTAAGGGAAATGGAAAAGCGATTTCCATACCAAAATTTACAGCTACATACTTGTTACCGTCTTTAGCATCTCCAGCGCCTATTCTGTGTTTAGTGCTTCATTATTTTCTATCCTTGAAACGCAAGATCGGCCCTTTCATTCTCGGTTAGCCATAAATCAGAATAGATTAAAAATATGTCTGCATTGTGTAAAGAAAATATTTCTTGCCCCTCAAGTTTTATAGAAATGTTTCTTAACGATTGCCCGTCCCAGATTCTGGACAACTGTCCTGTCTGGGTCTATTGTTGATGCGAGTTCTATTTTTGAAAGTAAGTTGCGCAGAGCCTGGCACAATCACTTCATCCGCTCCTAGGTCTGGAAATTTGACAGTAAGAATTGATCCGCATCAATAGTAGATGGATTATTTGGAACAGTAATACTCCGTTTATTTCCCTTCACGCCAAAAGGCTCTTTCAGTCTTCTATGCGGCGTCAAGAATTGAGCCATATGCTTGTGACATTTTTTTATAAAACAAAATAAAAAGTTAATTATTTAAAAACATGGCAGGAATTGAAGATGAAGATTATGATTTTTTGATCCTGGAGGACGACATGAGTGAAATGACTCCTTGACACAGCATCGCTCAGCACTCTCATTGCGGCTTGAATTAACAGAAAGTACGGCCGGAGCATTTTACAAAAGTTTAGGCCTAGAACCTCCCGAATTTATAGACCCTAATGATTTGAACTAAAAGTAAACATTTGTATGTGAAAAACGACAAGGAGAACTTGTCAGCTTACGGATAAACGAGACCCATCAAGTTTGTAGTGTGGACGATGGCGAGTGGTCATATAAAGTGTTGTAGTGTTGACGATGGCGAGTGGTCAATAAAGTGTGTAGTGTTGTCGATGGCGAAGTGTGTCAATAACGTGTGTTAGTGTTGACAATGGCCGCTAGTGCGTCTATAAAGGTGTGTAGTGTTGACGATGGCGAGATGGTCTATAATGTGTGTAGGTTGACGATGGCCGATGTCTTGAAGATCTGGCGTGCTGCAGAATTGTGGGCCATTCATGTGTGGGTTGAAGAGCATATCAGAACTACTCACACACACACACATCACACAAACACCCTACACACAACACACTATCAACACTCACACACAACCACACACACTCACACACAAACTCACACATATCCCTTCACTTTGTAATAAGAAGTAACTTTTGTGAAATAGCCTGTGGTTGGTTTTATGTATGTTAAAGTGGTTAAGATGTTGCCTAACTGTACTTTAAGGACATGGGCCCTCACACGAGGGGTTGTGTTGGATATCTAAATATTAAAGTGCCAGAAATAAGACTGTTGACATATGCTACAATTGTACACAACTACAATGGGTATAACTTTAATGTTTTTTTGTATAGCTGAATCTAAGATTAAACTGATGTTGTTACAGATTCCGATATGACATGCCGAATTATGACACAAGTCGGACTTGATCCTGCTCTGCACCAATATTCAACAGGATTACTTTTATCATTGTGCTAAATTCATTAAGTTTTTAAACGACTGTCACATTTAGAGAATTAGGCATTGAATCGTTTGGATAGAAATAAGTACGTAAACCATTGTAAACCGATTTTATGGATTTCTATACAGAAACCCAGCCGAAAAAACTGACCTGGTATGATTAAGTTTAATTTGATGATGGGATTCCTGCTATCTTTGAATCCAAAAAGTATTGATTGATTGGGTGACTTTAATATTGATTTAACATTACCAGGAACAAATGGGAGTCACAGGTATTCTAGCGTATGGATTAGAAACAAAGCATCGATCGACCATCACGCAATTACGGAACACTCGGAAAACTTTATTGGATCATTTTACGTCCACATCAAGAGCAAATATTGTGGAAGTATGTTCTGTTCAAATCGGATGCAGTGATCATTTCAATCTGTTTGTTTTTCAGGATGAAGAACGAAAGGCTGTTAAAAATTCCTAAGCTGGGAATAAGGAAATCTTTTAACAGATCTTGCACACATTTTGACACAAAATGCATTTCTTGATGATTTACTTTCCTCGGGCTTTGATTATATTTATTCAGATAAGAACCAGATGAAGCAGTCTATTACTGTATACATGTTCAGTTCAATATATGATTACATGCACCCTTTGTTAGAAAACGTGTAAATATCTTACTATGGAAACCAACGTGGTTGAACGAAGGAAAAGACAATGAAATACTTAAAAGAGATCATTTACTCAGTTAAAGGACAAAGAAAAATTTAGAAAACAAAGAAACAAAGTGAATTTCATGGAAACAAAAAAAACGAAGTAAAATATTTTCCACATAGATTTGTTATTCTTCTTCTCTGAATTCATAAAAATCGCTTCTGGAAGGCAATTAATCTTTTAACTATTGGTCAATCAAACTCTAATAGTAGATCCAATTTAAAGGATATTTCACCGGAAGATTTGAACTTTATTTTGCAAATGTTGCTAAGGACTATTGTAAATGATGATACAAATCGAATGATTTCATGAACTACAACAATATTGCTGTTCTAAAAACATCTCTCATCTTTAACTATACCGGTCATTTTCAGTAAATGAAAGTGTGTTATGGGATAATGTGTCCTAAAATACCAATTGGAACAAGAGGTTTAGATGGAATTGATGGAAGGATAACTGAAATTGCCTCATCTGCTATCTCTGATACACGCACCTATATTTACAACTTGTGCATGGATATAAAAACCTATTTCCTCTTATTATTTAAAGTTTTAGAAGTATTTTGCGGCATTACGTCCTCTGTATAATTCTTGCGTTGAAATGAGCGCCATCCGACCTGCAACGATGAAAGCAAATGAACAAATCTGTGATTACTCACTAAGTCTGTTTTTGGTTCGTTTCTGGAGGCGTTGTCCTTCATAAGAAACAATGAGTGATTCGAAGTCTGCGTATTACAAACATTGGGGCTCGTTTGCATCCGTTTCCAGTTCTTTAAAACTTATTACTGCCTTCTGGGGGCGTTTTTTAGTGTGTAGTACTGTCAAATGGGCCGATTTACAATGTTTCTTAGGTTCCACGCGGCTCTTGACCGGATGGTAGTCTTGTTAAACTTTTCTACCAGAATTCTTGATTATGTCTTGCTTTGAAGTATGCGCCAATAATCTTACTCAGTGAGCGTATCAATGTGTCATGTGGTAGCCTGCTGCGCGAAAACATTCAGTAGTTAAGTCCACATGGCTTTTGTCTGGTTCGCAATCGTTTGGACTGTTCTTGGACACTGTACATGGGCAGTAGATTTGTTTCTCATCCATGTGTAGTATTGACAGTTATAGGTTTGTTTTGTTCTTCAACTGATCAATTTTTGTCCACGCTTAAAGGGAAAGGATATTCCGCTAAAATTTGGATCATTGTTGTAAGGGTGATTGTTAGACACGCTCTCTGCGGTTTTGTGCCGACGCGAGGCAGCCTTGCGAGAACACACACATAAAACATTTGTTGTCTGTATTCTTTATGTTTAGAACTGCTCTTTTTCGCACTAATACTGGAGGTTAGTGGATATGTAAGACTTGCTACAGCCGGTGCATTCTTAGCCTGTTTTAATCTGATCTCTATGACTTCGCCTATGACCAACCAGTGCCTCTCATTTTGGGCTTCTTCAGCGGACCATCAAGCTGTTGTATAAGCAGTTGGTCTTCACAACCAGGTGTTAAAGTCATTACGAGAAAGAAGAGTTGTTATTTAGTCGTGACAAGACTTCTAGATTTTCTTCTTGTATTGTTTTATAGTCGATTTTAAAACAGACTTACATTTACTTTAACTGGCGGGTCGTATTGTTAGTTTACCTGGAACTTGAGAAAATAGCATGAACAAATACTATTGCACGCATTACGTTTGCTGATTCAATGACATCTTGACTGATTCATTTAAAGCTTTTGTTAATCTTCTTCCTTAAGCATTTGTTTCAAACAATTCGTCTGGACCTTATATATCTTAATCCATGCTGAGTTTTCTTTTATACTAAATATATTTATTTAAATTATAAAAAATAATAATCAGAATCAATATTACAACGGATCTTTTTGTGCTTGAACTAATAAACTATAAAGTATAACCACCCTTTTGGGCGTTGTTAATGGTGCTTGTTTAGAACAGATGTTTAATGTGTTCGTTTACTTTTTTTAAAAAATGCTCTTTTGTAGCTGCTCGTTGTCTAGTGGTTGAGAAAAACTTGCCTCTTGCCTTTCTTTGAAGATCAAATTTTGTCTTTTGTAGTCATTCAAAATCGGCAACTGGTAAAACGACTATATTCTTCATCCGTGTTGTTTTGAGTCTTTAGTGCTTTATTTATTATCAGTTTGAACGAAACTAAGTTAGCTGATATTAGTTGGAACCTTTTGCTGTGTGCTGTTTGGAGTTTAGTTTTTAATTTTTGCTAGCTGCCTTACAGTGATGAACAATGGCAAGAGTAATTGTCAAACCGCCCTTGAGGTTAAAGTCTGCGGGGGTGCGCACACCTGTTGCTAGAGACCTACCACTTGTCCCTGCCGCATACAGCATCTTATAGTCGATGTTCCGCATTAACTGATGTAACAACTATTAAAGGCTGCAGTATACCTTCGTTTGGTTTTTGCTGTATTTGAAAGGTCCTGCTCTAGTTTTTAGTTGCATTTTGTGTAATGTTGGTTTAATCTGAAGGGTTTTTACTTCTGGGATGTTCATTCAGCTACTAGCGTGTTGTCTACTTTCTCTTCGTTTGGCCACTCTGGGGCTGTAGAGCATTTTGATATATGCTGAACAGACATGCTTTTTTAAAAAATAAAAATTTAATGTAGTATTGTATATCTTTTATCTGTGATCTTGAATATTTCAGCTGAGCATCTTATATTAAAACAAATGTGCATTAAGCACGGTTTATCGCCTTCTTTTTCTTATCAATTTGATGTTTAGTACGTCTTTAACAGTTCTCACGCTTCCATGTAAACTGTTTTTACTCTGTTGACTTAGGTCAATCCAATAAACCGTATTTCGTTTGTTAAATAATCGTCAAGCCTATCATTGTGAAGGTGTAGTTCTTTAGACACAAGTCGTTCTTACTGTCAGGATTCTACACCTCCCACCCCCCAAACAATATTCTTATTTCGTTCTATATGCTGATAGGTTTAAGCCCGCTAGCGTTAGATTTGGTTTGGACTCCCTCAATGTACATTGCACTTTCGTTATTTTAGGATTAATAAACTTTTCATTGTTTTTGATTGGTTCTCTTATCATCTTCACACAGCATTTAAATACCTTTAAGTGATCGTTTGCTGTGGCGCTAAACTAAAATGCAACTATAGTGTCTGCCTTGCTTTATGGATATGTTGTCAGGATAAATCTCTCTTTCGTAAATATATTGCTAATTTTGACTGATATTGGTGCTCAATTCAGCCTTGCTAAATTAGGGTTGCTAACAACGTCAAACTTAACGAGATGTCAGAAATGCTGTTACTTTTGCTCCGGTGTCTGATGATTTGATATACATCGATTGTATTTCATTAAAATGTTTGTCTTTCGTATGACATATCTGTCTTTTAATGCTCCTTGAAAGTATGGTGCATGCGATTTTAACAACTCAAAAATCGAAGGGAAGGGAAAAGGATTTCCATACGCATAATGGCAGCTCTAATACTCGTTACCGTCTTTAGCATCTAATGCGCCTATTCTGTGTTTTAGTGCTTCATTATTTGTCTATTCTTGAAACGCATGATCGGGCCTTGCATTCTCGGTTAGCCATAAATCAGAAATAGATTTAATAAAGCTTGTCTGCATTGTGTACAAGAAAATATTTCGTGCCCTCATGTGTTATAGAAATTTTCTTAACGATTGCCCGTCCCGATTCTGGACCCAAACTGTCTGTTGGGTCTATCTGGTGATGCGGGTTTCTATTTTGAAAGTAAGTTGCGCGAGCCTGGCACAATCACTTTCCATCCGATCCTAGGTCTGGAAATGTGACAGTAAGAATTTGATCCGCATCAATAGTAGATGGATTTTTTGGAACATGTAATACTCCGTTTTTTTTTCCCTTCACGCCAAATGGCTCTTTCAGTCTTCTATGCGGGTCAAGTATTGAGCCATATGCTTGTGACATTTTTTTATAAAACAAATTAAAAAGTTAATTTTTTAAAAACATGGCAGGAATTGAAGATGGCAAGATTATGATGTTTTTGGATCCTGAGGACGACATGAGTGAATGACTTCCTTTGACACAGCATCGCTCAGCAAACTCATGGCGGCCTTGAATTAACAGAAAGTCCGGCGGACCGGAGCATTTTACAAAGTTTAGGCCTAGAACCTCCGAATTTATAGACAATAATGATTTTGACTAAAAGATAATCATTTGTTTGTGAAAAAAACGACAAAGGAGATAACTTGTTCAGCTTACGGAATAAATAAACGAGACCCATCAAAGTTTGTAGGCGCATGAAATTACAATTAGACAAGGCTTCCGTTGTGAGCGAAACGGAATCGCCTTGGTATTTCTAAACAAAATTAGATAGGGAGCAGTTGCTAAACTTCAATACACACTCAGAAACTCCAACAGCTAACCAATTACAAAACCATGGAACCTTAAAAGATTTAAGTCAAACAGCAGACAAATTAATAGAAGCAGAAACCACTTTTTTTTTTTTCCGAAGAAACAGAATGAAACAGCATTAAAAACTATACACGATCCACTGCTGCCCACGCAAGAAATAACAGCCTCTGTCATGTGCTTTGAGAAGCATCAGAGATGAATTAACAAACAATTCAGCAGAACTGGGTGTATGAACTAGATGTGCATTAAAAGAGGAAAAGAAAATACTCGTTAGAGGCTGACGACTCCAACTTAGGACGCGTATTAAAGAAAGGAATAACTCAAAGGACTAAATGATTTGAACAACTAAAGCTCAGCAACACTAGATGTGTGGTCTACTAAAACAAGAACATTACGAACTAAAGTGAGCAGAATAAGAGAAACTGCCCAAACCGAATTTTATGATGAAGGACACACCGCTAGCAGAACGAATAAGAACTCTGTTTAGAGAGCAGGGGAAGTCCATATAGCAAGGCGTTATAACAGCCTTAGATTTGCATTAAGTACAACTGGTGATGTCTATTAGGCGGCGGTGGTCAAAGTCCAGTCCTCCACGCCATCGACTCCATCACCGCCTGATTAAATCATGGGGTAAAATCAGCTTGATATTTTTCTTGCGGGTTTAATATAAAAAATTAGCCGGTACAGGCCATAGACTCTTTACCTGGTAGATGAGGGGTGTGTTAGCTGGCTTTTGTCTACTGCAGCAAAGTAGTTTGGCTTTATGGCCCAGCATCTTATGGGTATTAGTTCTCTTAAAAGTTATTATGTATTTATGCCCGTCGCTCCGGGGGAGCATAGGGCCAATCAACGACACCTTCGCATCGCTCTACTGTTCTGGGGCTCGTCTGGTCATTCCAGTCCCAGTTTGTCCCTTGTTGTTTCTAACTCCGCCTAGTTCTCGTCTCCAGCCTGTTTGCGAGGCCGGCCCTCTCCTTTCTCTTTACCTGCGGGTTCAGGTCAGGGCTTGGCGTGGTGGTTTGCTGGATGCTGGCTTCTGTGGGTGTGTCACCGATCAAGCCCCACTTCCTTCGCAGTTATCTGTTGGCCAATGGTTCCTGTCAGCACGCTCCCACAGATCTTCGTTTCGGACCTTGTCCTGCCATCGGATTTTGTAGATTGCGCCTCTGACAGGTGATGAAGAATTGTCTGAGTCTTTTGTTGCATCGTCTGTGTTGTTTCGCCACGTTCGCATACGTCAGAGCAGAACTGATTTAACACTTGGAGTTGAAGATGCGGAGAGTTTGGTTCTTATGATATGCTCAGATTGCCCAGTTGTCTTTGAGCTGACGAAAGCTGCTCTTGCTTGCGATTCTGCTGTGGACGTCTGCGGTCCGTGCCTCCCTGTTGGGTCCAACACGCTTCCAGTAGACGAAAGTCTCCACCTCCCTGATGGGCTCTCCATCGACTGTGACTGGTGCTGTTGGCAGTGGTGTTGTGATTTTCATCAGCTCCGGTCTTCTTCCTGTTAATCTTGAGCCTTGTCCCGCTGATGTGGTCTCCAAAGCGAGTGGTCTTGTCTGATCTGGCTGTGGGCTGTGTGACAGGTGCGCCCAGGTCCGTCAGCGATGTCAAGGTCGTCGAGGCTGCGTCCAGAGTGATCCATGTATTCCGTTGTTTCTGCCTGTTGTAGTGGTCTTCATGATCCAGTCAATGACAAGGAGGCATGTGGAAACGGCGACAGCAGGCATCCCGCCGAACTCCCAGTCTTCCTCGAATCTTTCGGACAGGTGGCCGGGCGTGGGCAAATCTTGCAGTTCATTGTCTGGTAGGTGCACGGGATGTGGGGGGTTGATCTTCTTGGGGGAACTCCGTTAATGCCTCACTCTGCAGCTTGCACCTACAGATCTCTCTGGCCACACTGTCGAAAGCCTTCTCTTAATCTATGAAGTGATGTAAAAGGGGGGAGTTATCCACTCCAGCGACTGTTCCACGATGATGGCGCAGGCTGGCGATCTGGTCGGCACACGATTTGTTCTGCGGAAGCACTGCCTGCTGCTGGTCTCGGGGCTTGGGGTTCGACAGCTCTTTCCATTTCTCCAGTATGAAAAATCCTGTTGAGAACATTGCCTGGCGTTGACAGGTGCATGATCCTCGGTAGTTGCTGCAGTACCCTGAGGTCTCCTTTCTTCGGCAGCTTGATGACAATTCCGTCTTTCCACTGAGCCGGTACCTCCTCCTTCTCCAAGATCTTGCAGAAGAGGATGTTGTTAGCATGTTGACCCAGCTGTCTCTATGTCTGCTTGGTGGCTTTCTGCTCTGGTATCTCGTCCGGCCTGCAGCCTTCCCATTTTCGGAGGTATGATGGCCTTCTTGATCTTACTGCCTTTGAGGGTTTGTCCACAGATGATGGGCAGGTCTGTTAGGAGGTGGGATGTTGGTGGTGGCGTCAGGGGCGGGCGGTTCAGCAGGCTCCTGAACAAAAAAAAAAGTGTTTGCCCGTCGTTTCGGCTATTCCTCGGTTGCTGTCAGTGGGTTTCCGTTTCTGTCCTTCATGGCTTGTCTGTCTGCTGGAACTTACCCGTCAGCTTCTTGAGTCACCAGGTACAGGTTCCTTCAGATTACCCTGTCCGGCTGCTGACTCTGCTTGCTGGCAGGTCGTCAAAGTAGTCCTCTTGTCCTTCTTGTGCTCTTCTTTATTCTCCGTTCGTGCTGTTGTGCTCTTCCTGTGCTTGGCCCTAGCTGCTCTTGTTCGGCTCGTGTTTCAGTGTAGCTTTCTTCTCTCTCCTTGTTTCAACTTGTGGATGGTGTCGGCAGAGATCCATATTCTTTGTGCTGGGCCTTCTTGCTTGCCAAGGAGCTCTTCACATGTGTCATGCCAAGAGCTTCCTTGCAGTGTTCCCACGGTGTCTCGATGTTCCGTTCTCACTGTCGTTATCAGCTCTTGTAGCGGTGGAATCCTGTTGGAATGGCTGATCTGGAATGTGATTGTGTGTCCCTGTTCCGGGTGCGTCCCACATTGTGACACTTGTACGTGTGTTGTTGGTGTTGGTGAATCTCTTGAGTCGATGTCTCACTGTTGTTAAAAGAAGGTGCGTGGGTCGGATACACGTCAGAACCTCTCATTCACTCGTACATCCTGCCATGATCTCCTGGAATTTGCGGCTAATGCAGTTGTGGTCCAATCTGGTTCTCGTGACATGGTTCGGGATCTCCATGTGGCCTGTGGATGCGCTTGTCGTGGGAAGATGCTTCCTCTATCACCAGCTGGTTCAGGCGGCTAAGGTCTGCCCAAAAACGCTCACCATTTCTCGTTCATCTGTCCCAGTCCTTGTGTCCCCATGATGTCATCGTAGCCTGTGATTGTCCTTTCCGATCTTGGCGTTTTAAAATCTCCATTCAGTATGGTTATGTCCTTTTGCTCCTCTTTTGTCTATCACTGTCTGAAGTTGCTGGTAGTAGTCATTCTTTCTACTCTTCTTCCGCCTCATGATGGGAGCATAGCACTGGATTGATGTTCAGCCTGATGTCATTCTTCTTCGTGGTAAACTTGGCTCGTGATGATACGGGAGTTGTCACAAGGTTCCAATCGATGACTGCCCCTTGTGCCTCCGGTGCCGCATCAGGGCACACACTCAGTGTGGGGGGGCTCCATCATCTGTGTGTTCCTGAGTTCAGCATGCTGTTTCTCAGATGAATAAGGTCTCAGCTGTCCTGATTGTAGCCCACCTGGTCTCACTCAGTCACTAGCACTCCGATCTTGTAGGTTTTTAATCTCTCTGCAACTTGGATGGTTTTTTCCTGTTTAAAAACATCGTACTGATGTTCCATGTGGCTAACTTTCGTTGTTTCCTGGGTGGTTAGAAGGGGAGTCGGCCTGCAGCTTCCTTTCGCGCTTTCACTGCATCTGCGTCATAAGTTCCGGGATGGAAGACCCTTCATTGCCCAGGTGAATGTTTGGTTTCATTTGTCGTTGATGTTCTGTTAACTCGTCTTTTTTACAGGCAGGGTTGTTAGGCCCTACCGCAAACCACTTTATCAATCGGGGAGAGGTGTGGTCCTGCCTTAGTCGCCTCTTTACGACATGCATGGCAGGGCAGTGGGTCTATTCTAGGCCCAACCACAGGGCATAGTTCTCTTAATAGTGGGTTAATTTGTAGTAAGATAAAGAGGAGTAATCCTAGGCCAGTTAATCCAAATAATAAGTGCTTCTTTTCATATTCATGGTCATTATTTTTTTTTTACTTCTTGGTCTTCAGCGGTCTTGGGCTTTGGACCTCGGGGATGGATGACTTAATCTGGGGGTCATCTTGTTTTTTATTGTTTGTAATATTACCTGGCTCAGATTTTATGTCGTTTTTTTTCCGCTTACTCGTTCAGCTGCCACAAGGTTTTTCTTCATTGTAGTTTATTATTGTAAACCTATTGGAGTCTGTGGTCAGATCAGATGTAGAATAAACCAGTTGCCAACAGGCAAAGTCTACTTTTGATCTTGCGAATTGTAAAACATTTTGGCACCTTTTTATGGCTTGAAGGTAAATGTTAGAATTAATGGGTCCTCCTAAATTTGCTAAGTATTGTTTTTGTGCATCAAAACAGTGGAAGGTTCAGTTATGCTCGATCGCGGTTGTGCTTTGCGAACCTTGCATACACCAAACGTAGTACGATTAGAGGTCGTTTATTCGTTATATTCCTGCTTTAGTTAGGCCCTTAGCAAGTTGTCTAAGGATAAAGGTTTGTCCATGCTGTTTTATGCTCTGGCCTATGACCCGAGGTGAACACCTGTGCCTGAAGAGAAGATGTGTAGGAGGATTCCAGTTCATAGTTTATACTTTCTGTACACGCCCAAAAAAATAAGGGGTGCCTAAGCCATGATTAAGATCCACTTTTGTCTAAAGTCTTCCTAAATTAATATTAAATTGTTACAGATCCTTTCAAAAGCATTTCAGGGTCTATTCGGTTGCCGAAATGGGATTTAAACGTTTGTCATTTGGGTTAATGGGACTTGCAGATTCAGTTCAAAATAGTATGAAGGCCGTAATAAAATGAAATCAAAACATGACACTTACCAAAGGATCAGGTTGCGATTTTGATTGATCAGCATACGAACTCCACACCCAGTATGTTGCACATAACACAGCAAAGTTTTAGTGGTGTCTGATTAAAACTGCATCGGTTGACTGAACCACACTTTTGCGTTGTAGTCTGTTTTAGAGGAGGTTATGATATTTGTCAATGGAGGAGTTACTCACCTTTAACTTGAAAGCGCTGATCTGAGTCACAGAAATGTTGAGGGCTGTCGGGTTTGTTATATTGGTATGATTGTAGTGCGGCCCCACAGAATATTTTGACACCGTATATTTTTATATGCGTCATTTTTGATTTCGTTTAAAAATTGTTTGTAACAATAACAACCCATTGGACGTCACTTCGTTTTTTGAAACTTGTCGTCTAAGAACGATTGCGAACCAAAAATGGTCGCACTCCATGAAATTTTTTACAAATTCGTATGGTTTTAATATAACTAAATCCATGAACAATAATATGATTCTAAAAGTTGACAAATCAGGGGGCATAGTTATAAAAAAACCCGTTTACAATACCTGCTGGTTATTACGGGTTTTGCTCACTAAAGACGAATGAGTAACTTCGACATTACATCTCAAACTTAATAATGCCAATCTAAAAAACAATTTAACATTCAAGCCTGAAGAAGAAGCAGTTACTATTTTTGATAAGAGCTAGCTAAATTGTTAGGATTCGCGGCAGACAATCTTAGATTTAGAGTTTGTTACACCAGCAAAAATACTTATGAGGGGAAAAAATGTACCCCGCTCGTATCTTGCTTACATTCATTACTCTATGTTCATTGGATGAGCTGAAGCACTGATGAAACTTGTATGATGGAAGGGCCCTCAACTGTTCTAGAGTCCTTCAGTGGGGATAGCCGCCTATTGCGATTATGAAATTAGTCATTCCCTAATTTAAACACGCGTTAAAAGATTAGATTGTGGGTGGAGTCAGATCATTTAATATAAGTCACAGACAAATACAGGGAAAGTCGTAAATTGCGATTAACCTACACATTGTT
The DNA here is from genome assembly GCA_018398815.1 of Conus ventricosus. Lineage (NCBI taxonomy): Eukaryota > Metazoa > Mollusca > Gastropoda > Neogastropoda > Conidae > Conus > Conus ventricosus. The sequence goes on from CM031613.1 coordinate 20,350,946, forward strand.
TTGGAAATAAAATTATAACTGTACTTAAAAAATAATGTCGCGTGGGGCCAGACGATGGGCCAGAAGAATCAGAGTTTCATTAGCGACTGTAAGGTGTATAACTTTAGATATTAAGTCACTTGCAGACGTTGCGACTTTGAACAGAATGGGAGATAGGCGCTTTGTTTGGTTTTGAGTAACACTTAAGATGGTGATTATAAACGCAAAGAGGTTGGCGGACAACAAAAGGTTTCTAAACTAGAACAGTGCGCATATCTAGAAGCAAAAAGCTGGCCAGTCATGAATATAAAATAGTTCGAAAAACCTGAAAGCAAATGGCACTTAGAACCATATATAGAATGGGACATAAAATTTGAATTCATAAGCCAGTTTACATTTTTTGACCGTCAAAAAAGTTTCAGAAACGCTTTCAACTCTGGTCCTTTACATATAAGTCTTATGCCAGAGGACAATAGTCGGAAAGAGATTGAAATAAAGCCGTATGGGAACAAACAGTACATCCTCCACAGAAGAGAAACGGTTTTAAAGGAAGCTTCTACAAAATTACAGTTCATTCCACGCACAAAATTAGGAGACACGTTCACAATGATATTTGAAATTTCTGTCTTAAAAGATGTGGAGAGGAATGGAGCTGTGGGCGTCAGTGACATACTTATGAAAGGAATTCTTATTAGCTGGCAAAACTTAGACGTTGACAGTCTTAAAGTTACCATCGTCGTTCTTCATAAAGGTGAGGATATTAAGGTCATATCAACAAGCAACAAAATCAATATTAGTCTAAATAGAAACAATCTTACAGAACTAAATTGGATTAATCTTACACATTTAGGCCTTATAGGGTTTTATTATACTGAACAAGTTTTGACAGAGAGTATGTTAAACATAATAACTGGATTAGATTAAATTCTGTTATAAAACTATGGAACAGTTAAACTTTATGACAAAAACCCCTCATTGTTCATTGATTTGTGGACAGACTGGTTGTGGGAAAACAATATTATCCTCGACCTGTTACAAACAGTTTATCGCTATAATTTTGATCATATGTGATTTTCTGCCCAACACTTAAATGGAACAATGCATATCACGATAGAAGGTTTATATGCATAGATGATAACATATTTTTAGTTGATCCTAGCAATAAACTGAGTGAGTGTTTAGAACACTTTTATAGACTGTTTGAGGAACGCAGACACTATTTATTATAGATGACTGTTCGGCAGAAAGAGACATAGTTAAAAAGAGAAAAACTTTGTCAAAACTAGCTTTCAGTGGAAGACATGCTGGATAAGTGTGTGGATTTTATGTCAGAAATATAACTCGGTTTTAAAAGACTTTAGAGAACAGTTAAAGACGTAGTTTTATTTCACATGAAAGACAGAGACGCATTTGATGAATGTATGCGTGAAAATGATGTTATTGAAAATGATCAGGAAAAACGCAGGATTAAGCAAAAACTGAATCTGAAAAGTTTAGTAAATTAGTATTGAAAACGGATAATCCTACACAGTATGTTTGTTTGTAGATAATCGTTATTTTTTTGGTTATTGAAGTCTTACTTGTCAGAGAACAGTAAAATGCCGGTTCTAGGGTCAGCCGCCCGAAACTAGTTGAGGGTGGCTGAGCTAGAACCGGCATTTTACTGTTCTCTCATACCCGCATAGATATCCGCCCATATACATACATTCCCACATAGCTAGCTAACTGTGTATCTAGTTAATGTCTTACACATCTGTTGCTCAGGAGGGATGTCTCATAATGATCGCCTATTATCCATTGCTCCGTGCGGGCTTATGGGGCTGGGTTTGGCCGTACATGGCGTGACCGGAATGAACGATCGCAGTGTCACTGATAGGGGGCACAGAAGATACAACTCTCTCTGTATCTCTCTCTCTCTCTCTCTCTTCCTCTCTCTCTCTTCTCTCTCTCTCTCTCTCTCTCTCTCTCTCTCTCTCTCACACACACACACACACACACACACACACACACACACACACGAAGGCCTCAGAGCGCATGAGTGAAGACAACCGTTAACGGTATTTCCAATGATCAGGACGTGGCCCATCGCCAAAACACTCGCCATTTAATTTGCTTTTCGACTCTCATGGCCAGCTATAGGTTTACGGTTGATCATCATTTTCTCTCTGTCGACACACTGTCTTAATTGAACATGGAAAGGGAGGAAAATAGTTTGAAGAAGAAGAAGGAAAAAAATTCATCGCGCTCTGAACACACTGATAAATCATAACAAGCGAAAATGGTCATTATGGCCAGTAAAATAACATGAAGAATATTCGTAATTACACCTTTCGAGACAAGAAAAAACCTGTACTTACAAGATGAATACACTGACTACGTAGTTGTGATTACTTCAAACATGCAGCCCTGTCATTTTTTCTCAACCAAAGAACAGACCCTTCCCCTGCGACTACCACTCTTATTCGCCTTGCGGAACTTGTCCTCACCAACAACACCTTTACCTTCCTTGGCGACACTTTCAAACAAATCAGTGGTGTCGCCATGGGTACCAAAATGGGCCCCAGCTACGCATGCCTTTTCATGGGATACTTTGAACACAACTTCCTGCAACAATACCATGGTTCTATCCCTGAATTCTATAAACGCTACATCGATGACGGACTTGGTGCTACCTCCATGCCCATCAGTGATCTCCATGTCTTCATCACAGCAGTCCAGAACTTTCATCCAGCTATCAAGTTCACCTACGCAATATCTGAAAAGTGCATCACTTTTCTTGACATGAATTTCTCAATCACTGATAGTGGACTCTCCACTTCCATCCACTACAAACCTACGGACTCCCACTCTTATCTCGACTACAGATCATCACATAATCCCAGTACCAAAACCAGCATACCCTATTCTCAGTTCTTGAGGCTCCGCAGACTCTGCTCTGAAAACTCTGTCTTTAACGTAAAAGCCCTTGAAATGAAACAGTTCTTCCTTGATCGCCACTACCCCAAAGACATCATTGATCGTGCTCTCCAGAAAGTCCAGCTCATCGCCCGTCCACAAGCTCTGGAACCCAAACCCCAGGAATCAACCAGAGACAGACCTGTTGTCAGCCTGCTCTACCACCCTTCTGTCCACCAGGTGCGCAAAATTCTCCAAACCAACTGGAACATCCTTCAGTCTTGTGCCCACTCAGCTAGAATTTTTTCCCAGCCCCCTCTAGTTGCCTACAAACGGGACAAGAATATCCGTGACTTGCTTGTGCGTTCCAGTCTCCAGCCTCACAGACGTCAATCTTCTGTAGGCACAAGCCCATGCAATCTGCCCAACTGCAAGACCTGCCCCTTCATTTGCACTGCCATTGAAGTGAAAGGACCCAGTTCATGCATGACTGTCTCCAAATTCTTCAACTGCCAAACCACTAACTTGGTCTACATCATCCACTGCACCGTTTGTTCTAAACTTTACATCGGCGAGACCGGACGCACTTTGACTGTCAGATTCAAGGAACACCTCGCTGACATTAAATACAACAGGGACAAACCAGTAGCCAAGCACTTCAATCTCCCCAGCCATTCCGCGCACAATGCAAGAGTGAAGGGATTGTGGCTCATGAAAACTAGTGACTCTAGAGACAGGAAGGATATGGAGTCTCACCTGATTCAAAAACTGGGCACCAGAAATCCAGCTGGTATCAATGAAAAAGCTTAGCAATTCTGTGTCCCTTTTTTTTTCCCCCGAGACAATTCAGGTGGACAATGACTTATGATTCCCTTTACCCTTTAGTACTTACCTGTGTATGGTCGGTCTGCATCAGTGGCCTCTTCGTGACCGTAGAGCCTGGCGCCTACTGGAATGATCGTTTGAGAGCCTATATCTTTTGCCAGGAGTTTCTGAGTAGGGTTAGCTCCCCAGTCTCCTGTCTTTTTGTTTTTTTCTATTTTCTTTTATTTATTCATTTATTTTTTTTCTCACTTACTTTTGAATCTATCCCTCTCCTTCCTACCCTCCTTTGCCCCCTCCTCTCCCCCCCCCTTTTTTTTCACCCCCCCCCCTTTTTTTTCTACCCCCCTACCCCCTCTCCCCCTTTCTCTTCTTCTCCCTCACCTCCCCCATCCTTGTTCCTTTTCTATCGTCCTCTGAAGGGCTCCTTCCCCCTTTCGTTCCTTCTCTTTACTTTCCTTCTTACCTTCCTTTCTCTCTACTTTCGACCTCTACTATTCTCCTCTCTCACCACCCCCCCCCCCCCCCACCCTCCTCACCCCCGCCCTCCCTCATACTTCCTCCCTACCTTTAGGCCCCTCTTTTTGTCCTCTCTTTATGTCTCTCTTTCTTTCCCACATGCCCTCCCCTTTCCCCTCCCTCCCCCCTTTTTCCCCTTTTTTATTTTATTTTTTTTGTCCATCTGTATATCTACATATATGTATATATTTATATATATATGTGTGTGTATATATATGTATGAATAAAAAAAAATTTTTTTTTTTTGGTCATTGGGAGTATTGTTAGCGCCTCTCATCATGACCGCATATCTATCTTTTGCGTTAATGCTCTTATTTTTGCCCTTTTTTTCTGTTGCGCCACCATAGCACTACCTACTTCCCTATGCTACACCCAGATGTCTTAATGTATGCCTTGTTTGTACATTTACCCATTTATTCCCCATTGTTACCCCCCCCCCCCCCCCAGTGTGTGCGCTTATTGGCGTGTGTATGTGTGCGTGCGTGTTTGTTCGTGCGCGCGCGCGCACTTGTGTGTGTGTGTGTGTGTGTGTGTGTGTGTGTGTGTGTGTGGTTTTGCCCGCGGGCAAGTGCTTTTTTTTTTTTTTTTTTTTTTCTTCGTGTGTGTGGGGGGGTGAGCCTTGCAGCTCTTAGCTGCGTCTGGCTAGTGGGTTTATTCTCGGGGTTCTCCCGTTTTCCCTCTCACCCCGTGGTACTTGGGTAGGGCAACCTACCCTTGGGTCAGACTTGGGTCGGATGCTTTAGGCGGCTGACCCCCTTCTCTTCCCCCCCCCCCCCCCCCCCCCCCTTGTCATTTACAATGCTTTTTCGAGTATATTGTATCTTATTTATTGTGCTTTCTCTTGTTCATTTCATTCATATGCAACACACCCACTACATACCATCACACCTTCCCCCTCCACTCACTCTCCTTCCCCTCCTCTTCTCTCTCTCATTCTCCACTCTTCCTCTACTTCCATTCTCTCTCTGTCTCTCCCCCTCTCTTTCTCCCCCCCCCCCCCCCCCCCTTCTCTCTCTCTCTCTCTCTCTCTTCTCTCTCTCTCTCTCTCTCTCTCTCTCTCCCTCTCTCCTTTTCTTCCTCCTCACTTTACTCTACCCTCTTTCCTCGTGCCCTATTCCTCGAACTCTACTCACCCTCTCTTCCACTGTCCCTCTGTCTACTTCATTCACCACTTTGGCTTCACAAGGGGGAGCATTGTGCATGTTATGTCTGTATTTTTTTGTCGCTGAGGAAGGCATTTTCCCCGAAAATTTCTTGTCCTGTTTTGTGTCGTTCATTAAATCGTCGTTATTTCACAACTTTTTTTTTGTGTGCTCTTCTGCTTTTTTGTCACGCAGATAAAGTTTTCGTGCACCTCTGTTTGTTTTTCTTTGTCTATCAAGCAAGAAACTACGAGACCGATTTTAACGACACTTGAGGTGGGGTGGGGGAGTGGGGGGGGAGTGGGGGGGGTTGGGTGGGGGTGGGGGGTGGTGGGGGGGTGGGGGGTGGTGGTGGGGGGGGGGGGGGGGTGGGAAGGGCCCAAGGTGTTGCAGGTTGAATCAAAGGCTCAACCCGGTATCCATTTTATCTTGGAGGAGATCTGCCTCCCCAGATTTCCCTCCTAATTATTTCTGTATCTGGTCAAAAAAACCCCTGGTATCAAAATATTCTGTATCCAATACCAGGGTGAGTGTGTGCGATCCCCAGTAGTCTGTCATTATTTTTCGGTAACAGCGGTTTGTTTAAGGATTGCCCATACCGTGGGGTGGGTGGGGTGGGGGGGGGGGGGGTGGATTAAAGAATAGGGTAGGAGAGAGACGAGGAGGGAGATTTGTCTCTGTATGTCAGTCTGTCTATTGTAAACCCAGAGGGGAATGATGCATATAGTGTTGCAAGTGATGATGTCGCATGCTCCCGTCTGCTCAACGATTTCCTTCTTGAAGGTAGTTTCTACGCTTTAAAAAAAAATAATTCTCGTGAACGCCCAACTTCACGATTGTCGATATCAAAACAGCCCTGTCTCACGAGAGACCCTTCACTCCGTGTTCTCACGGCGTTGGCTGACGACCCGAACGCTTTCCGACAGTAAGAAGAAACATTTGATACTGCTATGGTCAAACAGCTCGTGTCAAACCTTTGAATAAAAAGGCCTCTCTGTGGGTTAAAAATTTGAATGTGAGCAATACTAATGGCGATCGTCATCCGTTAAACTGCATGTATATGGAAGAAAACGTTTACACTATAAAGAACGTATACATTTAACACACACACACACACACACACACACACAAACACACACCCACACATGTTATTAGCAGTAAACACTTTCTGGATGCGTTCACAACAAACGTTGTGAGCCCTTTTCTCTGCTCCAAGCTGCCCACACGAAGGGGGGGGGCCAAAAGCATTTTCGAAGTGAACGGTTCGCTGCAAGCTTTTTCTTTGAACCTGTCTAGTTACGGAAATCCAAAGGGCCCTCACCAGAAAGAGGACAATCTTTTCTGACTGTTTCACACGAGCTACACACAAAAATTAAGCGGGAACCCAAGCAGTTTCAAACTGTACAACTATCTCGGAACATCAAGTCATATGTAGATTCCATAGGAAATTCTTTGCCTCCAGAAAATGATTCAATCCCCATTAAACATCTACAGCCAGTTCCACTTCCACGCCCAGGGAAACTGTGTTAACAACCTCTCTCTCTCTCTCTCTCTCTCTCTCCTCTCTCTCCTCTCTCTCCTCCATTTTTTGTTATCACAGAAAAGGGTTTATTTCACAACAAAGCATTCTTTTTGAGAAGCATTTGTTATTCCCCCTTTCGCCCACTAAAGCACATACTGTTATTTTGGCAGAATTATCTACCACGCGATGTGAATGCTTATCTCTCCAAATTTTTTTTTTCCAATCTTAGACATAAGAGCAAGCTTTGTTTATAATTCTATATTTCTTGCAGTCATTGCAACACCAAGCCACTCTGAAAATTGCTGGAATGGTGCTCGGTTACTTACCCTTTGGAATTTATTGGTTCATTATATATATAAAATATATTTAGAGAGAGAGGAGAGAGAGAGAGAGAGATAAAATTTAAACTAATAAATTCCCAAGGATAAGTACCGAGAAACATTCCCAGCAACTTACAGAGGCACTTGGTGTTGCAATGACTGCAAGAAAAAATTCAGTTATAAACAAAGCTTGCTCTTATGTATTAGATTGAAGAAATAGGGGAGATAAGCCCATATCTGCAGTGGTAGATAATTCTGCCTAACTACAGTATGTCCCTTGAGTGGGTGAATGGGGACAAATAAAATAAATGCTTCTCAAAATGAGTCTTCAGCAAGCTTATAGTCTCCAAGGGGGAGACAATCTCCAATGGGGAGGAAACTCATTTAACATAAAACTCCTGGTCAGATACCGATATTTCGATACCTGGTTGTTTCTCCTCAGTGACCGCGGAAGTGGAAAATTTGACCCCTCTGCCGTTCGGTTTTAAAAGAATGCTATTCCAGAAAAAGGTGGTGTGCAATAACGTAGAATGTTTGTTAAGTTTTCAAAAAAAAAAACAACACCAAAGGTGCCCCTAAGAAACAAAAAAAATCATGAAAAGCAAAACAAGCTACATTTCTTGTGAAAAGTAGAAAATATAAAAAGATAACCTCTTGAGACTGTGTCTTTGATTTTGATTTAAAGGATAAAATCAACATCAAAACTCGAGCTTTCCCCCACAGGCTTCAACAGGAGATGTGACCAGTTCACATTCTCCTGATGAGCCTGTGGGCAAAAGCTCGAGCTTTGATGTTTGATTTATCCTTGTGTGGAGAAAATGCAGAACTTGTTTTTTACCTGGTAAATTTTTTAGTCTGCCTGTTTCATTTTGGTTGTGGTGCAGTGTGGGCAACGGAAAATTGTACTTGTATATACATCTTAGATGGAAACCTTTGGTTGGTTTTTTTGAAAAACTAAAACAAACATACTACGGTATTGTACACCAACCTTTTCTGGGATTGCATTCTTTTTAAAAACAAAAAGGCAGAGGAGTCAAATTACCACTTCCGGGGTCACTGAGGAGAAACCACCAAATTTCGAAATATCGGTATATGACCGGAGTTAGGTGTTAGTGAGTTTCCCCCCTATTGGAGATTATAAGCTTGCTGAAGGCTCACTTGAGAAGCTTTAATTTCATTTTTTCCCAATCCACCCACTTGAGCACATACTGTTAGTTAGGCAGTATGCCACTGCAGATATGAATGCTTATCTCCCCTATTTCTTCAATCTAAGCCCATAAGAGCAAGCTTTGTTTAAAATTCAGTTTTTTCTTGCAGTCATTGCAACCCAAGCTGCTCTGTAGTGCTGGAACGGTGCGGTACTTATCCTTGGAATTTTATTAGTTTGTTGTATTTTAGTCCCTTGCGGATTCTTTCCAAGAATGGCCCTCAGCACTTGTGTCTTAGAGGATATCTTTTTATATTTTTTATTTTTCACAAGAAAATGAGTTTGTTTTGCTTTTTTGATTTTCTTTTGCTTCTTAATGGCACCTTTGGTTGGTTTTTTGAAACTAACAAACAACTACGGTATTGTACACCAACCTTTTCTGGGATTGCATTCTTCTTAAAACTGAAAAGGCAGAGGAGTCAAATTACCACTTTCCGCGGTCACTGAGGAAAAACCCACCAAGTTTCGAAATATCGGTAAAATGACCAGGAGTTAGGTGTTAGTGATTTTCCTCCCTATTGGAGATTATAAGCTTGCTGAAGGCTCACTTTGAGAAGCATTTATTTCATTTTTTCCCCATCCACCCACTTGAGCACATACTGTTAGTTAGGCAGTATGCCACTGCAGATATGAATGCTTATCTCCCCTATTTCTTCAATCTAAGACATAAGAGCAAGCTTTGTTTATAATTCAGTATTTCTTGCAGTCATTGCAACACCAAGTGCTCTGTAATTGCTGGAACGGTGCGGTACTTATCCTTGGAATTTATTAGTTTGTTGTATTTTAGTCCCTTGCGGATTCTTTCCCAAGAACTGGCCCTCAGCACTTGTGTCTTTGAGGATATCTTTTTATATTTTTTTTACTTTTCACAAGAAAATGTAGCTTGTTTTGCTCTTTTATGATTTTCTTTTGCTTCTTAGATGGAAACCTTTGATTGGTTTTTTTGAAACTCAACAAACATACTACGGTATTGTACCCCAAACCCTTTTTTCTGGGATTGCATTCTTCTTAAAAACTGAAAAGGCAGAGGAGTCAAATTACCACTTTCCGCGGTCATGAGGAGAAACCACCAAGTTTCGAAATATCGGTATATGACCAGGAGTTAGGTGTTAGTGGTTTCCTCCCATTGGAGATTATAAGCTTGCTGAGCTCACTTTGAAAGCATTTATTTCATTTTTTTCCCCACCCACCCACTTGAGCACATACTGTTAGTTAGGCAGTAGCCACTGCAGATATGAATGCTTATCTCCCCCTATTTCTTCAATCTAAGACATAAGAGCAAGCTTTGTTTATAATTCAGTATATATATATATATATATATATAAAATATATATATATATATATATAAAATATACCAGTTTAAAATAGGATTTTAAAATGAAAGAATTAAAAAACCTACTAGTTTGTTTCAAGCTAAAAAGCGCTCTCCTGATTTTATATATTTATATATAATATATATATATATAATATATAAATATAATATATATATGAAACAAAAACCCTTGTGACAAAGAAAGGCGTAATATATGGATGTACTTTCTTATAGAAGCTTATTCTTACTATGTCCTTATGATAGAATGAGACATTGTAAATAAATTCATAAATGGGGCGGGGGTGAGGCAGTAGGATCACAGCAGGAAAATGAACGAGGGTGAAAGGAGTGGGAATATTCTAAAGAGACAGGGGAGGGCATGGAATACGCGTTTTATCTTTGTACTTAAAAAAAAAGAGTTGGGAAAGTGGTGATGGAGAATATTGGGGCAAAAAAGGACACATGTGTGACGAAACCCAAAAGTTTTCCAGTTTTTCCCAAATTTCTCATACGTAACACCAACAATGAGAAAATGAAAAAAAAAAAAAATCAGTGTAGATTATAACAAGATGCGAAGCATATAAACGTACTCCCAGTTTTCCAAACCCGCTTATAAATCGGCCAAGTGCTTTGTGAATACGAAAAAAGGCAAATAACGGTTTTAATGGTTATTTAACCGATGTAACACTTTTGAAACTGGTATTTTAGTCCTGACTGGGCTAAAAGCCTGTGTGCATGCCAAATTTTCATCCAAATCGGAAATATGTCAAGAATAACGGTTTTAAACGGTCAGATTTTGAAACACTACATGGAAGTGCCATTTGTGTGTGAAAAACCTTTCTATATACAAGATTTCATTAAAACCCACCAATATATAAAAAATAACGGCAAAAAAACGGTTTTTAAAACGGTTATATAACCGATATACACTTTTGAAACAGGTATTTTAGTCCTCACTGGGCTAAAGCCTATGTACATATTAAATTTCACCCAAATCGGACAATATGTCAAGAATAACGGTTTTCAATGGTCAAATTTTGAAACACTATATAGACGTGCCATTTGTGTGTGATAACCTTTCTATATCCCAAATTTCATTAAAATCCACCTATATATAATAAATAACGGCAGAATAACGGTTGTTTAAATCATTTTCAGCATTATCACTTACATATGGACAGAGGCTCCGATGTGTCACGAGATCATCCATACCGCTTAAATTGGCCAAGTACTTCTGAGATATTCTACAAACAAGAAAAACCGTTATAGGCCGTTCCCAGCCGTTAGTAACGGCTATAGCGGTAAACTAAAACATCAGGCATCATCCGTGACCCATAATGAAGTACCTGCTCATTTTTACAAAGATCGGCCAAGTACTTTCGGAGATATTACATAAAGAAGAAAAAACCGTTACAGCCGTTAGTAAGGCTATAGCGGTAAACAAAAACATCGGGCATATCCGGGCCATAATGAACATACCTACAAATTTTCAGAAAGATCGGCCCGTATTTTTTTGTCAACGATGGAACACATTTTGACCACGGACACACAGACGGGACAGAACACAGACAGCATTTCTTCGTTCCCATTATGAAGTACCCCTGTTCTATAAGAACGGGGAGTACAAAAATAAAGAAAAGGTACGGAAAAGAAAAAGTGAAGAGAAACCAAAGAGGGGCAGGAAATGGGTGAACAGAGGCTTGAGAAGGGGGAGGGGTGGGAAGTGGGGATGGTAGGGAAAGCACAATGGAAACGGGGTGAAAGGGGAAAGGCACGCAGGAAGCAGGGGAAAAACCCGAAATAACAAGATGAGAAGCATTATAAACGTACCCCAGTTTCCAAACCGCTTTTAATTCGGCCAAGTGCTTTGTGAGATAAGAAATAAAGGCAAAATAACGGTTTTAACGGTTTATATAACCAATGTACACTTTTGAAACTGGTATTTTGTCCTGACTGGGCTAAAGCCAGAGTACATACCAAATTTCATCCAAATCGGACAATATGTCAAGAATATTTTGAAACACTACATGGAAGTGCCATTTGTGTGTGATAACCTTCTATATACAAAATTGCATTAAAACCCACCAATATGTAAAAAAAAAATAAAAGGCAAAATAACGGTTTAACGGTTAAAAAAACCGATATAAAACTTTTGAAACAGGTATTTTTTGTCCTCACTGGGCTAAAGCCTGTGTACATATCAAATTTCATCTAATCGGACAATATGTCAAGAATAACGGTTTTCACGGTCAGAAATTTTGAAACACTATATAGACGTGCCATTTGTGTGTGATAACCTTTCTATATACCAAAATTTCATTAAAATCTACCAATATATGAAATAACGTCAGAATAACGGTTTTTAACGGTGTTTAATCCATTTTCAGCATTACATCACTTACACATGGATAAAAGGCTTCGATTTGTCACAAGATCATCCCAACCGCTTATAGATTGGCCAAGTACTTTTGGAGATATCCATAAAGAAGAAAAACCGTTACAGGCCGTTAAAAAACCGTCAGTAACGGCTTTACAGGGCAAACTAAAACATCGGCATCATCTGTGACCATAATGAATATACCTGCTAATTTTCTTAAAAGGGCGGCCAAGTACTTTCGGAGATATTCCATAAAAAAGAAAAACCCCTTACAGGCCGTTACAGCCGTTAGTAACGGTTATAACGGTAAACTAAAGCATCGGCATTATTCGTGACCATAATGAACATACCTACAAATGTTCAGAAAGATCGGGCCCAAGTACTTTCGGGGAAAACCCCTAAAGAAGAAAAACGTTACAGGGCCGTTAGTAAAGGCTATAACGAGGTAAACTAAAACATCGGGCATCATCCGTGACCCCATAATGAACGTACCTGCTCATTTTTACAAAGATCGGCCAAGTACTTTCGAGATATTTCCATAAAGAAGAAAAAACCCTTACAGGCGTTACAGCCGTTAGTAACGGCTATAGGGTAAAGCTAAATTTATCGGGCATCATCCGTGGCCCTAATGAACATACTTACAAATTTTCAGAAAGATCGGCCCAGTAATTTTGTCTGGAGCGAGTGGAACACATTTTGATCACGGACACACAGACAGACAGACAGACGACGGACACACAGACGCATTTAGAACTGGGGGTACCCAAAAAACGATGCATTGCCCGGTTTGGACAAGTATTGTGGAAGCAAAACGTAAAATCCGCCATAGACAAACATTAAAACCAGTTCTTAAACAAGATGCAAAGCATATAAACGAACTCCCAGTTTATCTTGAAAATGGATGAGATATTCCATACAGAGGAAAAATCGTTTTGGGCCGTTATAGCCGTTAGTAAATGCTATTCTGGTAAACATCAGCCATCATCTGTGCCCATAATGAACGTACCTACAAATTTTCAGAAAGATCGGCCAAGTACTTTCTGAGATTTTCCATAAAGAAGAAAAAACCCTTATGGGCCGTTATAGGCGTTAGTAACGGATAAACGGTAAAATAAAACATCGGGCATCATCCGTGACCCATAATGAACATACCTACAAATTTTTAGAAAGATCGGCCCAAATAGTTTTGTTTGGAGTGAGTGGGAACACATTTTGACCACGGACGGACAGACAGACAGACACACAGACAGCATTTCTTTGTTCCCATTGTATAGTACTCTCTGTTCTATAAGAACTGGGAGTACGAAAACTAGGGTCGAGAATCATTTTACTCCCAGTTCTTAAGACAGGAGTACTTTTTGAATGGGAAAAGAAGAAATGCTCTGTGTGTGTGTGTGTGTGTGTGTGTTGTGTGTGTGTGTGTGTGTGTGTGTGTGTGTGTGGTGTTTTGTGTGTGTGTGTGTGTCCGTGGTCAAAAATGTGTTCCATCGCTCCAGACAAAACTACTGGGCCGATCTTTCTGACAATTTGTAGGTGTGTTCATTATGGATCAAGGATGATGCCCGACGCTTAGTTTACCGTTACAGCCGTTAGTAACGGCTGTAAAGGCCTGTAACGGTTTTTCTTCTTTATGGAATATCTCAGAAAGGTACTTGGCCGACCTTTATGAAAAATTTGCAGGTATGTTCATTATGGGTCATGGTGATGCCTGATGTTTTAGTTTGCCCCGTTATAGCCGTTACTAACGGATGTAACGGCTTGGTAACGGTTTTTTTTTTCTTTATGGAATATCTCGAAAATACTTGGCCAATTTTTAAGAGGTATGGATGATCTTGTGACAAATCGATCCCTAAACCATATGTAAGTGATGTAATGCTGAAAAATGGATTAAACAACCGTTAAAAAAACCCTTATTTCTGCCCTCATTTCTTAATATAGTCGATTTTAATGAAATTTGGTATTATAGAAAGGTCATCACACACAAATGGCACTTCTATTAGTGTTCCAAAATTTGGACCGTTAAAAACCGTTATTCTTGACATATTGTCCGATTTTGGATGAAATTTTTATATCTACACAGGCTTTAGCCCCGTGAGGGACTAAAATACCGGTTTCAAAAGTGCATACCGGTTATATAACCATAAACCGTATTTTGCCGTTATTTTTTTTATATAATTGGGGGATTTTTAAAGCAATTTTGTATATAGAAAGGTCATCCACACCAATGGGACTTCCAGCGTGTTTCAAAATCTGACCGTTAAAAACCGTTATTCTTGACATATTGTCCGATTTGGATGAAAATTTTGGATGTACACGGCTTTTGCCCAGTGAGGACTAAAATACCCGTTTCAAAGTGTACATCGGTAAATAACCGTTAAAAACGTTATTTCGCCTTTATTTCTTATCTCATAAAGCACTTGGCTGATTTATAAGCGGTTTGGGAAAAAATGGAGTACGTTTATTTTGCTTCGCTCTTGTTTTGTTTTAATCGGGGAAAAGAATCCGGGGCAGTGAGTATGGACGGGAATGGGGGTTGAAGGAAAAGAGGGGAAAAGGATCGGAGGAGAGGGGGGGTGGAGAGAAAGAGAAGGCTTAGGGAAAAGTGGATCTTTCATGTGCGTGTGTGTGTGCAATGTGCGAGACAAGCCCCTTTTGTCAACGAGTGCATGTGAGTGGTTTATGACATTTGCAGGGGGCATGTGTCGATGTGTCCCGCCCATCTATCTTACCCGTCCAACCAACAGTATATCTCAGCTGATTTTTCTTAAGCATGGAAATCACAGCTGGTTGATTTTGGAAATGGGCTGTTTGCCGTTTCCCAGTCTTCGAAGAGGTGACTATGCAGAGTTGTATAAGTGATAGAATATTTGTATGTGTTTACGGTGAAATGACCAAAAACTTCTTTAGTTTGTCTTGTCATGCAAACAGATCTTATTTCACTGAACCATAACAGAAAAAGAAACAATTCTTCTGACTCATCTTCCGTGTCCTCTTAAAGACGTGACTCCACGCGTCTCATTTCGACCGACCCACATACAGCCACATCTAGGTCAGCCTGTCACAGCCACATCTAGGTCAGCCTGTCACAGCCCGACACTGACAGGGCCCCGGGGAAACAATCAATATCGAACTCTACGATTCGATCTATTGGCCCCCTGGATGACATGGAAAATCGTTTGTTGTGTTTAAAATCTTTGCTGGGAACCCATTGGACGCATTTTTCTGACAATGAACGCTGAATATTTTCACAGTTGCCTGATGTTTTGTTTCTGTAATGAAATGTCTTTTAAGTCATTTTGATGATAACGGAAGAATAATTCATCTGCATTTGGTTTCCTCTGCATCTTAGCCATCCAGTTTGGTTTTATTTTGACTAACGGAAATAAAAACATTCTTGTTTCACAATTCCTTTTCTTCGTCCTTTTTTCACGCCTTCTCTTAAAATCCTCTCATGTCTGATTTCTGGAACATTGAGAGGACTTGGCGGAGACGTTGTGGGAGGAAAGTCTGGTCCCGATGCCCTCGGGCAGCGAAGTGTTTTCCATGTTCCCACTCAGCTAGTGCTTTTCTTTCTTCACAGGAACGGGCGTCTAAGTGCTGACGTCATTTGGGAACCCACACAGCTCCAAGACAACTTTCCCCACTTCGCTGATGTGCACGCTGCGATCATTGTGACAATCTACACTTGTCTCGTGCATGCTGGAATCACCCCCGTGACAATGTGCACACTGCCATCATTGTGACAATCTACACTTGTCTCGTGCATGCTGGGAAATTTCCCGTGACAACGTGCACACTGCCATCATTGTGACAATCTGCACTTGTCTCGTGCATGCAGGAATCACCCTGTTTACAATGTGCACACTGCCCTCATTGTGACAATCTACACTTGTTTTCGTGCATGCTGGAATCACCCTGTGACAATGTGCACACTGCCATCATTGTGACAATCTACACTTGTCTCGTGCATGCTGGAATCACCCTGTGACAATGTGCACACTGTGATCATTGTGACATCTACACTTGTCTCGTGCATTTCTGGAATCACCCCGTGACAAAGTGCACACTGCCATCATTGTGACAATCTACACTTGTCTCGTGCATGCTGGAATCACCCTGTGACAATGTTGCACACTGCCATCATTGTCACAATCTACACTTGTCTCGTGCATGCTGGGATCACCCGTGACAATGTGCACACTGCGATCATTGTGACAATCACACTTGTCTCGTGCATGCTGGAATCACCCTGTGACGAACCGCGCTCTGCCATTGTTTTGACGATTTGCACATTTCGCAAGCACACAGAAAACAGTGTGACAATTTTCACATTTCAAGATAGTGATGCAAACGTTGTGACGATCTGCACATTTCACAAGCACACAGAAAGCAGTGTGACAATTTTCACATTTTTAAGAGAGTGATTTCAATCGTTGTGACGATCTGCCAATTGTGACAGTGATTAAATCTTCATGTGTATATTGATTTTTTTCTTCTTCTTCTTTTTTTCCGATCTGTTCAAACACTATCTAACGATCTGTTCAAAAACTATCTAACGATTTCACTACATTCGCGTTCCGATTTGCTGTCATTTTTTTGACAGTGTATTGAGTAACGCTGTCTGTCATTGTTTTGACAGTTTATTGAGCTAAAGCTGTCTGTCATTGTTTTGACAGTTTATTGAGGTAAAGCTGTCTGTCATTGTTTGACAGTTTATTGAGCTAAAGCTGTCTGTCATTGTTTTGACAGTTTATTGAGCTAACACTGTCTGTCATTGTTTTGACAGTGTATTGAGCTAACGCTGTCCAGATCTTACATGAAGGTAAACACATGGTTGCAGCGGTCAGTTCATCAGCGATGTTGATAAAAGCATTGCTTTAAAAATTGGTGTTGAAAGCATAGCTTTCCTAGAGCTGATTCACTTTAAAATTGTTTTAAAAAGGTTACGACATATACATTGCTATAACAATTTTTGTCCATTTGCTTGATTATTTGCACACTGATGTTTCCTTTTTAATAAGTTAAAATAGTGAAAAATCTCAAAACGGTTTTCTTTAAGCCAGCACTTTGTAAATATTTGCCCTATCTTTCTCTAGGTCTCTCTCTCTCTCTCACACACACACACACACACACACACACACACACACACACACACACACACACACACACACACACACATACACGCACGCACGCACACTAACACACACACACACACACACACACACACACACACACACACACACACACACACACGCACATTCACACACGCACGCACGCACGCGCGCGCGCGCGCACGCACGCACGCACGCACACACACACACACACACACACACAACACACACACACACACACACACACACAACACACACACACACACACACACACACACACACACACACACACACACACACACACACACACACACACACACACACCTGTGTGCGCACACTGAACAGGAAGCACCTACAAGACAAACAGATCTGTTATAGAGCCCCTCACAGTTTTGAAGGGTTGGAAGACCAGAACGAAGAAAAAAAGCAACGTTCAAAATTGCAAATCAACGTATTGAACAACAAGGGTGAACTCTCCCCCATAAGAAATAGACTATCATACATTCACTAAGCTGAGGAAGAAACAGTTCAGCAGACAAAGCCTCAAACTTGATAATAAGCAATGACATCGGCACGTAACACGTGGAACCATTTGTGTCGGAAAATGTTCTGGAAGTTTGGGTTTCGTTTGGTCAGCTTCAAAATTTTCGTCATCGCAGGTCTGGCTTTGCTGCTGCTGCTGCTTCTGTCAAAACATGCTTTCAAGAAGACTGTCCCCACCACAATGCAGACGGTTGTTGGAGAAAGGTTTGAACCCCGTTTCCAAAAGCGTTGGGTGAACACTAAGACAGTCTTCGAACAGGGAATTGAGCACAGCCTCTCGGGTCAAAAATGTGTACACCCGACGCTCAACCCCCGTGATCCTGCTGTCATGGAGCATTACCGCCCTGCTACTCCTGTCGATTGTAGCTCTGCCATGAAAGACTGGATTTACGTCAGCAACGGACTTTCCACATCTCACGTGAGGCCATACGGTTGTACGGGGAAATCACATGTGAGTATGCACCAGTCCTGCGTTTTGGGGATTTTTCTACGCGCTTTAAGCTGTGGGTCCGACGCATACAGGACGGCACGCCCCTGAAGTCTGATTTTTTTTAAAGTGTCCTGCTGGTCTGCCAACAGAGAGAGGTACTCCAAAGTCCATGCTGCTGTGGCCAGGAATGCCGCTGTCATGGAACGTCTTCATAACTTCAAATCTCGATCCAACAACAAAAATTCCAAGAACACCTCAAAGCCTAAAGGCAGATCAGGATCAGAGGTGTACAGCCACTATCAGGAGCAGGACGCCAGACTGATGAGTCAACCATGCCACAGGTCATCAACAGTCTTAATCTCAGTGTCTTCATGTTTGGTTTTGACTCAATGTCACATATGGCTTGGGTGCGCTATCTGCCAAAGACCCGTAAGTACTTTCTCGAAACACTCGGGGGAATTGAACTGGACGGATATAACATCAGGGGTGATGGAACGCCAGCCGCCTTGCTGCCTATCCTGACGGGTAAAACCGAAGCGGAACTGCCAGAAGCTCGCAGAGGATATGAGGGAGCAAAACCAGTCGACAATCACCCGTGGATATGGAAAGAGTTCGCAAAGCATGGCTACGTCACTGCTTACGCTGAAGATGCAGCAGATATAGGAACAGTGCAGCTAAGAATGCTGGGATTCAAAGATCAGCCAACGGATCACTATATGCGCCCGTATTTCCTGGCAGCAGAGCCTACTTACAAGAGCTATTCTCCTTACTGCTTGGGGGGCACACCACGGCACGTGATTTTCATGAACTGGTTCAGGGACCTGTTTGACATGTACAGGAACTTCCCTAAGTTCTTTTTTGGTTTTCATGTAGAGATCAGTCACAGCTCTAACAATCAGTTGCAAGTCGTGGATGATGACCTTGTAACCTTTTTGCATGACTTGGAAACGAAGGGACATCTGAATTCTACTTTGCTGATTTTAATGTCGGATCATGGCGCTCGATTTCAGCACATCGGGCAACTGCTCAAGGAAGGCTGGAGGAACGTATGCCGTATTTTTCTTTCCGATTTCCTCCTTGGTTTCACAGACTTCACCCTGACATCATCAGAAACGTGCGAATCAATGCGAAAAGACTGGCGACTCCCTTTTGGGACATTCACGCCACCTTACTTGGCATTCTAAACCATACCTCCACAAAGAAAGGGGATTTGAGAAACAGGGCCATCAGTTTATTTACGGAAATCCCCAAAAACGCACGTGCACCGATGCTGGAATCTTTCCTCATGGTGTGCATGCTTAGAGTGGCAGACTCTTAACCAATCAGATCCACTCATCCTTCAAGCGGTGGAGTCGCAATTGGGTAATCAACGGTTATACAGCAACCATACGGAAATACTGTGCAGAACTGACTTTGCTTGAAATCACAGACGGCCGTCGTTACGTACCCACAGCCAGTATTCTTTCAGCTGAATGGAGAGAATATAATTTCAAGCAGAAGCGTCGTCCTTCTTCCGCCGAGCTATATCAGGTGTCCTTCAAAACTACGCCAGGCGAGGGTCACTTGAGGTCACCTGCAAGTTTGACGTCAAGTCCCAACGTTCAGCGTGGATGATGGGGAAATCAGCAGAATCAACAGGTACGGATCTGAGCCAGCTGCATCCATGACCCTGCCCCATTTACATCAGTTCTGCTACTGCGTTTGAGAAAACGCATTTCGTGTTGTCTGCGGTAGAGCCATTTGAGTGTGTGTGTGTGTGTGTGTGTGTGTGTGTGTGTGTGTGTGTGTGTGTGTGTGTGTGTGTGGTGTGTGTGTGTGTGTGTGCACTTGCTTCTTGACACAAATTCGCCCCCTCCCCCTTTATTACAATGTTTTTGTGTGTTTCAGTTCTCTCTGTTTTGTTTTGTTTTTTGTTGTTGTTTTTTTCACGTTGTAGAAATAACCGAGTATAAGGACCAGAGCCATTGACAAAATGCCAACAGTTTTTGTCATGCGACACTGGCATGCATCGGGGAGACACACGGTGCTGGCTTTCCTTCTCCTTGCCATCGAATAACAGAATCTGTTCCCATAGATTGTCTACTACCACCAGTGGCCCAGACACCATCATTTAACTTCATGGCGTTTCAACAGTGGCAAAAGTAATCAGGAGCGAGAGACACATATGATTTCAGATAGAAGGAATCTTAACAGTTTGTTACCGACCATCAATCCTACATGGAGCTGTCTCCCTTTGCCATTGTTACCGACCATCAATCCTACATGGAGCTGATCTCCCTTTGCCATTGTTACCGACCATCATCCTACATGGAGCTGATCTCCTTTGCCATTGTTACCGACCATCAACTCTACATGGGCTTACCTCTCTTTGCCATTGTTACCGACCATCAATCCTACATGGAGCTTACCTCTCTTTGCCATTGTTACCGACCATCAATCCTACATGGAGCTGATCTCCCTTTGCCATGTTACCGACCATCAATCCTACATGGAGCTGATCTCCCTTTGCCATTGTTACGACCATCAATCCTACATGGAGCTTACCTCTCTTTGCCATTGTTACCGACCATCAATCCTACATGGAGCTTACTCTCTTTGCCATTGTTACCGACCATCAAGCCTACATGGCCTTACCTCTCTTTGCCCATGTTACCGACCATCAATCCTACATGGAGCTTACCTCTCTTTGCCATTGTTACCGACCATCACACCTACATGGACCTTACCTCTCTTTGCCATTGTTACCGACCATCAACCTACATGGAGCTTACTCTCTTTGCCATTGTTACCGACCATCAATCTACATGGACCTTACCTCTCTTTGCCATTGTTACCGACATCAATCCTACATGGAGCTTACCTCTCTTTGCCATTGTTACCGACCATCAATGCTACATGGAGCTTACCTCTCTTTGCCATTGTTACGACCATCAATGCTACATGGAGCTACCTCTCTTTGCCATTGTTACCGACCATCAATGCTACATGGAGCTTATCTCCCTTTGCCATTGTCATTTCCTCGCTCTCTTAATTCCACGAACAACGCCCGAAGAAGAGCATGGATATATAAAGCAATTATTCAACATCAGTGACGTAGTTCCAAGTGTGAGACAACATTCGAAATGTTCGCGTAATAGGCTCAGCAATCAATTCTTTTCTTCTTAAACACGGACTCGGAGAGACTCGGGGGCGGGGGAGAGAGCTGAGGAAGGGGGAAAAAAGAGGGGGGGGGGGGGCATAGAAACCGGTGCTTACAAGAGAAATGGGATGGGGGTATTCAGATTTTTTTGTTAATTCTGGAAGCGCTTTGAAGACATTTCAATAGCAGCAGCATCATCATCATCAACAACGACAACAGCAACCACACACACACACACACACACACACACACACACACACCACACACACACACACACACACACGCACGCACGCACGCACGCACACACACACACACACACACACACACACACACACACACACACACACACACTCACGCACACGCACACACACACACACACACGTCACTTGCAAATATTTTCGACAATGTAACGTGCGAAGACTCCATGACATGCCTACATGCCATGTGATGAGCAACTCACTATGAAACATGTTCTTCGGAGTGTCTCAGTAAGTTTTGGAATGTGACATAACTAATGAACTAATAACAATTCCCGTTGTTGAAAGCCCACCTATGCAGGGCCATAACATATCAGGACTGAACTCATATGATGTCACTTTTTTTTTCAATTATGCCGCTGCACAGCACAAGCTTATCATAAATGACACCAAATTCCATTCCATAGAGCCACCCCTCCGACTACCTCCATCCTTCCCTCCCCTAGATAGGACTGTGGACAGCAAAACGTCGGGTAAGGATGATGACTTTCTTGACGTCGTCATAGAACCTTCACGGTGTGATTTTCATTCTGTAATTTGCAACGTCTACCACAAGGGGAAATCTTTCTGAGGTCGTTTCAAGAGTGTCAGGAGAGGCTTGACTGAGAAAACAGTAGGCCTACTTACTAGTGAAGTTGTTTTGTTGAAGGCAGAATTTGGAGATGGGGATTTCTTATGTTGTTGTTTCCGTGTTTATATTATTTTGGTTGCTGGGTTAAGTTTGCATAATGTTCATGCAGTGTTTCTTAGTTTTTGCTTGTGCATTGTGAGTGGTGCTGAGTGCAAGTCGATGTATATTTCAGATGTATTGGTCAGTTACCGTAGATAAGATGTATCTTACGGTTTGACTTATTGTCTTTTGGCAAGCAGTGATATCTATGTTCGGCTTTCATGCCCTTAGATATTAGGAGTCCGTGTATCCTTGTCTAGGTCAGGCTGTTTCAGCCTCCATCTGGAAGTGATGGTGAGGTGGCCTAGTGTGTTGTGCTGTATTGTTCCTGACATGTGGATCAGTGTTCGTCCCTGTGTCATCGTCTGGCATCAGTGTTTGATGCTGTCTGTGGTGGGTTGGTAGCAAGCGAGTTTTCCTTGTGTGAACTGCAGTTTTCTGGTGCTGTGTTGATGTGTGATTTCTGAGTTTGTGTATCCTGCTGTTTGTTTGCTTTTTCTTTTTAAAAAATCGATCGGTTTTTTTTTT
>CM031613.1:20378864-20403864 GCA_018398815.1 Conus ventricosus
ATACTCAACACTTTATTTTCCGACTATTGTCATTACGAACCTATTAAATCTGCTTTAACTGACGTTAGATCTTGTCAGATTACAGTTGAAGCAAGAATCCTTGAAATGACGGGAGCAATTGTAGCCCTGTCGGGGTTGAACGATTTATCTTGTCTGTTGATACTGTTGATCAGCTGCATTCTCCATCATCGTTCGTACCTTTCGCCGGTAATTTGTGAATGTAAGCCCTTTGTGTTTAGTTTCTGGGCGGGACAGCCAACAATGGCACAGTTTGCACCCCCCATATTAGATGCGATGTGTTTTTGGTACAAGAAATTGGAGTGTTCATGCGAAAAACGAGATTTACACCGTCCGACACGCGTGTTCCACACATTGTTTACTCGCTAGAAGCTGCCACCGGAAGTTCTTTACGCCCAAGTTCGGCCGTCTGCTCGCGAGCAGTACTTCGCGCGGCCCATTGGCTCTTGTTAGTCCCTTTGCTGTACGGTCCCTGATTAAACCAACGTCGAACCACAGAAGAACACAGCTGAATCAAATTTCAACAAGTACAGAAGCACCAACAACCACTGACCAATACCGTGTGTGAACGCATGCATAACATCTTGCACACACGTAAAATCCCATCACCAACTTTCGGAAGAGTAGGCCAGTTTGGCCGTTGGTATGGATGACACGTTACACATAGCATGCACCCTGCGTGAGAAATGGAAAGAATGAAGGAAGTAAGGAAAATGAGTGATCGATATTGAACGATACTGAATGGATGACACGGGAAACGACTGAATGAAGCGCCAGATGGCAGCTCTTCAGTCGGCACTACCCAGGTAGGCAGCCCGTTGTGTAAACGAGTGTTGATTGTAAAACGCTTAGAGCTTGGCCTCTAGCCGAGAATAGGCGCTATATAAGAATTCATTATTATTATTATTATTTGACGATTGACAAGGCACAGTGAACCACGTGGAACCACACAAAGAATACAGCTGAATCAAATTTCCGCTGATACGGCAGCAACGACGCAACACTGACTCGAAATCACCCGATGGAAACTGCAACGAATGAATGAATAACAAACCCAAAACAAATACAATTCCAGGCTGGACACAAGGCCCGTCCGTTTCTTCTTCTCTCTCGCTCCCGTTCACTTATTCTTTACGTCATGTCTACCTTTTTTTTTACCTTGACGTCATAATATTTTTTTACGTTGACGTCACAATATTCTTCCTCTAAAAAAAAAACCGATCGATTTTTTAAAAAGAAAAAGCAAACAAACAGCAGGATACACAAACTCAGAAATCACACATCAACACAGCACCAGAAAACTGCAGTTCACACAAGGAAAACTCGCTTGCTACCAACCCACCACAGACAGCATCAAACACTGATGCCAGACGATGACACAGGGACGAACACTGATCCACATGTCAGGAACAATACAGCACAACACACTAGGCCACCTCACCATCACTTCCAGATGGAGGCTGAAACAGCCTGACCTAGACAAGGATACACGGACTCCTAATATCTAAGGGCATGAAAGCCGAACATAGATATCACTGCTTGCCAAAAGACAATAAGTCAAACCGTAAGATACATCTTATCTACGGTAACTGACCAATACATCTGAAATATACATCGACTTGCACTCAGCACCACTCACAATGCACAAGCAAAAACTAAGAAACACTGCATGAACATTATGCAAACTTAACCCAGCAACCAAAATAATATAAACACGGAAACAACAACATAAGAAATCCCCATCTCCAAATTCTGCCTTCAACAAAACAACTTCACTAGTAAGTAGGCCTACTGTTTTCTCAGTCAAGCCTCTCCTGACACTCTTGAAACGACCTCAGAAAGATTTCCCCTTGTGGTAGACGTTGCAAATTACAGAATGAAAATCACACCGTGAAGGTTCTATGACGACGTCAAGAAAGTCATCATCCTTACCCGACGTTTTGCTGTCCACAGTCCTATCTAGGGGAGGGAAGGATGGAGGTAGTCGGAGGGGTGGCTCTATGGAATGGAATTTGGTGTCATTTATGATAAGCTTGTGCTGTGCAGCGGCATAATTGAAAAAAAAAAGTGACATCATATGAGTTCAGTCCTGATATGTTATGGCCCTGCATAGGTGGGCTTTCAACAACGGGAATTGTTATTAGTTCATTAGTTATGTCACATTCCAAAACTTACTGAGACACTCCGAAGAACATGTTTCATAGTGAGTTGCTCATCACATGGCATGTAGGCATGTCATGGAGTCTTCGCACGTTACATTGTCGAAAATATTTGCAAGTGACGTGTGTGTGTGTGTGTGTGCGTGTGCGTGAGTGTGTGTGTGTGTGTGTGTGTGTGTGTGTGTGTGTGTGTGTGTGTGTGCGTGCGTGCGTGCGTGCGTGTGTGTGTGTGTGTGTGTGTGTGTGTGTGTGTGTGTGTGTGTGTGTGTGTGTGTGTGTGGTTGCTGTTGTCGTTGTTGATGATGATGATGCTGCTGCTATTGAAATGTCTTCAAAGCGCTTCCAGAATTAACAAAAAAATCTGAATACCCCCATCCCATTTCTCTTGTAAGCACCGGTTTCTATGCCCCCCCCCCCCCCTCTTTTTTTCCCCTTCCTCAGCTCTCTCCCCCGCCCCGAGTCTCTCCGAGTCCGTGTTTAAGAAAGAAAAGAATTGATTGCTGAGCCTATTACGCGAACATTTTCGAATGTTTGTCTCACACTTGGAACTACGTCACTGATGTTG
Source organism: Conus ventricosus (assembly GCA_018398815.1). Taxonomy (NCBI): domain Eukaryota; kingdom Metazoa; phylum Mollusca; class Gastropoda; order Neogastropoda; family Conidae; genus Conus; species Conus ventricosus. The sequence continues at coordinate 20,381,607 of CM031613.1, forward strand.
AATAATTGCTTTATATATCCATGCTCTTCTTCGGGGCGTTGTTCGTGGAATTAAGAGCGGAAAGACAATGGCAAAGGGAGATCAGCTCCATGTAGCATTGATGGTCGGTAACAATGGCAAAGAGAGGTAAGCTCCATGTAGCATTGATGGTCGGTAACAATGGCAAAGAGAGGTAAGCTCCATGTAGCATTGATGGTCGGTAACAATGGCAAAGAGAGGTAAGCTCCATGTAGGATTGATGGTCGGTAACAATGGCAAAGAGAGGTAAGGTCCATGTAGGATTGATGGTCGGTAACAATGGCAAAGAGAGGTAAGCTCCATGTAGGATTGATGGTCGGTAACAATGGCAAAGAGAGGTAAGGTCCATGTAGGCTTGATGGTCGGTAACAATGGCAAAGAGAGGTAAGCTCCATGTAGGATTGATGGTCGGTAACAATGGCAAAGAGAGGTAAGGTCCATGTAGGCTTGATGGTCGGTAACAATGGCAAAGAGAGGTAAGCTCCATGTAGGATTGATGGTCGGTAACAATGGCAAAGAGAGGTAAGCTCCATGTAGGATTGATGGTCGGTAACAATGGCAAAGGGAGATCAGCTCCATGTAGGATTGATGGTCGGTAACAATGGCAAAGGGAGATCAGCTCCATGTAGGATTGATGGTCGGTAACAATGGCAAAGAGAGGTAAGCTCCATGTAGGATTGATGGTCGGTAACAATGGCAAAGAGAGGTAAGCTCCATGTAGGATTGATGGTCGGTAACAATGGCAAAGGGAGATCAGCTCCATGTAGGATTGATGGTCGGTAACAATGGCAAAGGGAGATCAGCTCCATGTAGGATTGATGGTCGGTAACAATGGCAAAGGGAGATCAGCTCCATGTAGGATTGATGGTCGGTAACAAACTGGTTAAGATTCCTTCTATCTGAAATCATATGTGCTCTCGCTCCTGATTACTTTTGCCACTTTTGAAACGCCATGAAGTTAAATGATGGTGTCTGGGCCACTGGTGGTAGTAGACTAATCTATGGGAACAGATTCTGTTATTCGATGGCAAGGAGAAGGAAAGCCAGCACCGTGTGTCTCCCCGATGCATGCCAGTGTCGCATGACAAAAACTGTTGGCATTTTGTCAATGGCTCTGGTCCTTATACTCGGTTATTTCTACAACGTGAAAAAAACAACAACAAAAAACAAAACAAAACAGAGAGAACTGAAACACACAAAAACATTGTAATAAAGGGGGGAGGGGGGCGAATTTGTGTCAAGAAGCAAGTGACACACACACACACACACACACACACACACACACACACACACACACACACACACACACACACACACACACACACACACACACACTCAAATGGCTCTACCGCAGACAACACGAAATGCGTTTTCTCAAACGCAGTAGCAGAACTGATGTAAATGGGGCAGGGTCTGATGGATGCAGGCTGGCTCAGATCCGTACCTGTTGATTCTGCTGATTTCCCCATCATCCACGCTGAACGTTTGGGACTTGACGTCAAACTTGCAGGTGACCTCAAAGTGACCCTCGCCTGGCGTAGTTTTGAAGGACACCTGATATAGCTCGGCGGAAGAAGGACGACGCTTCTGCTTGAAATTATATTCTCTCCATTCAGCTGAAAGAATACTGGCTGTGGGTACGTAACGACGGCCGTCTGTGATTTCAAGCAAAGTCAGTTCTGCACAGTATTTCCGTATGGTTGCTGTATAACCGTTGATTACCCGAATTGCTGACTCCACCGCTTGAAGGATGAGTGGATCTGATTGGTTAAGAGTCTGCCACTCTAAGCATGCACACCAGTGAGGAAAGATTCCAGCATCGGTGCACGTGCGTTCTTTGGGGATTTCCGTAAATAAACTGATGGCCCTGTTTCTCAAATCCCCTTTCTTTGTGGAGGTATGGTTTAGAATGCCAAGTAAGGTGGCGTGAATGTCAAAGGGAGTCGCCAGTCTTTTCGCATTGATTCGCACGTTTCTGATGATGTCAGGGTGAAGTCTGTGAAACCAAGGAGGAAATCGGAAAGAAAAATACGGCATACGTTCCTCCAGCCTTCCTTGAGCAGTTGCCCGAATGTGCTGAAATCGAGCGCCATGATCCGACATTAAAATCAGCAAAGTAGAATTCAGATGTCCCTTCGTTTCCAAGTCATGCAAAAAGGTTACAAGGTCATCATCCACGACTTGCAACTGATTGTTAGAGCTGTGACTGATCTCTACATGAAAACCAAAAAAGAACTTAGGGAAGTTCCTGTACATGTCAAACAGGTCCCTGAACCAGTTCATGAAAATCACGTGCCGTGGTGTGCCCCCCAAGCAGTAAGGAGAATAGCTCTTGTAAGTAGGCTCTGCTGCCAGGAAATACGGGCGCATATAGTGATCCGTTGGCTGATCTTTGAATCCCAGCATTCTTAGCTGCACTGTTCCTATATCTGCTGCATCTTCAGCGTAAGCAGTGACGTAGCCATGCTTTGCGAACTCTTTCCATATCCACGGGTGATTGTCGACTGGTTTTGCTCCCTCATATCCTCTGCGAGCTTCTGGCAGTTCCGCTTCGGTTTTACCCGTCAGGATAGGCAGCAAGGCGGCTGGCGTTCCATCACCCCTGATGTTATATCCGTCCAGTTCAATTCCCCCGAGTGTTTCGAGAAAGTACTTACGGGTCTTTGGCAGATAGCGCACCCAAGCCATATGTGACATTGAGTCAAAACCAAACATGAAGACACTGAGATTAAGACTGTTGATGACCTGTGGCATGGTTGACTCATCAGTCTGGCGTCCTGCTCCTGATAGTGGCTGTACACCCTCTGATCCTGATCTGCCTTTAGGCTTTGAGGTGTTCTTGGAATTTTTGTTGTTGGATCGAGATTTGAAGTTATGAAGACGTTCCATGACAGCGGCATTCCTGGCCACAGCAGCATGGACTTTGGAGTACCTCTCTCTGTTGGCAGACCAGCAGGACACTTTAAAAAAAATCAGACTTCAGGGGCGTGCCGTCCTGTATGCGTCGGACCCACAGCTTAAAGCGCGTAGAAAAATCCCCAAAACGCAGGACTGGTGCATACTCACATGTGATTTCCCCGTACAACCGTATGGCCTCACGTGAGATGTGGAAAGTCCCGTTGCTGACGTAAATCCAGTCTTTCATGGCAGAGCTACAATCGACAGGAGTAGCAGGGCGGTAATGCTCCATGACAGCAGGATCACGGGGGTTGAGCGTCGGGTGTACACATTTTTGACCCGAGAGGCTGTGCTCAATTCCCTGTTCGAAGACTGTCTTAGTGTTCACCCAACGCTCTTGGAAACGGGGTTCAAACCTTTCTCCAACAACCGTCTGCATTGTGGTGGGGACAGTCTTCTTGAAAGCATGTTTTGACAGAAGCAGCAGCAGCAGCAAAGCCAGACCTGCGATGACGAAAATTTTGAAGCTGACCAAACGAAACCCAAACTTCCAGAACATTTTCCGACACAAATGGTTCCACGTGTTACGTGCCGATGTCATTGCTTATTATCAAGTTTGAGGCTTTGTCTGCTGAACTGTTTCTTCCTCAGCTTAGTGAATGTATGATAGTCTATTTCTTATGGGGGAGAGTTCACCCTTGTTGTTCAATACGTTGATTTGCAATTTTGAACGTTGCTTTTTTTCTTCGTTCTGGTCTTCCAACCCTTCAAAACTGTGAGGGGCTCTATAACAGATCTGTTTGCCTTGTAGGTGCTTCCGTTCAGTGTGCGCCACAGGTGTGTGTGTGTGTGTGTGTGTGTGTGTGTGTGTGTGTGTGTGTGCGGGTCGGGGCTTGAGGTGTGTGTGTATGTGTGTGTGTGTGGTGTGTGTGTGTGTGTTAGTGTGTGTGGTGTGTGTGTGGTGTGTGCTGCTGCGCGGCGCGCGCGTGCGTGGTGCGTGTGTGAATGTGGTGTGTGTGTGTGTGTGTGTGTGTGTGTGTGTGTGTGTGTGTGTGTGTGTGTGTGTTAGTGTGCGTGCGTGGTGTATGTGTGTGTGTGTGTGTGTGTGTAGTGTGTGTGTGTGTGTGTGTGTGTGTTGTGTGTGTGTGTGTGTGAGGACGAGAGAGTGACCTTTGAGAAAGATAGGGCAAATATTTGACAAAGTGCTGGCTTAAAGAAAACCGTTTTGAGATTTTTCACTATTTTAACTTATTAAAAAGGAAACATCAGTGTGCAAATAATCAAGCAAATGGACAAAAATTGTTATAGCAATGTATATGTCGTAACCTTTTTAAAACAATTTTAAGTGAATCAGCTCTAGGAAAGCTATGCATTCAACACCAATTTTAAGCAATGTTTTTATCAATATCGCTGATGAACTGACCGCTGCAACCATGTGTTTACCTTCATGTAAGATCTGGACAGCCTTAGCTCAATAAACTGTCAAAACAATGACAGACAGCTTTAGCTCAATAAACTGTCAAAACAATGACAGACAGCTTTAGTGCAATAAACTGTCAAAACAATGACAGACAGCTTTAGCTCAATAAATGTCAAAACAATGACAGACAGCTTTAGCTCAATAAACTGTCAAAACAATGACAGACAGCTTTAGTCAATAAATTGTCAAAACAAGGACAGACAAGCATTAGCTCAATAAACTGTCAAAACAATGACAGTAGTTTAGTTCAATAATTGGTCAAAACAAGACAGACAGCTTAGTCAATACACTGTCAAAAACAATGACAGCAGCTTAGTTCAAAAACTGTCAAAACAATGACAGACGCTTTAGTTCAAATAACGTCACAACGAATGACACAATCGAAATACGAAATGTACGAATCGTTTATCTGTGTGTTGAACAAATCGAAAAAAGAGAGAAGAAAAAATCAAATATACACATGAGAGTAGTACTGTCACAACTGGCAGATCGTCACAAGATTGCATTCACATCATCTTGAATGGAAAATTTGTCACACTGCTTTCGTGTGCGTTGTCAAATGTGCAGATCGTACAACGTTGCATCACTATCTTGATAATGTGAAATTGTCACAGTGCTTTCCTGCTTGCTTGTGAAAGTGCAAAATCGTCAAACAATGCAGAGCGGGTTGTCACAGGGTGATTCCAGCATGCACGAGACAAGTGTAGATTGTGACAATGATGGCAGTGTGCACATTGTCACAGGGTGATTCCAGCATGCACGAGACAAGTGTAGATTGTACAATGATGGCAGTGTGCACTTGTCACAGGGTATTCCAGCATGCACGAGACAAGTGTAGATTGTCACAATGATGGCAGTGTGCACATTGTCACAGGGTGATTCCAGCATGCACGAGACAAGTGTAGATTGTCACAATGATCGCAGTGTGCACATCAGCGAAGTGTGGAAGTTGTCTTGGAGCTATATGGTCCCAAATGACGTCAGCACATTGACGCCGTTCCTGTGAAGAAAGAAAAGCACTAGCTGAGTGGAACATGGACAACACTTCGCTGTCCGAGGGCATCAGGACCAGACGTTCCTCCCACGACGTCTCCACCAAGTCCTCTCAATGTTCCAGAAATCAGACATCAGAGGATGTTTAAGAGAAGGCGTGACAAAAAGGACGAAGAAAAGGAAATGTGAAACAAGAATGTTGTATTTCCGTTAATCAAAATAAAACCAAACTGGATGGTTAAGATGCAGAGGGAAACCAAATGCAGATAATTATTCTTCCGTTATCATCAAAATGACTTAAAGACACTTTCATTACAGAAACAACATCAGCACTGTGAAATATTCAGCTGATCTTGTCAGAAAATTGTCCAAGGTTCCAACAAAGATGTTACCACAGAATCGATATTCCAGTCATCCAGTGGCCAATAGATCGAATTGTAGAGTCGTTGATTCCCAGTGCCTGCAGTGTCGGGCTGTGACAGCTGACCTAGATGTGGCTGTACAGCTGACCTAGATGTGGCGTGAACAGGCTGCTAGATGTGGCTTGACGGCTACCTAGATGTGGCTGTGACAGGCTGACTAGTGGCCTGTGACAGTTACCCTAGATGGGCTGTGACAGGCTGACATAGATGTGGCTGTGACAGGCTGACCTAGATGTGGCTGTATGTGGGTCGGTCGAAATGAGGCGCGTGGAGTCACGTCATTAAGAGGACACGGAAGATGAGTCAGAAGAATTGCTTCTTTTTTGTTATGGTTCAGTGAAATAAGATCTGTTTGCATGACAAGACAAACTCAAGAGTTCTTGGTCATTTCACCCGTAACACATACATATATTCTATCACTTATACAACTCTGCATAGTCACCTCTTCGAAGACTGGGAAACGGCAAACAGCCCATTTCCAAAATCAACCAGCTGTGATTTCCATGCTTAAGAAAAATCGGCTGAAATATACTGTTGGTTGGACAGGGTAAGATAGATGGGCGGGACACATCGACACATGCACCTGCAAATGTGCATAACCACTCACATGCACTCGTTGACACAAGGGCTTGTCTCGCACATTGCACACACACACGCACATGAAAGATCCACTATTCCTAAGCCTTCTCTTTCTCTCCACCCCCCCTCCTCCTCCGATCCTCTTCCCTCTTTTCCTTCAACCCCCATTCCCGTCCATACTCACTGCCCCGGATTCTTTTCCCCGATTAAAACAAAACAAGATGCGAAGCATATAAACGTACTCCCAGTTTTCCAAACCGCTTATAAATCAGCCAAGTGCTTTATGAGATAAGAAATAAAGGCGAAATAACGCTTTTAACGGTTATTTAACCGATGTACACTTTTGAAACTGGTATTTTAGTCCTCACTGCGCAAAAGCCTGTGTACATACCAAATTTCATCCAAATCGGACAATATGTCATGAATAACGGTTTTTAACGGTCAGATTTTGAAACACTGCATGGAAGTGCCATTTGTGTGTGATGACCTTTCTATATACAAAATTGCATTAAAATCCACCAATATATAAAAAAATAACGGCAAAATAACGGTTTATCGGTTATATAACCGGTATGCACTTTTGAAACCGGTATTTTAGTCCTCACTGGGCTAAAGCCTGTGTAGATATCAAATTTCATCCAAATCGGACAATATGTCAAGAATAACGGTTTTTAACGGTCAAATTTTGGAACACTATATAGAAGTGCCATTTGTGTGTGATGACCTTTCTATATACCACAATTTCATTAAAATCGACCTATATATAAGAAATGACGGCAGAATAACGGTTTTTAACGGTTGTTTAATCCATTTTCAGCATTACATCACTTACATATGGATAGAGGATCCGATTTGTCACAAGATCATCCATACCTCTTATAAATTGGCCAAGTACTTTCTGAGATATTCCATAAAGAAGAAAAACCGTTACAAGCCGTTACATCCGTTAGTAACGGCTATAACGGGGCAAACTAAAACATCAGGCATCATCCATGACCCATAATGAACATACCTGCTAATTTTCATAAAGGTCGGCCAAGTACTTTCTGAGATATTCCATAAAGAAGAAAACCGTTACAGGCCGTTACAGCCGTTACTAACGGCTGTAACGGTAAACTAAAGCGTCGGGCATCATCCTTGATCCATAATGAACACACCCACAAATTGTCAGAAAGATCGGCCCAGTAGTTTTGTCTGGAGCGAGTGGAACACATTTTTGACCACGGACACACACACACACACACACACACACACACACACACACACACACACACACAGCACTCCCCTCAAAGTACTTTTCCCTCTTACCCTGTTCTTAAGAACTGGGAGTACAATGATTCTCAGACACTAGTTTTCGTACTCCCAGTTCTTATAGAACAGAGAGTACTTTACAATGGGAACAAAGAAATGCTGTCTGTGTGTCTGTCTGTCTGTCCGTCCGTGGTCAAAATGTGTTCCACTCACTCCAAACAAAACTACTTGGCCGATCTTTCTGAAATTTGTAGGTATGTTCATTATGGGTCACGGATGATGCCCGATGTTTTATTTTACCGTTATATCCGTTACTAACGCCTATAACGGCCCATAACGGTTTTTTTTTCTTTATGGAAAATCTCAGAAAGTACTTGGCCGATCTTTCTGAAAATTTGTAGGTACGTTCATTATGGGTCACAGATGATGGCTGATGTTTACCAGAATAGCAGTTACTAACGGCTATAACGGCCCAAAACGATTTTTCCTCTGTATGGAATATCTCATTCATATTCAAGATAAACTGGGAGTTCGTTTTATATGCTTTGCATCTTGTTTAAGAACTGGTTTTAATGTTTGTCTATGGCGGATTTTACGTTTTGCTTCCACAATACTTGTCCAAACCTGGCAATGCATCGTTTATTGTACCCCCAGTTCTAAATGCTGTCTGTGTGTCCGTCTGTCTGTCTGTCTGTCTGTGTGTCCGTGATCAAAATGTGTTCCACTCGCTCCAGACAAAATTACTGGGCCGATCTTTCTGAAAATTTGTAAGTATGTTCATTATGGGCCACGGATGATGCCCGATGATTTAGCTTACCGCTATAGCCGTTACTAACGGCTGTAACGGCCTGTAACGGTTTTTCTTCTTTATGGAATATCTCCGAAAGTACTTGGCCGATCTTTGTAAAAATGAGCAGGTACGTTCATTATGGGTCACGGATGATGCCCGATGTTTTAGTTTACCTCGTTATAGCCTTTACTAAGGGCCCTGTAACGGTTTTTCTTCTTTATGGAGTATCTCCGAAAGTACTTGGCCGATCTTTCTGAACATTTGTAGGTATGTTCATTATGGGTCACGAATAATGCCCGATGCTTTAGTTTACCGTTATAACCGTTACTAACGGCTGTAACGGCCTGTAACGGTTTTTCTTTCTTTATGGAATATCTCCGAAAGTACTTGGCCGACCTTTAAGAAAATTAGCAGTATATTCATTATGGGTCACAGATGATGCCTGATGTTTTAGTTTGCCCTGTAATAGCCCTTACTGACGGTTATAACGGGCCCGTAACGGTTTTTCTTCTTTATGGAATATCTCCAAAAGTACTTGGCCAATCTATAAGCGGTTTGGATGATCTTGTGACAAATCGAAGCCTCTATCCATGTGTAAGTGATGTAATGCTGAAAATGGATTAAACAACCGTTAAAAACCGTTATTCTGACGTTATTTCATATATTGGTAGATTTTAATGAAATTTGGTATATAAAAAGGTTATCACACACAAATGGCACGTCTATATAGTGTTTCAAAATCTGACCGTTGAAAACCGTTATTCTTGACATATTGTCCGATTAGGATGAAATTTGATATGTACACAGGCTTTAGCCCAGTGAGGACTAAAATACCTGTTTCAAAGTGTATATCGGTTATATAACCGTTTAAACCGTTATTTTGCCGTTATTTTTTTACATATTGGTGGGTTTTAATGCAATTTTGTATATAGAAAGGTTATCACACACAAATGGCACTTCCATGTAGTGTTTCAAAATATTCTTGACATATTGTCCGATTTGGATGAAATTTTGTATGTACTCTGGCTTTAGCCCAGTCAGGACTAAAATACCAGTTTCAAAAGTGTACATTGGTTATATAACCGTTAAACCGTTATTTTGCCTTTATTTCTTATCTCACAAAGCACTTGGCCGAATTATAAGCGGTTTGGAAAACTGGAGTACGTTTATATGCTTCTCATCTTGTTATTTCTGGTTTTTCCCCTGCTTCCTGGCGTGCCTTTCCCCCTTTTACCCCGTTTCCATTGTGCTTTTCCCCTACCATCCCCACTTCCCACCCCTCCCCCTCTCAAGCCTCTGTTCACCCATTTCCTGCCCCTCTTTGGTTTCTCTTCACTTTTTCTTTTCCGTACCTTTTCTTCATTTTTGTACTCCCAGTTCTTATAGAACAGGGAGTACTTCAGAATGGGAACGAAGAAATGCTGTCTGTGGTTCTGTCTGTCTGTGTGTCCGTGGTCAAAATGTGTTCCACTCGTTCCAGACAAAACTACTGGGCCGATCTTTCTGAAAATTTGTAGGTATGTTCATTATGGGCCACGGATGATGCCCGATGTTTTAGTTTACCGCTATAGCCGTTACTAACGGCTGTAACGGTTTTTCTTCTTTATGTAATATCTCCGAAAGTACTTGGCCGATCTTTGTAAAAATGAGCAGGTACGTTCATTATGGGTCACGGATGATGCCTGATGTTTTAGTTTACCGCTATAGCCGTTACTAACGGCTGTAACGGCCTATAACGGTTTTTCTTCTTTATAGAATATCTCAGAAAGTACTTGGCCAATTTATAAGCGGTATGGATGATCTCGTGACACATCGGAGCCTCTGTCCATATGCAAGTGATGTAATGCTGAAAATGGATTAAACAACCGTTATTCTGCCGTTATTTATTATATATAGGTGGATTTTAATGAAATTTGGTATATAGAAAGGTTATCACACACAAATGGCACGTCTATATAGTGTTTCAAAATTTGACCATTGAAAACCGTTATTCTTGACATATTGTCCGATTTGGGTGAAATTTAATATGTACATAGGCTTTAGCCCAGTGAGGACTAAAATACCTGTTTCAAAAGTGTATATCGGTTATATAACCGTTAAACCATTATTTTGCCGTTATTTTTTTATATATTGGTGGGTTTTAATGAAATTTGTATATAGAAAGGTTATCACACACAAATGGCACTTCCATGTAGTGTTTCAAAATCTGACCGTTTAAAACCGTTATTCTTGACATATTGTCCGATTTGGATGAAATTTGGCATGCACACAGGCTTTAGCCCAGTCAGGACTAAAATACCAGTTTCAAAAGTGTACATGGGTTAAATAACCATTAAAACCGTTATTTTGCCTTTATTTCGTATCTCACAAAGCACTTGGCCGATTTATAAGCGGTTTGGAAAACTGGGAGTACGTTTATATGCTTCGCATCTTGTTATAATCTACACTGATTTTTTTCTTTTCATTTTCTCATTGTTGGTGTTACGTATGAGAATTGGAATAACTGGAAAACTATGGGTTCGTCACACATGTGTCCTTTTATGCCCCAATTTCCCATCACCACTTCCCAACTCTTTTTTTTTTAAGTACAAAGATAAAACGCGTATTCCATGCCCTCCCCTCTCTCTTTAGAATATTCCCACTCCTTACACCCTCGTTCATTTTCCTGCTGTGATCTACTGCCTCACCCCCGCCCCATTTATGATTTATTTACAATGTCTCATTTCTATCATAAGGACATAGTAAGAATAAGCTTCTATAAGAAAGTACATCCATATATTACGCCTTTCTTTGTCACAAGGGTTTTTGTTTCATATATATAATATATATATATATATATAAAAATATATATATATATATAGATATATATAAAAATGAGGAGAGCGCTTTTAGCTTGAAACAAGCTTGTAGGTTTTTTAATTCTTTCATTTTAAAATCCTATTTTAAACTGGTATATATAATATATATATATATATATAATATATATATATATATAATATATATATACTGAATTATAAACAAAGCTGCTCTTATGTCTTAGATTGAAGAAATAGGGGAGATAAAGCATTCAATCTGCAGTGGCATACTGCCTAACTAACAGTATGTGCTCAAGTGGGTGGATGGGGAAAAAAATGAAATAAATGCTTCTCAAAGTGAGCCTTCAGCAAGCTTATAATCTCCAATAGGAGGAAACTCACTAACACCCAACTCCTGGTCATATACCGATATTTCGAAACTTGGTGGTTTCTCCTCAGTGACCGCAGAAAGTGTAATTTGACTCCTCTGCCTTTTCAGTTTTAAGAAGAATGCAATCCCAGAAAAGGTTGGTGTAACATACCGTAGTATGTTTGTTGAGTTTTCAAAAAACCAACCAAAGGTGCCATCTAAGAAGCAAAAGAAAATCATAAAAGAGCAAAACAAGCTACATTTTCTGTGAAAAGTAAAAAAAATATAAAAAGATATCCTCTAAGACACAAGTGCTGAGGGCCAGTTCTTGGAATGAATCCGCAAGGGACTAAAATACAACAAACTAATAAATTCCAAGGATAAGTACCGCACCGTTCCAGCAACTTACAGAGCAGCTTGGTGTTGCAATGACTGCAAGAAATACTGATTATAAACAAAGCTTGCTCTTATGTCTTAGATTGAAGAATAGGGAGATAAGCATTCATATCTGCAGTGGCATACTGCCTAACTAACAGTATGTGCTCAAGTGGGTGGATGGGGAAAAAAATGAAATAAATGCTTCTCAAAGTGAGCCTTCAGCAAGCTTATAATCTCCAATAGGGAGGAAACTCACTAACACCTAACTCCTGGTCATATACCGATATTTCGAAACTTGGGTTTTCTCTTAGTGACCGCGAAAGTGGTAATTTGACTCCTCTGCCTTTTCAGTTTTAAGAAGAATGCAATCCCAGAAAAGGTGGTGTACAATACCGTAGTATGTTTGTTGAGTTTTCAAAAAAACCAACCAAAGGTGCATCTAAGAAGCAAAAGAAAATCATAAAAGAGCAAAACAAGCTACATTTTCTTGTGAAAAGTAAAAAAAATATAAAAGATATCCTCTAAGACACAAGTGCTGAGGGCCAGTTCTTGGAATGAATCCGCAAGGGACTAAAATACAACAAACTAATAAATTCCAAGGATAAGTACCGCACCGTTCCAGCAACTTACAGAGCAGCTTGGTGTTGCAATGACTGCAAGAAATACTGAATTATAAACAAAGCTTGCTCTTATGTCTTAGATTGAAGAAATAGGGGGAGATAAGCATTCATATCTGCAGTGGCATACTGCCTAACTAACAGTATGTGCTCAAGTGGGTGGATGGGGAAAAAAATGAAATAAATGCTTCTCAAAGTGAGCCTTCAGCAAGCTTATAATCTCCAATAGGAGGAAACTCACTAACACCTAACTCCTGGTCATATACCGATATTTCGAAACTGGTGGTTCTCCTCAGTGACCGCAGAAAGTGGTAATTTGACTCCTCTGCCTTTTCAGTTTTAAGAAGAATGCAATCCCAGAAAAGGTTGTGTGTACAATACCGTAGTATTTTGTTGAGTTTTCAAAAAACCAACCAAAGGTGCCATCTAAGAAGCAAAAGAAAATCATAAAAGAGCAAAACAAGCTACATTTTCTTGTGAAAAGTAAAAAAAATATAAAAAGATATTCTCTAAGACACAAGTGCTGAGGGCCAGTTCTTGGAATGAATCCGCAAGGGACTAAAATACAACAAACTAATAAATTCCAAGGATAAGTACCGCACCGTTCCAGCAACTTACAGAGCAGCTTGGTGTTGCAATGACTGCAAGAAATACTGAATTATAAACAAAGCTTGCTCTTATGTCTTAGATTGAAGAAATAGGGGGAGATAAGCATTCATATCTGCAGTGGCATACTGCCTAACTAACAGTATGTGCTCAAGTGGTGGATGGGAAAAAAATGAAATAAATCTTCTCAAAGTGAGCCTTCAGCAAGCTTATAATCTCCAATAGGGAGGAAACTCACTAACACCTAACTCCTGGTCATATACCGATATTTCGAAACTTGGTGGTTTCTCCTCAGTGACCGCGGAAAGTGGTAATTTGACTCCTCTGCCTTTTCAGTTTTAAGAAGAATGCAATCCCAGAAAAGGTTGGTGTACAATACCGTAGTATTTTGAGTTTTCAAAAAACCAACCAAAGGTGCCATCTAAGATATATATACAAGTACAATTTTCCGTTGCCCACACTGCACCACAACCAAACAATGAGAACAGGCAGACTAAAAAATATACCAGTAAAAAACAAGTTCTGCATTTTCCTCCACACAAGGATAAAATCAAACATCAAAGCTCGAGCTTTTGCCCACAGGCTTCATCAGGAGAATGTGAACTGGTCACATTCTCCTGTTGAAGCCTGTGGGCGAAAGCTCGAGTTTTGATGTTTGATTTTATCCTTTAAAATCAAACATCAAAGACACAGTCTCAAGAGGTTATCTTTTTATATTTTCTACTTTTCACAAGAAAATGTAGCTTGTTTTGCTCTTCATGATTTTTTTTTGTTTCTTAGGTGGCACCTTTGGGTTGTTTTTTGTTTGTTGAAAACTTAACAAACATTCTACGTTATTGCACACCAGCCTTTTTCTGGAATAGCATTCTTCTTAAAACCGAAACGGCAGAGGAGTCAAATTACCACTTTCCGCGGTCACTGAGGAGAAACAACCAGTATCGAAATATCGGTATCTGACCAGGAGTTTTATGTTAGTGAGTTTCCTCCCCATTGGAGATTGTCTCCCCCTTGGAGACTATAAGCTTGCTGAAGACTCATTTTGAGAAGCATTTATTTTATTTGTCCCCATTCACCCACTCAAGCACATACTGTTAGCTAGGCAGAATTATCTACCACTGCAGATATGGGCTTATCTCCCCCTATTTCTTCAATCTAAGACATAAGAGCAAGCTTTGTTTATAACTGAATATTTCTTGCAGTCATTGCAACACCAAGCTGCTCTGTAAGTTGCTGGAATGATGCTCGGTACTTATCCTTGGAATTTATTAGTTTATTTCACTCTCTCTCTCTCTCTCTCTCTCTCTCTCTATATATATATATATATATATATATAGCTGATAATATATTTTCCGGCTTTTTTTGAAAGAGTGCTCAACCATGCGGGAGCAGCTAAAATAATGATTAAAAGCAAATCTTAAAACCGGGATGACAGGCTTGTTTCGAGGTCCTTCCTCTCTTCAGATCCCGTGGCACGGGATCTGAAGAGAGGAAGGACCTCGAACAAGCCTGTCATCCCGGTTTTAAGATTTGCTTTTAATCATTAATATATATATAATATAATATATATATATATAAATATATATATTAATATAAATATATAAATGAACCAATAATTCCAAGGATAAGTAACCAGAGCACCATTCCAGCAATTTTCAGAGTGGCTTGGTGTTGCAATGACTGCAAGAAATATAGAATTATAAACAAAGCTTGCTCTTATGTCTAAGATTGAAAAAAAATTAGGAGAGATAAGCATTCACATCTGCAGTGGTAGATAATTCTGCCTAACTAACAGTATGTGCTTGAGTGGGCGAAAGGGGGAATAACAAATGCTTCTCAAAATGAATGCTTTGTGTGTGAAATAACCATTTTCTGTGATAACAAATATGGAAGAGAGAGAGAGAGAGAGAGAAGAGGAGAGAGGAGGAGAAGAGAGAGAGAAGAGAGAGAGAGGTTGTTAACACAGGTTTCCTTGGGCGTGGAAGTGGAACTGGCTGTAGATGTTTAATGGGTATTGAATCATTTTCTGGAGGCAAAGATTACCTATGGAATCTACATATGACTTGATGTTCCGAGATAGTTGTACAGTTTGAAACTGCTTGGGTTCCGCTAAATTATTGTGTGTAGCTCGTGTGAAAACAGTCAGAAAAGATTGGTCCTCTTTCTGGTGAGGCCTTGGATTGCCGTAACCTAGACAGGTTCAAAGAAAAAGCTTGCAGCGAACCGTTCACTTCGAAACTGCTTGGCCCCGCTTCGTGTGACAGCTTGGAGCAGAGAAAAGGGGCTCACAACGTTTGTTTGTGAAACGCATCCAGAAAGTGTTTACTGCTAATAACATGTGTGTGTGTGTGTTGTTGTGTGTGTTGTGTGTGTGTGTGTGTTAATGTATACGTTCTTTATAGTGTAAACGTTCTCTTCCATATACATGCAGTTTAACGGATGACGATCGCCATTAGTATTGCTCACATTCAAACTTGACCGACAGAGAAGCCTTTTTATTCAAAGGTTTTGACACGAGCTGTAGACCATAGCAGTATCAAATGTTTCTTCTTACTGTCGGAAAGCGTTCGGGTCGTCAGCCAACGCCGTGAGAACACGGAGTGAAGGGTCTCTGTCGTGAGACAGGGCTGTTTTGATATCGACAATCGTGAAGTTGGGTGTTCACGAGAATTTTTTTTTTTTAAAAGCGTAGAACTACCTTCAAGAAGGAAATCGTTGAGCAGACGTGGAGCAAGCGACATCATCACTTGCAACACTATATGCATCATTCCACTCTGTTCACAATAGACAGACTGACATACAGAGACAGAATCTCCCTCGTCTCTCTCCTACCCTATTCTTTAATACACCCCCACCCCACCACCCACTCACCCCACGTATGGTCAATCCTTAAACAAACCGCTGTTACCGAAAGTAATGACAGACTACTGGTGATCGCTACACACTCACATGGTATTGGATATAGAATATTTTAATATCAAGAGTTTCTTGACCAGATACAGAAATAATTAGGAGGGAAATCGGGGAGGCAGATCTCCTCCAAGATAAAATGGATACCGGGTTGAGCCTTTGATTCAACCTGCAACACCTTGGGCCATTCCCACCCACCCCACCCCCCACTCCCCCACCCCACCTCAAGTGTCGTTAAAATCGGTCTCGTAGTTTTTTGCTTGATAGACAAAGAAAAACACACAGAGATGCACGAAAACTTTATCTGCGTGTTGGAAGTAATCACAAACTACGTAGTCAATGTATTCATCTTGTAAGTATAGGATTTTTCTTGTCTCGAAAGGTGTAATTACGAATATTCTTCATGTCATTTTACGGACCATAATGATCATTTTCGCTTGTTATGATTTATTAGTGTGTTCACAGCGCGATGAATTTTTTTCCCCTTCTTCTTCAAACTATTTTCCTCCCTTTCCATGTTCAATTAAGACAGTGTGTCGACAGAGAGAAAATGATGATCAACCGTAAAACTATAGCTGGCCATGAGAGTCGAAAAGCAAATTAAATGGCGAGTGTTTTGGCGATGGGCCACGTCCTGATCATTGGAATTACCGTTAACGGTTGTGTTCACTCATGCGCTCTGAGGCCTTCGTGAGAGAGAGAGAGAGAGAGAGAGAGAGAGAGAGAGAGAGAGAGAGAGAGTTGTATCTTCTGTGCCCCTATCAGTGATACTGCGATCGTTCATTCCGGTCACGCCATGTACGGCCAAACCCAGCCCCATAAGCCCGCAGGGAGCAATGGATAATAGGCGATCATTATGAGACATCCCTCCTGAGCAACAGATGTGTAAGACATTAACTAGACACACAGTTAGATAGCTATGTGGGAATGTATGTATATGGGCGGATATCAATGCGGGTATGCATTCGTTTATATTTATCGGTGTGCTATTCTCTTAATGTTATTGTTCATTATTCATACCCTCCCATGTGCACATGTGTTTGCGCGCGCGCATGTGTGTGTGTGTGTGTGTGTGTGTGTGTGTTGTGTGTGTGTGTGTGTTGGTGTGTGTGTGTATGTGTGTGTGTGTGTGTGGTTCAGACATGGTATGTGAGATCTTATGTCTAATTCATCAATTAATTTTATTTCTAATTCATTAGTTACTAACGCGGGATACCCATATAATTTTGTTATGTGTACCAGGGCACTCCAGTTTACGTTGCAATGACTTAGCTGATTTTCATGCAAAGGAAGCTGGAAGGAATGCATTCAATGTTTTGAATTGTGACGTTCTTCTTTCTCCATCTGAAGCTATTCACATTCTTACACGGTCAATCTGGAACATGAGTCAGAAACAATACCTCGAAGATTCAGCTCGGAAGTACAGAAGAGATATGACTAATACAACAAGACAATGTTGTAATCCCCCAGGGCCAATCCAAAACCGTAACCTTATACACAGGCTGCGGGTTAATGAATGGTTTAGTAGATATTTAAAACCGGCACCTGCATGTGCACGTGGTCAGATTCTTGACATTCCTCATTTTCTATTTGACTGTACTAGTACCAGAACTCACTTTCAGCCTCTTCGTGATAAGACCAAGTCTCTTAACCTTCCGCTGGCAATGTCCGGTGTGTTCAATCCCAGTTATGAGGCTGGATTGAGTCTGGCACTGCTAGCTGTTTATCTTAGTAAATCTCATCCATTTGGAAGATAAATTTTGATACCCCCCTCCCTCCCCCCCCCCCCACCCCCCCCGCCCCGCCACCCCCCCCGCCCCGCCACCCCCGTGTCTCTTCCCAACAAAAGGTTTGTCCCTTTCCAATGCGTAAACGTTTTAAAATTAAGATCTTACTCTAGGTGTGCATTATAATCAGTATGGTTTGGAGTCTAATTTGCACGTGAAGCAAGGCCTTTTCATTCCCCCACCCACCCTCCCCCCCCCCCCCCCCCCCCTCCCCCCCCCCCCCCCATGCCACATACAGCCATAAGCTCTTCGACTCTTACGAGTAATATGTCAGCCTATTTCATACTCTAATGATCATTGCATCCCGCTTATTGCATATACATGTGGCCACATAGAATTGTTTCTGTGTACCAGTGCATATTTGGATTTAATGGGGACATTAATTTTTTTAATTATTTTATTATATTATGCGTGTGTGTGTGTGTGCGTGTGTGTGTGTGTGCGTGTGCGTGCGCGCGCGCGCGCGCGTGTGTGTGTGTGTGTGTGTGTGTGTGTGTGTGTGTGTGTGTGTGTGTGGTGTGTTGTTCCTCAATTTAACGTCTTCTCACTAAAAGTGATATCAGACGATGTGTTAATGATGTGTGTGGTATGCGAATGTGTGCTTATGAAAAGAATGGTGAAGGGATAGGGAAAAGCGTGTAGAACTTTGAATACTACTACGTATTCAACACACCACACACACACACACACACACACACACACACACACACACACACACACACACACAACACACACACAAAACCAGATAAAACCAATTAAAGTAAAATGCCAACTGGACTCTGTAAGAAACTTTGACTAACTAATCTGAGAAACGAATAATCATTCAACATTTTAGAGAGTGATGACGTCGATCTATCGAAATATTCCCACCAGCCATGATAATCAAGTTCATTGTTTTGGGGCAATGAATTAACAAATGTGAAACACTTAGTGCGTTTCCACACATACATCTAACATTTCTACTGAATTTTGTTTTCAGTAAATTTTAAAAACGTAATCTGTGGATTAAGCTTCTTACATCTCTAGGTATACGAGTTAGACAAGTTTTGCTGTTTTTTCTGTGTTCCAGAACTGTATGCAATACAGTTTGATAGTACTGAGATTCCGAGTTCTTTAAGGATTGTTGGAAGCTTTTCTCAGTCTGTTTGTCAATTAAGGAATAGCATTCTGAAAGATCTAAAGGTATATTAAGTGAAGTTGTGCTTTCCATATTTCTAGCTGCTCTTTTTGCTGCGTGATCAACCTTTCAATTGATACAATTCCACTGTGAGATGGTACCCAATAAAACGTAACAGTGATCCCTTTAAGTGATAAATGATGAATGACATGGTTAATTTCTAATATAATCTCAAGTCGAATTTTTTAATTTTGGGACTGGAGGGCACCCAGAACCGATCTGCTATGGGTACACACAAGCATTCGACAAGAATTTAGGGGTAATGTAAAATAAATTCCAAAGACATCAAAATGGCAATGAGCTCTGCACTAAATATGGACAATTTTTACCAAGATTAAAGAGTTTCTCTACATTCAAATCTGGAATAATAAAAGCAGCACCTGCTACATTATCATCTAAAATTGAGCCATCAGTGAAAATCTTCATGAATTTCTGTAATTTCATCCAGATGAATATTGACAAATTCTTTTAATATATAGGGATCTCTTTTTTTTTAAATATTTCATTGGAACTGATATCAAAAGAGGCTTTTTTTTTGCACCCACCTGGGAATTGGTGAAAAGGGTGGTTTAGAAGCAATGTTAGTGATTTCAGAGTCTATGTTTTGATTGGAAATGTAAGACTTAATAGTTTTTAATGATTGGATTTCTCGCGCTCGTTTAGCAAAATCTACTTCAGGTTTTAAAGAAACCTCGTTTGTACAGAAATTATTCAAGGTAAGACTCTTAAAGTAAATTTTGAGGCAGATGCTTTTCTTAACTCTTCAAGAGGTAGTATTCCAGCTTCACTATAAGTTCCTAATTAGACGCATGTGTGGGAACACCTAGAGCAATTTTTATAAGCCTTGCAGTCAATACTTTGTAATTTATTCAAAAGATTTTTGTGGCGCGCTAAAAAAGACCTCTTGGGCATAAGTAAGCCGTGAACACACGAGAGCCGTTGCCAGAGCAGTTAAAGTTGTTGTATCTTGTCCCCACTTTTGTTTAGTTACGATCTTCAGAAAGTTTAAAACTTTTTCTTGCTTTGCTTGTAATATAGTCAATGTGATGATTCCAAGAAAGTTTAGAATTTATATACACACCTAAAAACTTTACAGATTTCACATACTGTAAGATAGAGCCATTTATAGTAAACATTGGAAGATTCTCTGGGTCGTACCCTGAATTGAATATATAAATATTATTTTTTCAACAGAAAGAGATAGTTCATTTTCTAGTAGAAAACTATTGATTTTATTTAGTTCATGTTGATATTTGATGCGTATGTAATTAAGTGATCGTGCAGGGGTTTTTTCGCTTCATGGTAACATTCATCCATAAACAAATGTCGTCCGCGAATTGCGCCAATACAACATCTTTAGATAAATCTTTTGGTAAATCAGCCATTAGAATATTAAACAAGATTGGCGAAATCACAGATCCTTGGGTAATCCCATTTCTAATATCCTGGGTTGAATATGTGTGCTCAATTCTTGTTTGAATTGATCTTTTTTCTTAAAAAAAAGTTTGAATATAATTATACATGTTACCGTTTATACCAATATTATTTAGTTTATATCAAAAGTCTTTTATGTCTCACACGTTCGTACGCTTTCCTTAAATCAAAAAAAGGTTGCTAGGACATTTTTCGGCGTGCAAAATTGTTGTTTGACATGAGTTTTAGTTTCACTAAATGTTCTATTGTAGTTCTATCTGTTTGAAACCCAGCTTGGTTTTTTGGAATGATTTGATGCTTATTACAGTAATGGTTAGTCTGTTTAATACGATGCGTTCCATTAGTTTACCTGTGTGGGACGTAAGAGCAATGGGTCGATAAATTATTAATGTCACACTCCGGTTTTTTTCCATGTTTGTGAATGGGGAAATATGATTGAACGTTTCCATACTTGGGGCAGATTGCCATCACTCCAGCACTTATGAATAAAACAATGAAGAAAACATAAGACATTAGATGGAAGATGTCGTAGCAATGTCATTGGACACCCCATCTAGCCCTACAGACGTTTTCTTAGTGCCCAGTTTAGATATACATTCCTGCACTTCATCAAATGTTATGGGGGTATTCAGATACAAATCAGTCTCATGGATTGCTCTACCGCAGGTAAGCTCCTTTTCTTCATAATCTTTGTTTGCATTAGTCTGTGCAGACAATTTTTCCAAACTGCTGTTTCTGGCGAAAATGTCAACAAAAGCTTAAGATTTTTCTGAATTTGTTGGAAATTTTGCAATTGTTGAATTTGACAGGGTATTTAGGTAGATTTACTCCATGTTTTCATTGTTTTCATTCTTCCCCATACTTTTTGTATGTCTTTATAACTGAATACTTCATTATTGCAAAACGACGACCAGTATTGCCTTTTAGCAAAAGCAATGGTTCGTTGGATTTATTTTTTGCTCTTTTTTTCTCAAGAAGTTTTTCATCGCGCCCAGGTCCCTTACTACGTAAGTAATCTTTTAATCTAATAAATTTTTCTCCTTTTTGGCCTCTTCGCAAGCCTCATTCCACCAGACATTACCCACATTTTTTTTTTTTTAGAAGGTACAGGCATTTATCGTTGGACGATTGCCTTGCGGCAGTTATTAAAGCATTTTGAAACTGGTCATATAAAATCATCGACACCTTTGTTATCTACATCATAAGAATCTATGTTAAACGATCTTAGTAAAAAGGAAAATTTGTTCCAGTCTGCAAATTTGTAGTTAAATTTTTGGAATTTTATCTTTATTCGATTCAGTTGGATTAAGTGTAGGTCTTACGGGTTTCTAGTTCAGTTACAATAGGTAAATGATCGCTGTTGAGTGTATCGTTTAGGGGATTCCAGTCACATAGTGGCGCTAAAACAGGGAAATAAAGGTTAATCTATTGCGCTCGCTTATGATTGGGTTTGTCAGGGATACGCGTTATTCTACCGTCAATTCTAAAGATAGGGGACAAATCTACCAATTTTCTACAAAGGGGTTGCTGGTTATTTTATTATTTTCCTTTTTCCCAAAATGGAGAAAGGGCGTTAAAATCCCCTGCATAAAAATTTTGTTATCAGAATCTAAACTACGAAGCCATTCTGTATTCAATCATTGGGCCTTGGGGTAGGTAAAAAAGACACTATACTGATTGTCATGTTAGCGTTGACCTGAACTTTGACCGCGCAGGAATGAGCTCCTGTGAAAGTCTGGTGGGAAAAGGACTTTGG
>CM031613.1:20408864-20441364 GCA_018398815.1 Conus ventricosus
GTGCGCCTCGGCTTTGTACTGATCAAAGTCCTGCACTACTTCTGCTCCCCCCTTATCAGCAGGTGTCATTCTCACCTTTCTACTCTGAACCAGCTCCTTCAGTTCTCTGATGGCCCTGCGTTCATCCTCGCTGAGGTTTCAATGTTTAGGTGGTTGGGGTATGTGGTTGTCCACCAGTGTTTCAATGGTGTTACAGTACGCTTCAAGGGCGTTGTCCCTGCCAGTAGGTGGTTGCCAGTAGGTCTTTTGTAGAACTTCAAGCAGCTGGCAATCTTGCAGGGGCGTCTTCATCAAAGAAGAACTCTTCAGGCGTAGTCGCCTTATCCCCTCCTTCATGTCATCCAACAATTGTCGTTCATCGTACGATGTTGGCGTGGGGCAGAACTTGGGCCATAGGAGAGAACCTTGCGTTGTTTATCTGATAGAGTCACAGACGAAATGTTGATAACATGACCCGGTTCAGGTTAATGACGTGTCTTCGTCGAAATCGCGATTTCCGTTTACGCGCCCTAGATGGCTGAGAGGCATGCTGACCCAGTGACTGCATTGGTGCAGTGGAGACTGTTGTTTTGGTAGCGTCTAACTGTGTTTTACACTCACTGTCAGTCCGGTTAGGTGTTCCAATGAAAGTCCGATCGTGTACTGGTGCAGGAGACATCGGCATACTGATATTTTCTGGCTGCGTTTTGTGCCTACTGTCAGTTCTTTCAGGCTGACGGCAGCATGCTGGGCCCTGTGTGTGATAGGCCCCTGCTGTTTTCAAGCTGTCTTAGTTTGTTCATTTTCTTTGGTTACAAGTTCTTGCCAAATACTCTTCTTTTATAACGCAGGCTATGAGAGCGGCCTCATATCACGTTCACATCACAGTGCCTTTCAGCAGTGCCTTTAGAGAAAATACGTTACTAATCATATTCAGTCTTATTGTTCCATTGATGCCCAAGGTCACGAGACAACATGCAAAAAGAAGGGAATTATATTCTGTGCATTATTAACATTATTCGTGTATTAGTGGTATGTAGGAAACCATTTTGTTCCGTATTCTGCATAATTTCATCTCCATCGAGTACATATGTTTCTCAATTTTATTCCTAAGCATAGTTCCTTTAGAAACATTATAGGTGGTTTTCATCTTATTAATTCTACATTTGTATATGAAGTATTTCCCATTAAATGATTAAGTCTAACATATCATCTGTTTTGTTTTTCTCATCAGTGCCAAACAATATAAGCTCTACATTAAATGACAATCTTTCACAGTGTGAACACTTACTTTTTAGAGTATTTTCAAGTTGTTTCCAAAAGTATGTGCAAATTTACATTCCCACAAGTAGTGACTAATCGAATCTTTCTCTCTGTTACAGACGTTACACATGTCACTATCCACAACCTGCATTCTTTTCAAAATACTGTTAGTTACTAAAGTTCTGTGACATATTTAAGCTGGAACCATTTCAGTTTTATTTCTTTTATTTTCTTAATTCTTTTTAGTACGTCTATCCAATTAATAGGTATATTCAGGCGCTGTTCCCATTTCATAAAAGAGCTGATGTCTAAAACTTCAATGTCTTCTATCATAATAATCATAGTGAATGCGTGCCCCTTTAGTGGCGCCACAATTTTTTTGTAACGCTAATGTTCTGTCATTACTGGTATTACTGTCGAGTTTTATTGACATTTTCTTCGCATAGTCTTTTATTGATTGTACGCAACTTATGTAATTTAGAAAATTGACCTCAGATCCCAGCTTCTCTGACAGTGTGTGACGGCTTATAAAGTTACCATTGTCATCAAGTAAATGTTTTAACCAAAATATAATTGTTCTGCATCCATTTCTTGTAAAAGAACGGTTTATTTCCCACTTTGAACTTTTCGTTACAAAAAATAGGTTCAATAGCTAGATCTGTGTTATTTTTTATTTCTGCACGGTTGCAAAAAAAATTATATGCCTGAAAAACATCTCTCCAAAAATTATTTATTTTGCTTTGTACAAATCTATCTGTCCATATGAATCAAGGGCATCGATTTCAGGACATAATGAATGTAGTACTGTTTTCCATTTACAATTTTGCACGTATACTTTCCTAATCCAGGCGATTTTTAAGGATTGGATATATATCTTAAGACTGGGTAATACCCAGCCCTCCTTTCCAAATATTTTGCACATAATAATTTCTTTTAATTTTATCATTTTTGTTGTTCCAAACAAATTTGAAACACATATTTTGCAACATATCTATCTGAGAGTCTGGAAGGTTGGGCAGAAGGATCCACAAATATATAAGTTTTGATAGCACTATTGATTTTAGCACTGCATTCTACCTAATGGTGTAATTACTCTTTTGACCATATTTTAAATAGATTTTTAACTTCTAAAAATTTATCTGTCACATTGATTTGAGTCATATTTGTCAGATTATTCGTAAACCACACCCCTAGGATCTTAAATTTTAAAGGGTTCCATTCCTTTTTTTTTAAGGGGAAGAAAGTGTTTGGCGAATTCTTTTTTTTATCCCAAACCAAACTTTAAAAGGGTTTTTTCATGTTTAATTTAAGCCCAGTTTTTGCTAAATTTTCAAAAGAGATTTTTGAAAAATTTTTCATATGATTTTTTCTCCTTCCGTGTGAAGGGGGTGTCATTTGAAATTGTTTTGTTTTTGAATTCTGTTTTTTTTTTTTTTAATCCCTTTACTTTTTGATCTTGCCTTTTTTTGGTTTGCTTTTATTTCGGCACATAAACCGAAAAAAGGGAGAATAGGATTCCTTGTCGGCCCCTCTTAAAAATTTGGGAAAATCCTGAAGAACCTTCCCGTTCCTAAAAACTTTAAAAAACTTATCTTTTCTTAAAAAAAGATAAAATATCCTTTGCTTTTTCATTTTCCGAAACCGAAAGCACGTAAACCCTACTCAGGGTTATCCCAGTAAACCCAGAGCAAAGCTTTTTCGAAATCGACAAAATACAAAATTTAACCCAGGCAAGCGGTTAAATTTTAAAATAGTAAATTTAAAATCATATTTGGTTTAAACTGTCTCCTATGTTTTTAAAACCGGGGAAAATAAAACCCTGACTGGTTGTCCGGTTTGTCCCCGGGCCTACGACGTTTTGCCCCATCTAGGGGGGCGGAATTATTCATTTTTTTATTGTGGGTTGCTGTTTCGTTTTTATCCGTCCCTTTAAATGTGGCTTGTAGTGCTTTTGCCCCTTTTGTCTTTTGCTCAGGTTGGGTTTTTATTTTCCCCTTCTCTCTAATTCCACGCCCGTGCAATTCGTTCTGGGGTTTACGGGTGGTTGGGTCCCTTTTCGCTTGAACTGGCGGTTTATGGCCTCTCACTGTCTTGTAACTGCCGCCGTGAAACTTTCCCTCTTAGGCTTGAGGATGCTAAACTGTGCCCCGGAGCTTTGGCATGGTGGCTGCCATCGTTGGGGAGGTTTTCTCTTCACTCGAGCGGAAGGGTCCCTGAGAGCGCATGCTCTTTTTTTTGGTTTTACACCACTTGTCAAAGGGTTTAGGGTGGGTTTCCCTTCTTCCCTACGGTGGGCCCTGAGGGGGGGGGCCCACCCAAAATAAAGGTTCTTTTTTCCCATTTTTTTCCGCTTCTGTCCCTTCCCCCTTTCCCCGGGGGACAGGGGGCCAGAGAGAGTCGTTGACCCCCCAAATTTGGGTCCCCCCGGGTAGTGGAAAGCATCAGTTTCGTGGTTTATTTGTTGTTGTTTTTTTTTGTTGTTCCCGACTAAGTTTCTTTTTTGCGCATTTTTTTTTTTTAAAAAATTATAAAAAAAATTTTTTTTGGGAGCCCACTTTTTCGGGTTTTTAATTCAACCCTTTAAACCCGGGCCAGTCAAAATTATATCTTAAAGTCTTTTCCTTTTTATGAAATTCGGGTGATGCGGTTTAGTGGGCCCGGGGGTGGGGGGAACCTGGTGTTTCAGGGTTGGTCTTGTTTGGTCTCGCTGTCCGCCCCTGTCAAAAATTTGGGCCGGTCTCGCATTCTTCGGCCACCGTCGGTTTGTGGTGCAAGGGGAAAACGAGAGGTTTATGTTTGCGAGCGTCCCGTACGCTTTGTTTCGTCGTTTGGGGGCGGGGTTTGGAAAAATTTGTGTCATTTTGAAATGTTGTTAAAAAATTGTGTGGAAAATTTGTCCCATTGAGTTTTTTTTTTTGAAAATGTGGTGGAATTTTATAGAGCAGGGGTTGCTGTATTTTTTCGGGCCCTCAAAAAGGAAAAAATGTTAAAACGTGAGGGTGAGAAGGTGAATAAAAAATTTGTTATTCGGGGTTTTTTTAAACCCTGTTATGTAATCTCTTCCCCTGTTTTCGTTGGGGGAGCCCCCTTGGCGAACATTCCTCTTTTATTTTTGGGGCCCTGTGTTATGTCAATTTGTGTTGAGTTTGGGTGTACCCGAAATTTAATCCCTGGGCCCATCATGCGAGTGGCTGTTAGGTTTTAAACAGCGTGTGTCGGCCGTACTGATGGGGGGGGTTCCAGAAACCCTTTTCCCCTTTCTTTTTCTTATTTTTTTCCTTTTATTTTCTCCCCCCGGGGGGCTCCCCGATGGGGGCCCCTGTTGGGGCCGCCCACGGTTGGGGCACGGGGGATTTGTGGTGTTCCTGGCCCTGCCCGGGGTTTTTCCCGCGGCGGCGCCTCGTCCCACCGGAGGCTTTCCCCAATCCCCAGGGGCCTTCTCCCAGTCACGTGACCGGCGTGGGCCCTTCTTCCTTCTTTCCCCTTTCCCCTTTTCCATTTTCCCCCTTCTTCCCCCCGGGGGCTCCCCCCGTGTTTGCGTGTTGGGGCCCCGGCACTGGTTGAGGAGCAAGGGGACTTGGCTGGATGGTCCTGGCCTGCCCGGGACTTTCCGGGGCAACCCCCTTTGTCCCACGGGAAACCCAACTTTTCCCCCGTCCACGGCCCTTTCCGGAAAGTGCCCGTGACCGGGTGTGGGTAAACCCTGTGTCGTCCCAAATTTTTGGGGGGTGCGCGTATATAAAGGGTTCGGCCTTAAACCCCAATTCAGGAACAACCCCGGGGTTTGGGGGTCCCCGGGGTTATAAAGGGGTGTGGGCCCTTGAAAACCCCTATTAGGAACGCCCCCGGTTTTGGGGTTTTTGCCTTGAATCGCCCCGGTGTCTCGGGGACTTTGGAGAGGGGGTTTGTGTTGGGGGGGGGGGGGGGGGGCCCATGAAGCAAGGTAAAAAAAGGGACTGTTAAAAATGATTTTTTTGATTGTGCATGTTGTGTGGGGTTGGAAGCTTTTTTGTGACTATGGGCATGTTTTTGGGGTTAAAAGGGTTTTAATTGTGATTGGGCGGTTGGGGGTGTTAAAAAAGCTTATTTGTGATTTTGGTGTGTGCGGGTTTGTGAAAAAAATGGTGTATTGTATCGTAATCTTTCTTTGTGGTCCCCCTTTGCGAGGCTTTGTGGGTCTTAAATCCCCTTCACCCCCCAATCTAAAATCGATCGGGCGGGGCCCAGCCCTTTCGGGGTCGGTCGGGAAAATTGGGGGGGTCCGTCCGGGATGTAAAGGGCTTTGATGTCTCTCTCTCTTTTCGGGGAAACCCCCTGTCCGTTCTGTCATTTTGTATGTGTTTAGTCAGTTTGTCGTGTTTGGTGGGTGGATTTGGCTGGGTGACTCTAGGTGAAAGGGGTCTTTTGGTGGCGGTGGGTTTATCTGGTTTTTGGCCCTTTGGGGTGTCAGGGGGGACTAAGGGGATCGACCGGGGCCAGACCTCTTTCCGCCGGGTACCTCGAAAGATAGGGGCCCTTTGGACTTCCCTTTCTGTTCCCAAACTCAGTTTGTTTTTCCCTTTTTTGTATTTCACCGTTTTTTTTTCCGGGTTTTTGATTTCGGTAGGTGTATCAGAGGGTTTGTGTCACGTTTTTTTTTCCTCCGGGGTTTCCCTTTTGCCATATTGTTTTTTTTTTTGTTGGAGGGGCCCCCCACACTGTTGCTCGTGCTGTGGAAAAGGGGGGTGTTGCCAGTGTGGGGCAGCCTGGAAAATTTTTTTAAATTTTTTTTCCCGGGGGCCCCCCCCGCCCCTGTTTTTTGTGGTTTTTTAGAGGCGGTGTTGCCCGAGTGGGGGAGGAGCCGGCATTTCCCTTGAACATTTTTTTTTTTAAAAAATTTCTTGTTTTTAGTTAGTCACCAAAAAGGGGGTGACAATCCGGCGGTATCTGTTTTTCAAGGTTGGGGGTTTCTTTCTCCCCGTATTTTTATTTAACCCCTTTTTTTAAGTTTTTCATGGCAAAGCCCGGGGCTGGTGGGATAGCGACGCATGGGTCCCAAGGAAAAAAGGTCTTCAAAATGTAGTCCCTACTATTAGTCCAGTACTTTTGACACAGTGCTTCACCTTTTTTTTTCCCCTGCTGTAGCCGATAGGGCCCGTAGTACTTTCAATACTTCTTCGTAGGGGTTTTTCCGGTGAGGGGCCCCGACTGGCACTTTCCCCCCCCGGGAAACATCCGAGTATAGCGAAGCCCAACCCTTTGGGGGCTGTTGAGTCGCGGAAACGAAACCCTTTTCTTCCCATGCTTCCCCCCGTTTGGAGTATGCCCCCGGGGGACTTTCCCAGGGAAGTCCCAAAACCCAAAGGGGGGGGCCAAAGGGGCATCCTCCCGGGTCGGGGTG
Source organism: Conus ventricosus (assembly GCA_018398815.1). NCBI lineage: Eukaryota > Metazoa > Mollusca > Gastropoda > Neogastropoda > Conidae > Conus > Conus ventricosus. Next base: position 20,415,487 of record CM031613.1, read on the forward strand.
GTGAAACCCCCCCCAGGCATCCTTCCCTCCTGTTTTTCCTGGAGCGGGCCCGCGACGAGAGGTGGGGGGGCCCTTTAGAGAAAGTCTTTATTCGGGTTAAGCTCCCAATCTTTTTGGCACGAATTTCCCCCCCTTTTTTCCCTTTCAAATCCGTCCTTTCATGTCAGTTTTTCCCCAAAATTAACACCTTTTTTTCAAAAAAATTAAAAACCCCAACCAACCGCCAAAAAAAACGACGTATTCTGCCCCCCATTAAAAAATGGGGGCTTTTGTGTAGATAAGATTTGGTGATCGTGAACCCGATAAAGACATTCTCTTACAGGGGCTAAAAAGAACTAAAAAAATTTTTTATGGCTTTAACAGTTTACTACAAAATGGTCCTGCCCCCGCCGTTAGTGGGCCCGGCCCAAAACAAAAAAATTTTCAAATTTTTTGCCCAGTCCTGTGGTTTATAGGACTGGCCGGCCCCCCACGCAGTGGTGTCAGCCCAAAACCCCTGCAATGGGTAAAATTAGGGATTTACGCGCAATGCAAGCCAGCAAAAGGAAAGGGGGTATGACGTCCTTTTTTGGCGGGCAGACTCGTAAGCCCCCGCCGTCGGTCATTTCTGACTGGAAAAGCTAGCGGAGCAGGTTGGGCTGTGTGCGGCGCGTGCTTTTCTGTGTAGAAGTGATTTACCAGAAATATTTATGTCTCAAAACGCTTTTTTTTCAGTTTTTTGAGAAAACTTCTGGAATCGCAAGTTGCTCATCAAAAAACATTAGGGGTTTTTCAACCCCAGCCCTCAAATTTTTTTCTACCTGACATGGGGTTAAAACCCCTTTCTTTTCAACCGGGGGTCAAAAACTTCCCTTTCCACCCCAAGCCCGGGGGGAATTGTGGGCAGAGGAAGAAAAGGGTTTTTTTGCAAGAGGGAAACAAGCTACTTTAAAAAAATGACAGAAATAATTGAAAAAAATTTAAAAGGGGAAAGGGGGCCCCAAAAGGGTTTGCCCAAGGGGAAAACTAAAAGAAAGCTTGAGCAAAATTTTTAAAAAAAAAAGAAAGGAGGCAAAAAAAAAAGAAAAAAGACAAAAAAAAAGGGGAACGATCTTTCAACACCACTGGGAAATTTAAAGCCTATCTTATGGCAAATCAGGCGGGGTTCAATCGTATTTCCAGGGGAAAAATTTTTTTGACAGATAATTTTTTTGGGAAAAAGCAAAAAGAAGTTGAAAAAATAGAAAAAACTTTTCAAAAAAGGGATGAGAAATTTGAGGAGGAAAAATGCCCAGTCCTTGTTAATTTTTTCTTTTAAATTTGGTAAATTTTTGTTTTTTGTAAACAATTGGAGGAAAAGAAAGGGAAAAAAAAGGGGAACCCAAGGAAACATGGGGGTGTTTGGTTGAAATTTAAAAAAACCCGGGGTTTTGATGTTCACGCAAAGAAAATTACCTTGCCCCTTGCAATGTGCTTTATGGTTTTTCAGGGCTTTTGCTGTAGGGGGTTCCCTTTCGTTTTTATTTTTTACAAAATGAATAAAAAACAAACCCTGCTTTCAAGTGCCGAAATTTTCACAATACTGGAAAAGGGGGCCCGCACATAGCAAGCCAAGCGGGGGGGCCCCGCAATCCAGTAATCCGGTTTTAAAAGCAGTAGGGGAAACCCCCCGAAAAACCGCTTAAAATTGAACCGTTTTACGCGCGTGAACGGTGGCTACTTTCTGAACTCAGCCCCTGTTTTGCTGTTGGGTTGGCTACTTCAAACTTCACCTATTCCCTGCCCCAAAGGGGCCTTTTCCCGGGGAGCCGCTGAGAGAAAATTTAAAAACAGATCCTGTGATTATTTATTCAAAGGGTTTGCCTTTAAATGTTTTGGGGCTGTCTCGAAAATTTTGGCATTCAAATTTTGGAAAAAACAAAAAAGCCCCCTTTCCCCTCCCCCCGCATGGGCCCCCCCTATAATATTGTGTGTGTGTGTGTGTGTGTGTGTGTGGTTTTTTGGGTTTTTGGGGCGTGTCCGTGGGGGTTTGTGTGTGTGTGTGTGTGAGAGGGAGGTGGGGGACAGGAGCAGACAAAGAAGTTTAACCGACAGACAGACAGAGATGTGGGAGTGAAAGGGGAGTGGGGGGAAAAGGAAAAAAGGGAGAGGGGAAAAAACTGATTAATTAAATTTTTTTAAATTTTTTAAATTTTTTTTTGTTTTTAAAAAGAAGCCCCAAGAAGTTAGAAAAATTATTAAAATTTTCTTCACCGTTAAAATTTGGGGGGCCCCAAAGAAAAGGTTTTAAAGGGGCAGGTTTGGAAAAAATTAATTATGATTTTTTTTATTCCATAAATATAAAACAAACGGGGGAAAAAGGGGCCCTCAGTGAAAAACAAGATTATTGGCCCCCACAACCATAAATTTTTTTGCCATTTTGTCGATTTTTTGGCTTCTCAAGATGTTTAAACTGACTGGTTTTTAAATTTTCCTTCAAAGGGGGAACTATTTGTTTAATAAAGATTAGGTTTTACGATTTGAAAAAAGGGTATAAAAACAGTTTTAATTCAATTTTTTTTTTTATTTTTTTTTTATTTTAAAAAAGGGTACCGATTTTTTTATTTTCATCTGTTTTAAAGGAAAATTTTAATGAAATATTTAACGGGGACAATTTAAAACGTTTTAAAAATTGATTTTGTGAATTGGGGTTTGGAAAGTGTTTAAAAATATAATAAAAGATCATAGTGGAAATATTTAAAGAAAAAGCCAAAAATGATGAAAATTGATGTAGTGATTTAGAAAAAACTTTAAAAAATTTTTCAGACGTTTTTGTTTTAAAATTAACGTGTTTTGAAAGGGGTTGCAAAAGCTTTTTCGAAAAAAAAAAGCTTGTTTTATTTATTTTAAAATTTTATTTTTTTTTTTTAATTACGTAAATATTTTGAGGGTTAAAAAAAAGAGCCTACCCAAAACCCCGTCGGGGTTGTAAAAATGCCAGCCAGGCCCCTGGCCCAAAGGTAAATGACAAAAAATTAAAACCCCTTTTGTTTAGGGGAAGTAGACATGGCTTTATTAACCCCACAAACGTTCATGAAAGGTGGCCATGCTATCTCTAAAATTCAGAGTCTCTTCAAATTGGGCCCCCAAATTAAAAATGCTATTGCCGTTCTGATTGATTATTTAACATTTATGATTGTAATATGGAAGTTTGGGTTTAACCCAAACAGAAAGAAGGAATTAGCTATCAGCTTTAACTCTTTAAAGGGGGTTTTTCTACCTGATTTAAAAAGGTTTAACCTGGGGCAAGTGAAGAAACAAAATTAAGGGGTTCTGGGTGGTCTGAAGGGCGTCTTGGGAAAACAAATTTAAAACAAACAAAGTTCTATCCAAAAGTTGGCAATTCTTACCTTTCCTTCTCCCAAAAAAAAGGTTTTTTTTAAAAAAAGGGGAGTTTAAACATAAAAATCCTGAAAACAGTGTTTTATTTTGGTGTGTTTTGGCCTTTTCATCCGTTATAAAGAAAAAAGAAAAAGTTTCTAATTATGACATATAAGCAAGGCTGAAAAATTTGATTTAAAATAAACTTTCCGTAACATAGAAAGCAAATTTTTCAGGGTTTTAAGAGGGAAAACAAACCAAACACCGTAAAACATATACACCCGGTCTGTAGAAGCTGATTTTAGTGGCCCCTAAGGGCTTCTTTCCCAAAAACTCCCCTTCTTTAGGCGAACCGCCCTTTAAAAAGCCCCTGTAGACTTTTATCCCGGGGTTTGCCCCTGGCCCATTGAGTCCCAAATTTTTTGTTATTAATCAGAACAAATTAACCAACTTTATGGCCCTATACGTCCCCCAAAAATAACCCCCCCCTAAAACCCCGGGGCTTTGTAGAAGGTGTTTTTGGGCGAATTCCAACTTAGAAGCAGCTGCCCCGTCAATAGAACTCATTGTAAAAAATTTTTTTAACTGTGAAACCAAAAATCCTCAAACCTAAACCGGGTTTTTAAAGTTGTTTTAAGAAAATATACAAAAGCAGGTTGGGGTCGTACTGGTTTATGCTGGGCTTTGAAACGCTCTTTCCGCGTACTAAGGCCCAAAAACAGCAAGAACAAAAAAAACCTTTTTAACCCCCCATAGGTTTTGTTTTAGGGGTTTTTGTTGTTTAGGTCAGCCCGGGAACACACGGCCACCTGGATTTACAGGGTCCCCCAAAGCCCGGGTTTGCAGGATTTTTTAGAGCGATGAAACAACTTCCCTTTTTATGGGCCAAACCCAAATTAATCTTTCAGAAATTGTTATGTTTCCCGAAAACCCGAAAAATTATGATTCATTTACGCATTGGTTGGTATGCCCAAAAAAAGAATTATTAGGCAAAGCCGGGAAAAGGGCCACCCTTTACATTTCTGGGGTTTTAGAGGGGCCCCCACAACAATTTTTTTCTTCCAAATTTAAGGTTGACCCTTTAAAAATGGAAGCTGGGCCCATCTTCTTTCATAATTTGGGGGGGCTTTCGATTCTCTTTTTTCATGCAAGCATTTAATCTGGGTTTTAAAAGGGGTTTCCCGCAATTTCCAGTCTTCAGAAAAAATTTTTTGACTTTCCTTTTTGTATTTTTTCCTTTCATGGGCTCTGCCCAAAAAATCTGTTTGGGCCGTTTAGATAAGGGTTTTTGGGGTTTTTCAAAACCCTTTTAAAACACTAAAATTCTTTGATCCCTTTTTTTAGTGCGTAAAGGAGTTTACCCCTTTTTTAAAACTTTTAACCGTGGGATTGGTTTGGGTGAAGACTAAATTTTCCCCTAAAGGCGCCTTCTTTTCTAGTCTTAGGGGCAAAGACATAACTGATGCTGACTATGAATACGCACAGAAAGCCTGGGTAGAATTACACTGTCAAACAATGGGCGTTTTATCACGATCAATATTTTTGGCTGACGTGTGTTTATTGGCGACGTCTTTCGAATTACAGATTACATGCATGAAACATTACAACTTGGGACTCCTCACATTACATCTCCACGCCTGGGCTATCTTGGGACGCTTTCTTAAAGTCTACAAACATCCAGATTGACTTAATTTCTGATCGGGGCCCACACTTCAGATGATTAAAGGAGGGTTTTTAAAGGGGGGAGGCATTAGCAGGGCCCCTTCACATCCTTACTGTTAAGCTAACAACAAGTATTTAGACGATTATGACCAACTAACCATCCAACTATCTATGTACTTAGACGCTAACATTCTGTTGGATTGGGCCATGAATCAACCGCTTCCACTGAGAGACTTTACAATGATAAAGGGCCTCATGATGTTAATACTGTGTTAAGTATGTTGTCACAGCTTACGCCTGATAATCCATGGACTAATCTTGGAAGTAGTTAGATTACCCTAAAAAATTACACGATCTCCACAACGTTTACCCCTGGCCGCAGAAAGATTAAAGTGAGCCCATCGAACCGCCTAAACTTGTGCCTAATCTTCGCCACAAAACAAAGTATGTTTGTCATTACAGACTCCTACAGTTTTACTAAGACACGGACTAAAACTGACTGCGGTTCATAAAATAATTGCTTTTGATCAAGAGCCTTTTGAGGCCATACATCAAGAAAAATTACTGATCTTAGAACCCAAGCCACTGACGCTTCAGAAAAAGACTTCTTTAAACTGATGAACACAGCTATTTTGGTAAAACCATGGAGAACGAAACACAATCGCAAAGATGTTAAATTAGTTACAAAAGAAAACCAAGCAATTAAGTTTGCCTCTAAACCCAACTATCAAGACTTTAGAAATTTAACGACAGCCTGGTTGGCATTATGATGAAGAAAAAAGGATGTTAAGTTGGACAAGCCAGTGTTTATCGGCTTTACTGGTATTGAGCTGTCAAAGTTATTGATGTTAGAATTTCTGTACGACTACTTTAAACCACTGTACCCAGAAGCAAGGGTCCTTTACACAGAAAACTGATAGTTTTTTTTTAGACGTTCCCACGAAGACTTCTATAAGGATTTAGAAAAGAAGTAGCTAAAGGAGCTGATGGGTGGTACGACACATGCGACTATCCAAAAGACAGCCCTTTACATTCAACTGCGAACAAGAAAAGTAATTGGAAAGATAAAGGGATGAACTTAATGGGACGTTATAAAAGAATTTATGTTGGTTTGAGGTCAAAGATGTATAGCGTTGCCAGCCAGGCTTCTGTATGAAAAAGGCTAAAGGCATAAGTAAAGAAGTTGTCAAAAAAATAAACTCACGACACTACAAGCAGCTCTCTTGAAAACAAAGTATTTCATCACACAAATGTTAATCTGCGCTCTACTCTTCATCAGGTAAACACAATGCTGTTAACAAAAAAACACTTGTCTCTAACAATAACAAGAGAACTTACGTCAATCCTGATTTTTATTGCTGTAGGACATTGGAGAACTTTAAAAGTTAACTCGATAACTACTTCCAGCACTATTAACGCCCGCGGGACTGAGCCTCCTACTTTTCAAATTTACGATCTTCTACTTCTAACTCTATTAATAAATCAGAACAAACAACTGGCTTTCCATCTTGGTTCGTTATTTTTACATCCAAGAATTTATATCTACGCAAATTTAAATTCTTTATATTGGTTGTCTCCGTAAAACGTACGTACCTGATAATCGCAAAACCCCCCCCTAGTTGGAAAGCAAAACCTTTGAACTGTAGATGGAGAGCCAGCAAATAAATTTGTACATGTTTTTAAACTGCTGTAATGGAATACAACATTGGGTTCACGAGAAAATCAGACGGTCTATTACCTTTAAACTCATAAATGCCCCATTCTAAAAGGGCCCGTGTGTGCTGAAGCTATGTGTTTCCCCACTATTTAAAAGGCCCAAAAATTCGAGCAAGGTTCTGGGAAAAACTACTCCCTTTTTTCTTCAAGTTTGGAAAATTCATAGTAACTATAAGATTTGCCTCTTTAAATTTTTAACTTGATGCTAAATTCGCCAAAAATTGCTAAATACTTCTCTTAAAGAACAAAATGTTGTAGAAACCATCGGTATTTTAACTGTTTTAAAAAGTTGCCTTGTTCGCATTAACATTAATCCAGTTATTTTGAGCCTTTTAGTATGTTAGCCCACTAACTTAAAACCCAATTTCTCTAAGGGCAACCCTATAATTACCACGCTATTGTCAATTGGGTACGTTAAGGGCACACGTTTGTTTTGTTGGTTTATATAGATGTACATCTTTTTTAAACTATTTAAAAAATTTTTAAAAAAACTAATTTAAAAATGGTAGTTTTTTTCAATATATTGAACATGTTACTTACAATGTAGGGCGTTTTATAACCCAATATCTTTAGACTTCAGCTTACTAACCATTGCTTTAGTTGGATCATACGGCTTCCAAGTCGACTTGAAAACCCCGCTAACTAAAATTATTTAAATCCGCCAATAAAGAATGTTTAGAGTGCCATCAGCATGGCATCCCACCCTATGCTTTTTTTCCAGAATCAGTTAAATTTTGCCGTTTACTGCGCAACTACTGGCTGCGGTGTTTCATATGCAAACATTTAAACCACCCAATCTTTTAGAAAGGTCAGTATATAACTTTCATGTTATTACCAGTACAGGCGAATACTAACTGAACTACAAGTGCCCCCCCTAACGACAACGCGTTTTATCCTTTTTAACAGCCCAAATGGACAATAATGCATATGAAGAATTTGCAACGATTTAAACATTAACCTTCAACTGATTTTAAACAAAAGTTAGACCGAAATCATGGGTTAGGCACATTGTATTTGTGGGGTGTAAAAAGAGAATATAATTATGACTACTGGCTGGCCACACCTCTTTTCAACCCAAAAGCACAAGTTCGATTGGGGTCCATAGAACAAAAACACCCTAATGCCTGGACAACATTTATCTTAGTTTAAATTTAAACCCTAACAATGCCGGGAGTGAAAAGACTTAATGACCCCATAAGAACATACGTTTGGTGTCTTTTAGGAGCACAAGCACAGACCAAGTCTAGCATAGTAGATCAATTTTGCAGGTTTTGATGCTAGAAAACAATTTATAGCTAATTTGAAGATGCTATTAACTCTGCTTTTGATTTGTCTGCCAGCATACAAAGGTATCAAGACGTTCTTGCACATGCTTAGGTCAAAGGTTGACTTTGTGGGGTTGGGGATTATACATGCTCCCCTCTAAACCTTAGACTACAGTTTTGGCAAAATACAGAATTATAACAATGAATCCTATGCTGGAGACGACCAAGACTTAGGACACAATAAATACTTAAACACAAGGCCCGCCCATCCATTTTAAAGAAGTACCTACCCCTGAAGAAAGCGATCCAGTTATAAACACCCCACACCCAGAAAGCACCCCACAGCCAGAAAGCACCCCACAGCCAGAAAGCAGCCCAGAAAAGCATCCACCTTTTTAATGTACCTTACACTGACGTCACACTAGCGAAAAGACGCCCTTGTTGTGTTTTAACTTTTACTGGGTTAGCTGTACTTTATTTCACTAAAAATTAATCCAGCAGCTAGCACTCCTAACGTCCATAGATGGTCAGCCATATAACCAAGCAAACTTTGCCTTAGTAGACAAAACCCAACTAACAACACTCCCAAATTTATACCAGGCAGTGCATCAATCGCTTTGGGGCTAACTTCTTTAATAAGTTTGCTAGATGATGCAATTGTTTTCTAATCCAACTTTTACCAGGCTGAGGTGTTGGAGGCGTTACTGGCCCTGTTGGCGCATACTCCCTGTTAAAGCATAAAAACGAGTGTAGAAATAGCAAACCCAACAGCTGTTAATTTTACTAACTACTGTAATCCCTCTTCTCAAAACAGAATCCTTATTCTTTCTGCCAGCGTAGTGTTTTCATGAAGTATTCTTTTTATAGTTTCTTTGAATCTGGTTGTTGAGATTTTTAGATTTCTCTGAGAATAAAAAATCACGTTTTACTGCCTTCCCTTTCACCCATTAACGCTGTATTTTCTGCTGTATTCTAGCCTTTTCTTTTCGCCCTAAATTGTTATCGTCTGCATCAGCCAGCTTATTTTTTTCTTTTTCTATCTCTCTATCTAGTTACTAAGTTTTGCTGTGCGAGCATTAGTTTTTTCTTTATTGTTTTTAAAAAGCGCTCTTAAGACCCGGAGCTACGCACAGGCAATGGAGAATCTTCAATTGTTGCTAATGTTTTTCTGTTTGGTCTCCTCACTTAAACTCGTTTCAATTTCTGCTATTAGTTCATCTGCTGTTTGTTTTAAATCTTGAAGAGGTAGTTTTGTATTTCAGATTGTGTTGGCACCCCCCGCTCCAAGTTTTGTAAATGACTAAGGGGCTTCGGCTCTAAGCTCTAAAAGGTTTAATTTGTTCTGCCTTAGAAATAGGGAGTTTTCGCCTTATTGTGTTTAGTTTTAAAAATTTGTTTGGGTTTTGCGTTGAAGTAACCTTCGCGCGCTCTCCCGCACAGTTTTTATATACAAATGCCCACCATCTTCTTCAAAATCGTTAGGATAAAGCACGCCTGGCAGCTCTCGTCCAAAGGGCTTCTTTTAGAATGATTGAATTCTTTCCCGCAATATTCTTGCGTTTTTTAGGGAGTAAAAAACCCTGCTCCTTCAAGCTTTTCTTGCAATGAAGGGCCAAGTTCTGATTATCTTCTTCTTCAAGGATAAATCGGGTCAAAATCTTCATCCATTTTTTATTTATATTCTTTTTTGTTTTATAAAAAATGAACTCATACGGTTGTGACCTCGTTTCCATATAGAAAAGAGAAGGAACCCCACGGCGTAAAAGGTATAAGGCAGATTTTAATTAGGGTAAATACCCCATCAACAGTTCAGCCTGGACAAACTTTAACAGTCAATTTCCCCTGATCTTGGCGTGACGATTTTAAAATGCCAGGCACTGCAAACTATCATTCAAAATAGATTTACATCAGTAGTCCTAATGCTACTGTTGTTGCTAATTTGGGCAGGGCAATCGTTTAATCATATATTAATCAAACTGGAGGGTAAAGAAGCCTTTTTACTAAGAGAGGCAGACATTTTTGCCTCTATTCCGATCTATGGCTACCTAAAAAAGAAAGAAAAGAGAAAGGTTTATCAGGGATACAAAGCTCAAACGGCCTCAAGCACAGGCTTAAAGCGGGTGATGCAAAGGATGATGTTAAAGATGAGGCAGAAAGCAGAAGCATTTGGCAAAGATTCTGCATCCCTCTAGATTTTGAGCTGTTAAGACGCATTGCATATTCCCAAAGGGCGCACTAAAAGAAAAACTTACTTATGAACTGACATTTAATCCTAGCGGTTCTGTCATTCTGTCTGAAGACCCTTTAGCTACATACACAGTCAGCGACATTTCTTTTGAGTTTGATGTTGTTACTAACCCGGACTGGCAAGAAAATCTTAACCCAGTATAAAAATAAAACAGTTATTTATTATGAAAGAGTTATACACTCCATTACAGAAAATAGAAACACGCGAGACACTCTCTGGAACATACATTAAATCAGTCTTTGAAGTCTTAAAAGGAATTTTGTTCTTGTTTACTGAAGAAACAACCCTTTTCAGAGAGAATCAGACGCGTTTTTTAATCCAAAAATTGAGAAGGTTGACTGTGTAATAATGGAAGTCTGATCAGTTGTATTCGGGTCGTGGTCTTTTACCTCACCAACACTTTGATGAAATAAGAAAGTTGTTCGCTGGAGGTAGGCAAAGAGATCCTCCAGTTGATCGGGTATGTAAAAAACTTCGCCTTTATGATGTAAGGGTCGAAGACTACTTAATAAGTAAATATGGGCTGTGGCTGGATTTTAGATCCAATTTGACGCAGGATTGTTTGGAAGTGGAGAAAGGATAGGGCAAGATGGTATACAAATAATATTCGCAAGAATGCAGACGGAGACGCCCAATAAAAATGCATGTTTTTTTGGTTTGTGATGCTCAGTTAAACATTGAAGAAAACAGGCTAAAAGACGTGGCTTATTAAAATGCAGAAGAAATATTCTAATAAAAACAGATGGATAGCTTGAAGTTTCTGCCAAAAGATCCCACTGTTTCTTATCTGCGGGATTACTGGGTGTGGGAAAAAAATGTCTTTGTACTTGATTTGTTACAAACAATATACGGTTTCATTACGAGCACATTGTTATATTCTGCACAAAATATTAAGCACAACAGTCTTACAAAGAAAGGGAAGTTTATTTGGACAGACGAGAATATATTTTTTTGTTGATCCTAGCGACAAACTTAGCGACTGTTTAGAACATTACTATAGACTATTTGAGGGAACTGAAACGCGTTTTATTATTGATGACTGTTCGGCTGAAAAAGACATTGTTAAAAAAGAAAAGCTCTGTCAAAGCTAGCCTTTAGTGGCGCCACGCCTTAGTTTCTGTGTGGCTCTTAACTCAAAAATATAAAGCTGCCTTAAAAGACTTTAGATCGCAGTTAAAATCGGTTGTATTTTTTTTACACTAAGGGGCAAAGATAGTTTTGAAGAATGTTTAAGTGAAAATTTATAATAAGGGACCAAAGATGAGCTAAAAAAAATAAAGGAACAGTTAGAAAGATCTAAGCACGCTAAGCCTATGCTTACGGACTGACCCCCCGTTCAATACGTTTGTTTATTGTAAATTGTTTATTGTAGATTGTTTATAACAATTTGTTTATTATTTAAATTTTTATATTATAAAAGAATGTCTCGCAGGCCAGAATCAAAAGCGCAGCTAGCTCCTAAATGCACTGCAGTAGAGCTAAAAGACCTAGCAGACACAACTGAGTTTGATCTAATAGGAGTGCCAGGAAATGTTTATGGATTTGAATTACAGATGACGGGTTTTCAACGAACAGAAATGAAGACAAAAAAAAGACAGCAAATCCCACCTAAGAGATAAGAAACTTAAGGGCAAACGATTTTGGCAAACCACGAATACAAACTTTATAAAAGAGAGAATGCTTGGATGTTACTTCCTGAAATTTCTTGGAATTTAAAGTTTGAACTACGAAACCCAATGTATACTTTGATAAAAAAAACAATTTTAGAAAGGCTTTGAATGAAGGGGCCCATTCTTTTTAGTTGGTTCCCGGAACAAAAACAGAAAAACAGATTGAAAGGTTGGCAGGGGTTTTGAATATATGCTACAGAGAAAGAGTCCTTTAGCTGATGTTGGCGACACTGTCGGCTTAGAATTTACTCCAAAATTAGAATCACTACCTAGGCAAATGACGATGCTTTTTCGCTTATTTTTTACTCCGAGGGAGGGCGATCCTAGTTTGCCAGAACATACGCTAATCAGAGGCATACAAATAAAGGCTGAAAACTTGGATGCTCCTCTTAAGTTCGGTATTGCAATACTAAAAACGGAGGCAAAATAAACACCCATGTATCATTGACAAGGTTACTGTTTATGGTTGACAAAGACAAAATAACAGTACTCGACTTTATTCTCATTAAGTATGTGATTTTATTGCGTTTTACTTGTTGATGAAGTGTGCCAGAAGGATTACTAAGAAGATATTTACAAGATTAATTAAATAAAATAATCTTATTTAAAAATGGAGGTTCAGCAGTTTAGGTTTAAAAACAAATAACTGAAAATTCAAAAGGAAATAGAAAGCGACTTGGATAAGTATAGACTTATAGAAAGAAATATGCTAAAGCTTTAAATACTCTTTCTTATGTAAAATTACTGGCTCATCAGCTGCAGCTAGCGTAAGTGCTGGGTTCTGGCTTGCTGTTTTAGCTACTGGGGGTTTTGGTGCGCCAGCCTCTTTAGCATTAGGAGGGGCCCTTTGGGTTTTGGTTAGGCGCCATGTCTATGGTTGTAAGTGCTGTTTTAAAAAAAATTTAACTCCTAAATTACAAAAACACACCGCCATTGTAGCCCTAGCATCAGCAAAACTTGCTCATTAAGATTTAAAAATAAGCAAATCATTACAGGATGAAAACATCACAAAACGAAGAATTTCAGAAGCTTATGGCTGACGGCGAGGATTACAGACGACAAAAATGAACTTCAAAAGGAGTGGGGGAAAAACTTTTACTTCACGACAGGTAGATACTGATGCAATTAAACAAAACATTTAAAAACAAACACATGACAGTTAAACCAAAATAGAGCAAAAAATAAATTTAACAAATAAATAGTTTAACAAAAAATAAACACTATTTTTTTTGTTAACTCACTGTGTTTGGCGGGACAACTTGCAGCTCTTCACGAACAAACGATCTTTTAGGGGCGGGCCTTTTAGAGTAGTAGCGGCTAGAAGAGAGAGCCTCTCTTAAATAATACACGGAGGGTCTTTTTCATAATTCTTTCAACTTCATATACATCTACGCTCCATATTGGGTCTGTGGCTCTAATTCTAACATCGCCTTCTGCCTCTCCAGGAGCATACAAGTATCTTACTTTTAGCCAAACGGCAAGAGTTTTTGATTGCCTTGGATGTCTTCAGTAATGCTAATTTTTTTTAATTTGATCGCGTTTTCTGGCTTCAGCCCTGTCGCTTTAAATTCTTCATTGTTCATGGCGCGTAAGACTGCAGGCAATCTCCTAACCCATTCTGTGTTGCGCTCTTCGTACTTCATAGTGTACTTTGTAGCGTACTTCGTTTGAGTCATAATTTCTCTGTGATATTGATAGGTAAACAGACGTTCAGCTAGATTCTTATTAAAGTTTTCTACTAGGCTTGTGATCGATGGTTTGCCTGGGATCCCTCTTTAACTGTAAACATGATGTTTTAAAAACAGTGGTTTACAGAGCCTTTAAAACTCTTTCCTCATCAGCCTGGATCAACCTTTGGATACTTAAAGGACCTCTCATGATTTTTTGTGTAAAGCTACAGCCACAGCAGTTGAGCTTTTATCCGTTAAGGGTTCAGCGTCTTTGTATCTTTAAGCCATATCAAAAACTGTTAGAGCATACTTAAAATTTTTTCTTCTAACTTTTTATGTGAAGATACAGCAAGTCCATCTGGTGGGTTTCATTTGGAACTGAGTTAACAAATCTAGGTCTTATTATTTTTTTGGGGGCAGGCAGATATATTTGCCAAATTGCCTGTTTTGAAAGCCGTCTTTCGCATCTGATTCAGACACCTAGCAGCTTTACTCAGTTTTTTCAATAGCAGTCTTTCCTTTCCAATACCCTTTAGGAGGGAAAAATTTTATTTTGTAATCATATTGTCCATAAGAATGATGTATTTTAATTGTGTTTTAATTGTTTTTTTAGATTGTTTGTGCAAGAATATAATTGTCTCCCCTGCACCCACAATAAAACAAATTTCTGCTATTTTCTGTTCTTCTGACGGTTCATAAAAGTCAGACAGTTCTGGCGGTGGCGTTTTTAAAAAACTTCTTTCCTGTCACTAAGTAATACTCATTCATTGCCTCATCAACGTCTGTAAAGGTGTGCTCTGCATGGCCCTGCTCACTTAACTTTTTATTAAAAAAGTCTAAGTGGAGCAATTCGCCCTTTTTCGTAAGCGTCTCTTGCCTTGGCCCAAATTTCTATTGCCTTGTTATGCGTTCTCTCTCTTTTATCGGACCGCAATTTACTAAAACATATAATTTTCTTCCAGAGAAGGCCAAGGCATTAACAATAGCTCCCCCCTACCATCATAACTACTCCCGCCATCTTTTTATAAATTTAATATTTTCTAGATTAATCTTTCTATGAACTAACATTTTCTGGGTAATTCCCTGTGTAACGAGAAAGTCTTTTGACGCAATGCCTGCAGTAATTACAACTATAACCTTAACAATGTCCTCAATGTCTAACCTTCCTAGATCCGCCGGCTTCATTTTAAACATGTTTTTGCTAACACGCTATAGCCTTTACTAAGACCGCTAATTACAGCCGAGTGGTAAATCGTATTGATAATTTTTTTCCACTCATCTTTTTATTAAAATAAAAAAAAAATTAAAATAATCATAATACGAAAGGCTGTCTATGTGCTTTTTAATTAAATAATCTTTTGTTGTTAAAGCTAAAAATAAAGTTTGCAATAGTTTTGGCGAATCTTTATCTTTCCATGTTGGGTGGTTTTATTCCTAACAAACATTTTGCAAAGGGTTTTAATTAAACTATAACACCAACAATAGGCACTGCATAATTAACCCGCGTTAAGCTCATGGTTTTTAAAAGTATTATATTATTTTTTATTGCTTTTAAAAATTTGGGTTGTGACGAACTATTAAAGTGTGAGGAGCAAGCAGATACTCCGTAGACAACTGCCATAAAGAAAGATTAATTCTCTGGCTGCGTGTGGGAAAACTTAGACAGTATTTAGGTGTTGAATAAGTATTGAAAAAATCCAACAACTGCCTATTCAGACGTTGAGAAGTACTACGCTAGGTACGAAGCACAGCTAGGGTCAAAATGGTTAGATCGGTGGGTCAGACAATGATTAGTTTAATGCTAAATTGTAAGTAAGATTGCCGCCACTTTAATTCAGAAGAAGATTTAAAATATGACTTATCACAAGACCCGGTTTTAACAAGTCCCCAGAAACTCTTGCATGTGACATGTACTAAGATTTGGAACGATGTTTTGCCATTCATCTGGGATTAATTACTTTTTAAACTATTAATTTGATCATATTTTAAATTTAATCGCAATAAAAAAAATGGGCGATCAGGAGAAGAAGACGCCACAGGACAATTGCAGAACCCCCCGCGGAGCAGAATGTACCACAAGTGAATGTACCACAAGTAAATGTAACCCCAAGTGAGTAATGTTACTAAGTCTAAAAAACCTGGACTGTTGAGGGGGGGGCGTAAACTGGCCCGAATGGAACAGACTGAGAAAATCAAACCAAACAGCAAAACAAAAATTGTTAGATAGTAATACAGCATCGCCACCGCCAACAACAACAAAAATTAACAAAAACAACACAATCAAACGATAAGATGTATCATTATGTATTGGGAGCTGCTGTTGTTGTTGGTGGTTTTTAGCATACAAATACCTAACGCCATACCTAACAACAAAGCGCAAGCCCCCACAGTAAAAAGAAGAGAGCCGCCTTCTGCAAAAAAAGTGCAACCTCCTGCAGTAGACCCATTTTCTATGGAATAAAAAAAAAAAAATTAGGAATAGAGTTTGTTTAGAACTTACCGCCAATGACATAGACAAACAAAGCACATGACAAGACACGATGCATTTCAACCACTTGGGTCTTCTTCAGGCGAAAAAATAAATCACATTTGACATGTGGGACAGTACAAACAAAGAACGAAAAAAGGAGAAAGAAAAATGACTCATCTGTTTCATCCATGTGGTCGGTGGGCGGAAATGACATGGGGCCAGGGGGATTATGGGAGAGGAAACGGAGGGGGGGGGGGGGGGGGGGTTGCGTCGGGGAGGTGTGTGTGTGTGATATGATAGGGTTGTGTGTCTAGTTTATTGGGATGGTGTGGTATCTTTGTGATGGTTGTGGTAATGGTGGATTGATATAATGGTAAGGGGAAAGAAGGGGGGGGGGGGGGGAACTGAGGGAAAAAAAAAAAAAGGGGGGGGGGATCTAAGAGAAGGATAAAACAAAATTAAGATTAAATAGATGGAGGGTTGCTGTAACTACTGTATGAAGTGAGTGAAGGGGATGTGGTGGTGGTGTATGTATGTGTGTGTGTATGTGTGTGTGTTGGTAGGGGATATTGCCAACTGATGTGGAAGTGGTGGGTATGTGTGTTTGGTCATTGTTGGATATGATGCCTTGGGGGTGTAGTGTGCCCAGTTTGGCAATGAGATGCCAAACTGGGCACACTACACCCCCAAGGCATCAATATCTAACAATAACCAAACACACATACCCACCACTTCCACATCAGTTGGCAATATCCCCTACCAACACACACACACATACACACACACATACATACACCACCACCACATCCCCTTCACTCACTTCATACAGTAGTTACAGCAACCCTCCATCTATTTAATCTTAATTTTGTTTTATCCTTCCCCTTAAATTCCCCCCCCCCCCCCCTTTTTTTTTTTTTTCCCTCAGTTCCCCCCCCCCCCCTTCTTTCCCCTTACCATTATTATCAATCCACCATTACCACAACCATCACAAAGATACCACACCATCCCAATAAACTAGACACACAACCCTATCATATCACACACACACACCTCCCCCGACGACCACCCCCCCCCCCCCCCCCCCCTCCGTTTCCTCTCCCATAATCCCCCTGGCCCCATGTCATTTCCGCCCACCGACCACATGGATGAAAACGGATGAGTCATTTTTCTTTCTCCTTTTTTCGTTCTTTGTTTGTACTGTCCCACATGTCAAATGTGATTTATTTTTTCGCCTGAAGAAGACCCAAGTGGTTGAAATGCATCGTGTCTTGTCATGTGCTTTGTTTGTCTATGTCATTGGCGGTAAGTTCTAAACAAACTCTATTCCTAATTTTGCTTCGTTCGCCGCCATCAGTCACTCCATTTTGAAATTCTATGGAATAGTTTTTAAGAACTAGATAAAGTACAAGTTAAGAACTAAATAAGTTTAAGTTAAGTTAGTTATAGAAAGTGCTTTTTAAGTTAAGTGCAAGTAACTTACAAGTAAAGTGTAAGTAAATTATAAGTTCCTGTTAAGTACTAGTTAGTTACTTGTTAATTTCTTAAGTAAGAACTGTTAGGCCCCTTAAGTTAAGTACAACAAAGTCAGTCAGAGCTTACGTAAACCCTAATTTTCCATATCCCAGGATAGAAAGTCTTTATACGGGTTCACGATCACCATCTTATCAATCACTTAAGCCCCCCATATTAAATGTGCAGATACTCGATTTTTGCGGTTTTGCGCGTTTTAATTTTTTTGTAAATAAGGTGTAAATTTTGGTCAAAACTTACATGAGAAAGGACGTTATTTTATGTGAAAAGGGGGGGTTATCGTGCCAAAAAGATAGGGTGAGCTTGAACCCGATAAAAGACATTCTCTCCTTCGTAAGGAAGAGGCTTCCAGGCAGGAACCCTGCGGAGGGCAAATAGTTGGATAGGATGGAGGCCTCTGCGCAGAGAGGAGACTGACAGACAGGAGATTCTGCGAATGGAAAAGAGGCTATGCGCGTAGAGAGAGAGGCTGCCCGACAGAACCTCTGCGCAGAGAGGAGGCGGCCAAACAGGAAGCCCTCCGTCGGGAGGAAGTTTAGATCAGCGTAGGAAAGAGGCAGCTCTGCACAGAGAGGCGGCTGAGCCCACAGGAGCGCTCTACGTAGGAAGAGAAGAACAACGTCTTTCGCGGGCGTCGCCTCATCTGTAATCGTGCATGTGTGTTAATCAACAGGCAGGTGATAGAGATAGAGGCCCAAAACTAAAGCTTCCAGATTCAGACCTAATGCGGACCATTGATATGTTCTAAGAGCCTTTTGTCAATGTAGCACTTACTTCATACCAATTGTCTGAGGAACAAACGAGGCCATGCACCATTATTCAGGGTTGTCCGGGTACTGCAGGGAGTGTGTGCTCACTCTAAATGAACGCGCTCATATGCAGACATGCAGTTGTCTACTGCGTAAGCGTTTCCACCTTAAGCCCCAGAGACTACAGGATGAAGTACAGGTCCATGAAAAAGCATAACGACGAGACCTTTTCAAAAAAAATTGGCATTTGGAGCTAGCTAGCGCAAAACGCAAGGGTACGGCGTCAAGATTGGCTAAGCTGAGTTGGAGATCTGATTCCAATCGAACAGCTACCACAACCGGTCCCCAGAGTTTGATGATCCATAGTATAGGCGCAGACAAGCACCTCAGATATTCGCGGCTGCGATTCATACCGCTGGAGGTGTATAGCATGAAGCCCGTAGGCATACGGGCACCGCCCAGATAACGGACAGGAAGACCCGCAACGGTGCCCCAGTGGCATTAGGGCACCGGCGACTGCTAGCGGGTCGAACAAGTCAAAGGCGGATCAATCGGGGACTACAGCACCCCGACTGTGTTATATTCTTTGTGGATCGACTTGGCCACATCAGAAAGATTGTACCAAAAGCCGCTGGTAGTCATGGGCAAGTTCTTATTCCAGCGTCCTCGTCCTCGCTAACGTGGGGTCCCATCCCAGCTTCTGTGGTAACAGAGTGCCCATGTTTCTCCTCTGTTGTTGGTTTACTTCCTTGGTCGACACCATCAGGGGATTCGGGAGCATCAACGATCTTTGTGATAAGGATTTGGTTTTACCCTGAGGTCTCAGCGGGGTCCAGTTACGATGTGTTGCGGTTGGAGCTGGTTTTACCTCCACCCCGACCTTCTGTACTCATTTACCATCTCCACCCCCTACTCTGTGGCGAAGTGTGGAGGCCAACGCCGGTGGAGGCGAACCTATGTATTCCCTTCTCAAAAGGGAATACTATCACCATAGCGGAACCGGACGCAGTCAGTCCGTGTCTACGGATCTGCTCGCCCGAAACAGCGTGTGTGGAGTTACCACACGCGCCAAAGCTAAGGAAGTCATGCGCCGGAAAAAACAACAAAAATTGCGTCCGTTCTTCAGCCTATCTCTGACGAGGTTCTAGCTATGGCCTGATCTGTCTACCATGGTCCGTCTGCAGTCCAGGGACCAGGGATGTCCCAGACGCCTTACGACAACTGGTGGAACGTCCCCTCTACTCAGTCGTCCCGACACGCCAAGGATGGAGCATTACGCTCTCACAGTTGATTCCTCTTTAGGGTTTTCACTCAGGCAGCTAGGGTATGGCCAAGCAGCTAGTCGTTCCCCAAAGCCATTAGAGAATCTGTTCTCTCCCACGGCAGGTGCCGGGCGAATGTGATGATCACCACCGGGGGGTGGCGGGGCCATGTGGCGAGGGTGGCGCAGATTGGTTGGTCTACCTGTGGTTGGTGTTGGTCGGAGATGTGTTCTTAGGTTCTCTATGACTCTAAGCTGTGACTCTTCGTGGAGCGCGGGTCGCGCGGGCGAGAGCATCGCGCAAATCGAGAGCTATTATAATCAGTGTGAGATATCAGTACGATGGTATGATTCGTCCGGTATAGGCGTCTAACATTGCATGGCAAGTCTCGACATGTAATCTCAAGCGGGTCTCTCGCACAAGAGGGTCCACTGTCAGCAGTGAGTTATGCCAAGATGACAACAGGTGCGGCCAATAACTTATTTTCGGGTGTGTGGGATTCCACTACACCGGCCAAAGGGTCGAGTACAGTCACGAGACTGTACTGCATGGACATCAAGTCATAGATCGCAGGATACACATCTCTGACCGGATATCACGCGCACTACATAGTCTGTGGCATCTAGTCACGTTTCTAGGAGAAACATATCGAGATCGATCCCAGTAACGTCGGGGGCAGAGAAAGTGCGATAGTCCACGCCGTGAGGGACAGGGGGGGGAATGCACGACGACTAACGATGCGATCCGACGAAGGTTCGTCTGCTGAGCCGTCAGATTCGGACGCTCCTGGCGTGCCAAGAAAAAGTACGGCCGGAAGTTTTGTACGGAGACGATCACCATCCTCTCCATGCCTGGACCGGATCCGCCAGTCAGTCGTCGACTCATAGTTAGGCAGTGGAACTGCAGAGTCATTTTCACTTTACGCCATATCAATGGTTCCAGCAATAAGCGGATGGGCAGACTATCTCCAGCCGAGTCTCCGTAGTCAGCACATTTGAGAAATCAGTCAGAGGAACACTTCCCCTCAACAGGGGTGATAACCACCCCATTTGTCTATGTACCAGGTGTAGTGACAGTTGTCGGTAGTGAATCATCACCTGTCCCGGAATTGCTACATTTATAGTTGGAAGGTTTGCTTAGTTGTTTGATAAATGTAGTATTATGTATCTCTCCCTGTGTAATTCTATTGTGGAACGGTTTATTCGATTATCGTACTCTGACGATCACAGAGGTTTGGTTTCGGTCCCATTGTTTGTGAATTTGCACATAGCGTCAAGTTCACAGGAGCACTTATCTCAGAGAAACAGATGCTTTTAGAAGGGGTTTGTCACGAGTTTGTCACGAGGCCTACGACGAATTGACCCATCTAGGGTGGCGAATTATTCATTTATTAATTGGTCCGTTGCTGTTGTCGTGTATCCTTTCCCTAAAAGAGGCTTTGTAGTGCGTTTGCACCTTAATGTCGTTCAGCTCCGATGTTAGGTTATTTTTCTCTCTCTCTCTAATTCCCACTGCCTGAGCAATTCCGTTCTGGCCGTGTTAACGGTGGCTGGTACCTTTCGCTTGAACTGGCTGTCCTAACGGCCACTCACCTGACTAGTAACCTGGCCGCACGTGTAACATACCTCTTAGCTTGAGGTATGCTCCCTGTGACGTAGCGTGGCATGTTGGCTGCCATCGTTGAGGGAGGTTTTCTCATCAACTCGAGCGAAGATTACCCTGAGAGCGCCTGCTCTGTTTTTGGATCTACACCACTTCGTGTCGAAGGTACGGTCGGTACCTCATCCCTACGTCGGCCTGTAGGGGAGGGACATCACATCACGTCATCTTTTTTCGCATCTGCTCTGCTGTCCTCATAAACAAAAAAAAAAAAAAAAAAAAACAACTGGACAGAGGGCAGAGAGATCGCCATGACCCCCACTTTGGGTCACCCACGTGTAGCGGGTAAAGCATCATTTTCGGGTATAATATTTGTTGTTTTTTTGTTGTTGCCGACTAAGTATCTTCTCTTTTGCGCAAATTTCTTTGTTTTCCAAATTATAAAAGACATATTGTTTGAGACCACATTTTTCTGTTTAAATTCACATCTTAACCTGGCCAGTCATAATTATATCTTAAAGTCCTTTTCTCCTATTTATTCTGCTGTGAAGCGGTAGTCCGGCGGTGTGGGGATAACCTGTGATTCAGGTTGTACTTGCTTGGCTTCGCCTCGTCGCCCCTGTCACAATTGCCAGTCTCGCATTCTACGGCCACCGTCTGTATGTGGCCGTGCAAGGGGAACGATAGTTTTATGTTTTGCGAGCGATGCGTACGCATGGAATCGTCGTTTGGGGATGCGTGGTTGGGAGAAATGTGTCATTTTGAAATGTTGTTATAAAAAGTGTTGGATAATGTGCCATTGAGTTATTATCAATGCAAATGTGGGTGGCAGTTATAGAGCAGCGGTTGCTGTATTTGTTCAGTTACCTCAGAAAGGAAAATGTTGAACTGAGTGAGAAAGAAGGATGAATAAATAATTGTTATTCGTGAGTTTAACCTGTTGATTGTAATCTCTTACCTGCTTCGTGAGAGGAGACCTTTGGGCGAACTTCCTCGTTTATTTTTGACTGTGTTATGCTCAAGTTTGTGTTGAGCTTGTGTACCCAGCAAATACCTCCCCTCGCCCATCATGCGAGTGGCTGTTAGGATTTAACACATGTGTCAGACCGTACTGACTGCGGGTTCCAGTACCCTTTTTCCTTTCTTCTTTCCTTCCAGTGCTTCCTTTATTCTCTCCTCCCGGGGCTCCACCCGATGCTGGCACTGTTGGGGCCGCGCACTGGTTGAGGAGCACGTGGACTTTGCTGGATGTTCCTGTCCCTGTCCGGGACTTTCCGCGGCGGCGCCTCGTCCCACCAAGGCGTTCTCCACTGCCCACCGACCTTCTGCAGCGCACGTGACCGGCGTGTGCCCTTCTTCCTTCTTTCTCCTTCCCTTCCAGTTCCTTCCTTCTCCCTCCCGGGGCTCCACCCCTGCTTGCGCTGTTGGGCCGCGCACTGGTTGAGGAGCAAGTGGAACTTGGCTGATGGTCCTAGGCCCTGTCCGGGACTTTCCGCGACAACGCCCTGTCCCACGGAGCCACTCTCCACCGTCCACGGACCTCCTGCAGTGCACGATGACCGGGTGTGGGTAACTCGTGTCATGCCATTTTGGGGGTGCGCGTATATCAAGGGTGTCGGCCTTGAAACTCTATTCAGGAACAGACCCGTTGTGGGGTGGCCTGAATGCGAGGGGGGGGAGGGGGGGGGAGGAGGGGGTGGGGGGGGGGGGGGGGGGGGGGGGGGGGGACCACATGAAGCAAGGAAATGAATGACTGTTGAAAATGATTATTTATGATTGTGGCATGTTTGTGTGTTGGAATGCTTGTTTGTGACTATGTGCATGTTGTGTGGTTGAAATGCTTACTTGTGATTGTGCGTGTTGTGTGTGTTAGAAAGCTTATTTGTGACTATGTGTGTGCTGGTGTGAATAAATGGTGTATTGTATCGTAATCTTTCTTGTGTGTCTCTTGCAAGGCGTGTGAGGTCAGTCACTCCCTTCACTCCCATCTAAATCGATCCTGTCAGGGCAGACCTCAGGGGTTGGTCGTGGACACTGGTCATCATTTATGATTTTGGTAAAACAGATTTTATTCTACCTGCAATAACAGGCAGAAGCAATTTTATAAGTAACATTTAGAAGTGAAATTGGTATCCAGTTCTTTATGTAGTCTCGTGGCTTATCTCCTTTTGGTAAACAAATTATTATACTTTCTTTTTGTGTTATAGACATTTCGCCTTTATTGTATCCCTCGTTTAATGAACGGACAACAGAATCCCCCAATTGTCTCCAAAAGAATTTTAAAAAATTTTCTGTCATACCATCTGTCCCAGGACGTTTATCATTCTCCGTGTTTTTTAAGACTTTAGTAGCTTCCTCTAAGGTAATTGGTCCCTCCAACTCATCGGATTCTGCTTGAGTTAGTTTGGGTAGATTATTGGCATATTTTTCAATTTCAATATCTTTTACTTTCTTTTCTGCATATAAACTTTTAAAATAGTTCTTTGTTTCTTCTAACATAAGGTCCGTTCTGTTAGAGTAGTTTCCTTTGTTCGTGACTAGTTTTTTAGCATTCTTTTGCTTACAAAGTTTCTTTTTTCCAGTGAGCAGTAGTATTTGTTTACTTTTTCCCTTGTGACGCCATCTTGCCCTGGACCTTACTATTATTCCTTCCATCTTGTTTTCCTAATCTCATTCAGTTCATCTTTTTTTCTTTTTCAGGGTTGCCACGTCCGCTTCCAATAAAGGAGTTTTGCTTTCCAAAGCTTGAATTTCTTTTTCAATGTGTTTTCTTTCTCATTTATGTTTTTATTTTTATGAATGCTAAATGTTATTGTTTCTGCTCTTATATTCCATAATCAGAGTATCTAAGAATAACTGGTCTGAAACTGAGAACTGAATTTGATTGTTTGGGATTTTATCAAGAGAATTTCTACTATATGGTAATAGCGCATATTGTTCCTTAATTTCTTCAATCTTTTCATTAATAAGTCTACATAAATATTTATCTCTCAAAAGTGAAGAGTTAAATTTCCAAAAACCTTTATGTCTGTCTTCTTTTTCTCAAAGCAATGTTTATATAATACCAAAGAGTGATCTGTTTTGTATCCAAATAAGATATCAGCATCTTCAATATTAGTGATTAATGTATCGGACACTAAAAAGAAATCTAGCCTGCTTTGTTGGAAGGGTTTTAGTCTTCTCCATGTATACCGTCCGTGTCTTCATTCAACTCTCTCCATATATCAACTAGCTCTAGTTTGTCATCACTTCAGTAACTGCTTCCTGCGCATGTCTGTTATTGATATGTTTATAATTTTGATAGTCAATACTAGGGTTAAGAACCAAATTCCAGTCTCTGGCTATTATTATGTCGGCTATGTTTAATTCTTCTACTTTCAACTGTAGTTTTCAAAGAAGGAAGGATCATCTTTATTTGGTCCATAGATATTCACCAAGATTAAATCTTTTCCCATTGTATTAATAACCAGTATTATGTAATTACCCTGAACATCTTTAATTAATTTCTTTATTTTGAATTCAAAGTTATTATGAAGAGTATGCCACGCCTCTTGATCTAGAATTGTTAGAAGCAAAACACACTCGTATCCCCATTCACTTCTTATTTGGCGTTCTAATTTCTGTGTGAAATGTGTGTATTGTAGAAAATAAATAGAGTACTGTTTTTGTCTTAAAAACGAAACACATCCTTTCTTTTTGATATCCCCCGAGACCCTGGCAGTTCAAAGATGCCATTGCAATAGAATCCATACCTGTTCAATTATAGTTGCTTCTTTGTATGACTTCTCATTCTCTAATGTGTGCCTATGGTTTTCCGTTATGCTGAACACAACAACTGACAAATGAACAACTAAGATCAAAAACATGACCCAACATACTAACGTATGAAATCTCATACTAACTAAACAAACAGGGTATATCCAACAATAAGTCAAAAGTTGCTTGACCAACGCTAGGAAGTGGAAGGCGCAAGAATACAACAAAACAAAATAATAATAATGATACAAATTGAACGAAGAAAAACATATCGCCGTCTACTTCAGTGACATCAATTCACAACATTGACATCATGCGCAAGTGTCCCATGCTTGAAAATTACACTTTCACATATTGATGTATCTATGCACCGAGGAATTTTTTATTTATTTATTTTTTTCGTGTGTGTGCTGGGGCTGGGTGGGGAGGGGGTGGGGGGAGGGGGGTGCTTCACAACAAAATGCATTGGAGCGTACACAATTCCTTGCTGCAGGATCACACACACACACACCTCTCCCCTCCTCTCTCTCTCTCCTCTCTCTCTCTCTCTCTCTCTCTCTCTCTCTCTCTCTCTCTCTCTCTCTCTCTGTGTGTGTGCTCAGTCGCGTGCTGCTTTGTTTGTTTGTTTCTAAATCACATTAGTTATTAAAGAATTTTAAAGATGTTGACAACAGAAAACCTACACAAGAAACATCCATAAGCATGAAAACACCAGCAATGAATTTGATCTTATATTAAGGCCACTACATTACAACACGAGCAAAACGATCGTGTTTACGTGTTAATGTTACACAGTAGCCCTAACATAGAGAGTGCTACAACGAGAACCTGTAAAGGAAAAAACAAAGGATTCATAAACGTCTGTACATAGATGCATTGGAATCGACATCCGCAACCAAAGAGTTGCAGAAGGTTGTACATACATTCATAGGAATAAATATC
>CM031613.1:20446364-20466364 GCA_018398815.1 Conus ventricosus
GAGGAAGGCGGAAGGGGGGTGGGGGTGGGGGGGGGGGTGTTGAGGAGCAGGCTTGCTGATGCACAACTCGCCCTTTATACATTTTGCCAACATCCGTTGAGGGATGGGACGAGGTTGCAGGTTGGAGTGGGTGTGACGGGAGTGGGAGATGTGGGGAAAGGGGAGGAATAAAGATGGGAAAGAGGAAGGGGGAAGGAAGGGAGGGGGGGGTAGAGGCAAGGAAAGGGAGAGAATTGAGAGCTGAAAGACAGATCTCACAAACATGTCATCAGGTTTTTATTTTGTGCGAGATAAATGTCATGCGACTATTGATATCTTTTTCTTTTATTTTCTGAGTGAATGTTATTTATTTGAATGCTTTTTCCCCTCAAAATGTATCTCTGGAAGAAAGAATATTTCCTATGTGTTTTAATTATGTGAGTTCTACTGTTTGCACACTGGTGATTTTTCTCCTATTTGATAATGTAAATCTGCTTGGCAGTAAACTTCAATTAGAAATCAAATTTCTCTCTTGAAGCCACAAGTGATTCAATCTAATATTTGGAGCTTGATGTTATGCCCCCCTTCCCCCCTCCCCTTGCCACCTTTACTCCCTCTTTCCTCTAATTCTCTCACATTTTTACACACTGGATGCTGATGGTCACACACAAACACACAGACGCTTTTTTTTTTAAATTTCAGAACGCAGCATCAGAAGGTCTGATTGCGTTTTCCCGCCCGTCATTTGTTTGTTTCTTTGTCCCCCCCCCCCCCCCCCTCCTCTTTTGTAATGATTGTTTTTAACTTAACTCGTCTGTGTCACGGTTACAGCGCATATGGGTTCCTTCTAGTATGCTAATCGCGCTCATCCGTTACATGAAATTGTAAATAGCCATCTTCTGTATCCTTTCCCCCCTTCACTTTTCCCATATATGCCCTCTGACTGGTGTTTCAACTCCAGTGGTAGGGAGATCTTGCTGCAAGCCACCCTGCTGGCTTCACAAGAAGTGTATTTTCTGTGCGGTGACCGCAACCTCAAGCTCGACGTCAACCGCGCAAGAAAGTGACAATTTGACGGCACAGCACTGAGAGAGAGAGAGAGAGAGAGAGAGAAGAGGAGAGAGAGAGAAGAGAGAGAGAGAGAGACAGACAGACAGACAGACAAGAGCACTGCCAAGACAACTGACGGTCCTGCAGCCTGAAGTCATCTTTTCTAGGGTGACTAGGGGCTTCAGCTCATTTCGGATCCATCGAAAAGTCCCCGGACCTAGCATATCTGAGGCCCACTTCGTTGGGAGACCGAGTGAGGGGGGAAAGCCACCACGTCCTGTCCCAGTTATAACTGAAGAGGAGGCATAGCTGGGATCTGCTCGAAGAAAGCAGACGGATCTCCTGCCCCTTCACCCTGTTACATGTGGCTTCAATTTCCACGTGATCCCCCCCCCCATCCCCCCCCCCCCCCCTCCTCTCTCACACTGGCTGGAGGGAGAGACACCCGGGTCATCCCCGGTTACAACAGGTCCTTTTAGAGAAGAGCTTCCCCTGCCCATTCACCAGCGACAGAGGACACTTTAAAAAAAAAGAAGAGAGAAATAAAAAGCAAACAAGAAAATCGTGAGGAGGATTCCAATGCGAGCGCGCAGCTTAACAAAACTGGCATTTACGTATACATACAGTAGAGAAATGATTCCAATTTTCTTAGTCTCTTTGCGTGTTTTGAAGCGCTCTCTATATATCGCCAGTGTAAGTATCAAAGGCTTGTCTATCCCGTGGGCAATGCTGATGACATTTTCAGTTCCAGTGCTTTGGTCATAGTTTTCTTTGCCGAAGCGCGCGCGCGTGCAGTTCAGTTCAGTTCAATTCAGTTCAGTCGTGTTCAGTGGTTGGTTATATTAACGTTTGTTCATCATCGATGATATTAGACACGCGCGCATTCGTTCGAGTGAGTTTTCATAAATAGGCGTGGCGCCCGCTTGCCTTGTTTATCATTGAATCATCAGATTATTAATAATCGTTCTAGGTTTGGTTCTGTCTCCCCCTCCCCCTCTCCCTCTTTTCGATAGCATGCACTTCATCGTCATGTTCGATGGTTTTGAAATTCTATATTGTTGTTATTTACTGTCATTATTTCTATGCGTTTTTTTTCTGTTTTTTTTTTTCTTTTCTTCTCTTTTTTGTTGTTGATTTAGAGTCCCCATCCATCCATCGTCTCCTGCCCGTCGGCCAGACTATACCAAACCTCAGAAAACCTGGTGTTTCAGCCCCCCCTTTCATTCACATACCCCAGCTCGGTTCTGTCGCTGCCGACCAACCATCAGCACAACTCTGCCACGGATGCCTGTTCTAGCTGACCAGGCTAGGCTGACCAGGTTAATAAGCTAACCTTGTTCGGGTGACCAGGGTATGCTAATCAGGTTAAAGCTGACCGTTGTAAGGTCGGAGCACCGACTTGGGACGAACCTTAATTGCTTGAGGAGGACAGCCCGAAAGAACAGACACCAATCCAGAGACTGGTGTCGGATGGACCCCCCCCCCCACCCCCACCAAAGCAGCAGCCGTCGGCAGTTGTGGCTGGGGTCGCCATTGGATCAGCCATCACCCCGACCCCACCCTCTGCAATCCTGGACCCTCGTGTTCCCACGCCATCGTGCAGAGAAGATGATTGAGAGGGAGGGTAAAAGAGTGGGGGAGGTGGGGGGGGGGGGGGGGGGGGGAGAGAAGGAGAGGGGGGGGGAGAACATTGTGGATGTTTGGAAGGGCGTGGATGTCTAGCGCAGAACGACAAACTTTCTTCTTCTTTTTACTTTTGGTTTATATAGTTTTTTTGTTGTTTTTTTTTAAATATTTTTTTCACCCCTCCGGCTGAATATGTGAACTTTATTCTTATGCTGTACCATCACCTTTTACCTTTGACAGTTTATCCCGTTTTAGTGATCCGGGGACTCGAGGCGAGGGTGGAGGTCGATTATTTCCCTTTCTCCATCAGTAGGATAGCTGAGCCATGTTGTTCTTGGCTCCTTTCCACCTCCGCTTTCTCTGTCGTTTACCCTTCTCCTCATCAGGGGGCCGGAATTGTTGGTGGAGCGCTCGACTCGTAGTCCTAGTGATTCTGGGGTTGCGGGTTTGAATCGCCGCCAGGCCGTTTCTGTACAGGGGGATGTGTCTATCGGAGTTCACACTGTTTCTGTCTCCATTTCCCGAGAAGTGCTTCGACTGAGACTGTAAGTTGAGGTTCTGTGTGTGAACACTCATATGATATCTTGCACACGCGTACTACAAACACTGTTGTTTAAATCATCAAGGGCATTGTAAGAATAATTATTATACAGAGCAAAAGAAGCACGTAGAGTCTAAATGTAATGCGCCGAATAGTAGGTAAACACATGTAATGCGAGTTACAGTTGCAAGTATAAATAGAAATCTTACGTGCAGTTTATATCGACAAAACTCTGGTATTAGATAGATAATCTACGCACAGATGTATACAATTAAAACTCTTCTCTGCATTATCTTTCACACCAAACGTCTATATAGCTGGGTATATGATTATTCCTTTATAGCTGGGTATATGATTATCCCTTTATAGCTGAGTATATGATTATCCCTTTATAGCTGGGTATATGATTATCCCTTTATAGCTGGGGATATGATTATCCCTTTATAGCTAAGTATATGATTATTCCTTTATAGCTGGGTATATGATTATCACTTTATAGCTGGGTATATTATTATCCCTTTATAGCTAAGTATATGATTATCACTTTATAGCTGGGTATATGATTATCCCTTTTTAGCTGGGTATATGATTATCCCTTTATAGTTGGGTATATGATTATCCCTTTATAGCCGGGTATATGATTTATCCCTTTATAGCTGGCTATATGATTATCTCTTTATAGCTGGCTATATGATAATCCCTTTATAGCCGGCTATATGATTATCCCTTTATAGCTGGCTATATGATTGTCCCTTTATAGCTGGCTATATGATTATCACTGCGCGGCTCCCGCGGGTTGGAAAACTTTCAAACTGATTTACAAAACACTTGGGACACCAGGACACAGCCGCGCTGGTGTCACGTCTCTCACGAGGCAAGCAAATACAACAGAGTTCAAGCTGAGAACATGTTGCTTAGTTCATGGGAAACAACTCCAACTGTCTTGCCAAGTTTGCACTTACCGATCGTGTGCTGTTTACTGTCGTAGGAAAAGGTTGACACAGACACAGACGGGTCTCTGTGTTCCGTGCCCTTTAAGAATGCAAAGGCTATAATGTTCAAAACGTAATTAGACAGATAAAAGAAAGAATGTTCAAAGCAAGCACAAACAAACAAACTAAAGGAAAAAAAACGGAAAGAAATCAAGTGATCATTTGTATTTTAAGTCCCCAATCTATACGTTTCAGCACAAAAGACAGAAAGGGGAACACACACACACACACACACACACACACACACACACACACACACACAGAAGAGAGAGAGAGAGAGAGAGAGAGAGAGAGAGAGAGGAGAGAGAGAGAGAGAGAGAGAGAGAGAGAATATAACCTCATGTACAAAGCTGATAAGAAAAACTTTATTATCTCCAAAAAGAGAAATTGAGTCAGGCGTAACTATTAATTACACTAACATCAAATGCGTATAAAGCCAATAACAAACACATTCATCAGATATAAGTAAAACACCGCAAAAGGTTTAATATGTGGAGACACATCATCAGAGTATCTCTAAAATGTGCAGCGTCTTGTATTACAGTTATTAGAAAAAATGAAATCAAATGCTAAAAGAGGATCACTAGCATAAAAAAAAAGAATAAATAAAAATGAATAATGTAATAACCGCCCCCCCCCCCCCTCCTTTACACTCAAGTGAACGCGCCCCAACACATCTATACCCCCTCCCCTCCTCCCTGTTCCTTGTCAATAACACATACTTCCATTTACACACACACACACACACACACACACACACACACACACACAACACACACACACACACACGCACGCACGCACGCACGCACGCACGCAAGCAACACACACACACACAACACCACACACACACACACACACACACACACACACACACACACACCAGATGATTAGAGGTGCCTTTAATCAAATAATTCTAAGCGGTTTAAAAAAAAAAAAAAGCATGAAAACATCGTTGAATTGATCAAACGTCAGCGAGTGCTGTTCAACTCGCAAATACCAGACAATATGAATGAGAAACCTCACTGCAAGAGGTGAGTTTGGACAGATCCTTACAAATTATATTCCGCGGGGCAAAATAACAGTAACTACAGACTGAAAGAGTTTCCTCACATTTACCTTTTTTTCAAAAGGGTACGAAAAATTGTCAACGTCATTGTTTATTCATTTGAAAGTTGAAACATTCCATGAAGAAATATTGCTTCAAGCTAGTCTATCAGTTCAGAAATAGTCACTTCAAATCGGTCACGTGTAAGTGGAAAACTTGTGATAATCCTACTCAACGGACAACCGTTCCCTTTGGTCCAGTTTAGATTTGCGCGACGGATCCCCACCAAAATATTTCACACGTCCGACCTGGGACGACTCTCCCTGGCCATTTTACCAAATGTTATTACAAATTAGTTCCGTAGTTTCTGCGCAGTCTTGCAGGTAAGTCTTCCAGAGGAAAACAAGTATAAACATTTTACGCCTATTGCATAATTCCGAGTAATATTTAACACAGAAAAAAAGACGTATAAGCAATTCGATATACTTACAAATACAAACACATAACGACTGATGTAATTGGATAAATATACTCCCCAAATGTGTCATTGTAATCCAAACTGTTGCATAAGGTTCGAAAACACAACCAGCCGCATGGTGAAGTACTTGGCGTCGCGGACTCCCGGCTGTGAGGTGGTGGGTTCGATTCCCATCAGAACCATGTGGGATTTTTTCTGCCTCGAACGGCTCCTACCCAGAGTTGAGTTTGCTACGGGCTCAGTTTGGGACGACTGGGACCATACAACAGTCGAGTTTCATCCACTTAATGGATGCGTCTCTGAGAGTGCTGCTCAAATATCTTGACTAACACTGCAGGTGTCTGTATCTCTCGGGCCTGGTTGACACCGGGATATATAAGGAAAGTAAGCGTAGAGTACAGCCCCGTCATGCAGTCTCAGACCGGAATGGAAAACCAAAGCGTCATCTTCATCATCCTCATTCTCATCGATCAGCATTGAAGAAAAAAAAAAGAAAATGTAGGAAAACCAGGTTAGCTTTATGGTAATCTTCACACAGCTGAAACGCCGCGTTACAAGGACAGAGATCATGCGACCCAGACCAAGGTCAGAGGTCGAGTGACCCAGAATGGTTGTGATGACCCATGTCAAGGTTCAGTTTCAACTGCCCCAAATGTGTCTTTCTAATCCAAAGTGCTGTTTAAGATTCGAAAATCAGGATGGGGTCATGGTAACCCACACACACAGATTAAACGCCGAATGACCTTGAAAGAAGACATCACGCGACCCAGGTCAAGGTTGAAGGGTGAGTGACCCACTGTGGATCGCGATGACTCTTGTCCGGTTGAAGCTGAACTGCCCAAGGCCAGGTCATGGTGACTCTGAGTGATGCTCAGTGTTAGGCGAGCCCTGATGGAAGTTGACGGTGAGTGACTCACCATCATGTGTCCTAGTGACCCATGTCAAGGCTAATGGTCAGCTGACCCAAACTGAGAGACACAGTGAACAGCCCTGGGTCGACAGCAAAATGACCCATAATGAAGCGCTATGATCAAGATCAGGGTTTAAGGTCAAGTAACCCATAATGGGTAATAGTGACATCAAATGTCAACATCTCAAGTGACCCAGAATCTGTAGTGGCTAATCACACCAGGCTTATGACTGTATTCAGTAGTCCAGAGCGAGTAACGATGATCCCAAATATTTCCATTCTGTTGGCCTTTAACCTAGGTCTAGTTCAACGAGATCGGCTGTGGTCCACGTGACATAAGTCTGGGTCACTGGAACCCATTGTGGGACATATGATCAGTCAGCTATGACTAGATCACTATGATTCATTCTAAGTCACCTGAACTTTAACCTGGGTGCGGGTCACCACGGCCCATTCTGAATCACCTCATCTTCAACACCTTTCTAGATCCTAAAATTTTTATTATGGTGCCATCTGACCTTTAACCTAGATCAAGGGAGGCTGACCCATTATGGGTCATTCGACCTTTAACCCCGATCGGCTATTAGCATTGATGGGGGAAGGGTGAGAATAAGGTAAGAGTTTCAACAGAAAGATATATATGAAAGCTCCAACAGAAATAGAATCTATAGTGGGCATGTTTGTCACAGAAGCGGCTCAGATACCTGCCAAAGGGGGGGGGGGGGGAGGAGGGGGGGGGGGCGGGGGGGGGGGGGGGTGGAGGTCATTGGAGAGAGGGAGAGGAGGAAGAAGAGAAGAGAGGGGAAAAGAAAAGGGAAAAGGAAAATAACCCATTAAAAGCTGATAAAAAAAACTTTTTTACCCCAAAAAAAAATTATCGGGGTAATAAAACACCCAAAGGTTTAAAGCCAATAACAAACCATTCACCGAAATAAGTAAAAAAAAAGTTTAAAAGGGAGACACATAAAAAAATATTAAAAATGTGACGTCTTTTACATTAATGAAAAAATAAATCTGCTAAAAATACTCCTTAAAAAAAAAAAAAAAAAAAAAAAAAAACCGCCCCCCCCCCCCCCCACACCAAATAACCCCCCAAAAAAAAAACACACAACCCCCCCCCCCTCCTCCTGTTTTTAATAACACATCTTTTTTTAAAAAAAAAAAAAACCCAAAAAAAAAAAAAAAAACCGCAAAAAAAAAAAACCAAAAAAAAAAAAAAAAAAAAAAAAAAAAAAAAAAAAAAAAATAAAAAAAAAAATTAATTTAAAAAAAAAAAAAAAATAAAAAAAAAAAAACGTCAGCGGGGGTTTTCCCAACTCCAAAAACCAACAATATGAAAGGAAACCTCATGCAAGGGGTAGTTTGGACAGACCCTTTAAAAAATTTATATTCCGCGGGGGCAAAATAACAGTAACTACAGACTAAAGATTTTTCCTCACATTTACCTTTTTTTAAAAAGGGTACGAAAAAAAGTCACTCATTGTTTTTTTCTTTGAAAGTTGAAAAAAATTTCCAGAAAAATATTGTTTAAAAACTAGTCTACAGTTCGAATAGTCACTTCAAATGGGTCACGTGTAATTGGAAAACTTGGATAATCCTACTCAACGGACAACCGTTTCCCCTTTGGCCCATTTTAGATTGCCGACGATCCCCACCAAAATTTTTCACACTCCACCGGGGGCGACTCTCCCTGGCCTTTTCCCAAATGTTATTACAAATTATTTTCCGTTTTTTCTGCGAAACTGCAGGTAAGTTTTCCCAAAGGGAACAAGAAAAAAATTTTAGCCTTTTGCATAATCCGGTAAATTTAACACAGAAAAAAAACGAAAAGCAATTCGATAATTTACAAATACAAACACAAAACGAAGATGTAAGGGATAAATATACCCCCCAAAGGTCATTGTAACCAAACGTTGCATAAGGTTCAAAAACCCAAAACCACCGCAGGTGAAGTATTTGGCGTCCGGACCCCGGTGTGGGGTGGGGGGTTCGATTCCCCATCAGAACCATGGGGGTTTTTTTTCTGCCCGAAGGGCTCCCCCCAATTGATTTGCAAAGGGCTCATTTGGGGGACGACTGGGACCATACAACAGTCGATTTTCATCCATTAAGGGGATGCTCTCTGGAGGCGCTCAAATACTTGACTAACATGCAGGTGTCGTATCTCTCGGGCCGGTTACACCGGTATATAAGGAAAGAAGCGTAGGGGTGCCCCGTATGCAGTTCAGACCGGAATAAAAACCAAAAGCGTCTCTTCTCATCCTCTTTTCCCCTTTCGTCACATGAAAGGGAAAAAAAAAAGAAAATGAAGGAAAAAACCAGGTTTAGCTTTATGGTAAATTTTCACACAGCTAAAAAACGCCGCGTTACAAGGACAGGATCATGGACCCAGACCAAGGTAGAGGGAGTGCCCCAAATGGGTTTGTGACCCATGTCAAGGTTTCGGGAACGCCCCAAAAGGGGGTCCAATCCAAAGGTTTTTTTAAGATCAAAAACGGGTTTAAGGTCCCCCCCAAAAAGGGGGGTTTAAAGGAATAAAAGAAACATCCGGACCAGAATTGAAGGTTATTCCCATTTTTATCGATTTTGCCCGGGAGTTAACCCCAAAAACATTCTGTTGCCTTTTAACTAGTAAGTCCAAGGAAAATGGGGGGTTTGACCCCCCACTTTTTGACATAATCTGGGTCCCAAACTAAAAACCCTTTTTGGTGGGAAAAAATGCCCCCATAGAACCTAATCAAATATTTTTAAGTAAATCCCCAAAAGGGGGTGCCGTAAAACCCAAGGCCCAAAATCTAAAACCACCCATTTTTAACTTTCGGGTCCCCAAAATTTTAAAAAATTTCCATCGGGGCCCTTTAACCGGGTTTTTTCAAAGAGGGGGGCCCAAAAATTTGGGTCATTAAACCTTTAAAAAACCCGATAAACGTTTTTAAGCATAAATTTTAAAGGGTGGGGCCCCAGATTCGAAGATATTTAAATTTTCAACAAAAAAATTTTATTTGGGCCCTTTGTTTTGAAAGGGGAACCCCGGGGTCAATAAACCCCCAAAAGGAAGGGGGGGGGGGGAAAAAAGGGGGGGGTTTTTTTTAAAAAAAGTCCCAAAATGAAATGGGGGCAGTTTTTAAAAAAGGGGATCCTGGGGAGGGGGGGGGGGGGGGGGGGGGGGGGGGGGGGGGGGGGGTGGGGGAAAGGGGGGGGGGGGGGAAGGGGGGAGGGGGGGGGGGGGGGGGGAGGGGGGGTTGAGGGGGGGAGGGGGGGGGGGGAGGGGGGGGGGGGGGGTCCAAATGAGCAGGGTTCAGATTTGGCTAATGTCATGGGATTCGGGGGGGGGGGGGGGGGGTAAGAGGGGGGAGG
Organism: Conus ventricosus; assembly: GCA_018398815.1. NCBI lineage: Eukaryota > Metazoa > Mollusca > Gastropoda > Neogastropoda > Conidae > Conus > Conus ventricosus. The sequence goes on from CM031613.1 coordinate 20,456,343, forward strand.
GCAGTCTCGGTCGGGGGGGGGGGGGGGGGGTGAAAGCAGGGAACCTCAACGGGGAAGTAAGAAAAATTTTAAATCAGGGGGGGGACCTCGGGTGGAAGTCATCTTGTTCATAATAGCAAAGAAATTCTCCCATTCTTTTCAAGAAAGAAAGGGGGGGGGGGGGGGGGGGGGGGGGGGGAAGGGGTGTGAGAGTGAGGGGGGGGAGGGGGGAGGGTTTTAAAGTGCACGGAAACACAAACACAAAAAACAACTGCTCCGGTTGAAATTATCTGTTTTCCTTTGAAACCAAAAACACCCCCCCCCCTTTCCCCCCCCCCCCCCCCCCCCCCCCTCCCACCCCCCCCCCCCCCCCCCCCCCCCCCCCCCCCCCACCCCCCCACGTCGCAATTTCCGATTTTTTCCCTCCACACCACAGCCACAGCCCCGGCACCGGCAATGCACAGGAAGCAGTCAATTAAATCGTCGAAGGGAACCCCCGGGGGGGACCCTGCGCGCCCCCGACACTTAAATGGAGTTTAGTGGTGGCTATTCTATCCAACAACGAGGACACCACCTGCTAAACCCCACTTGTTATTTTTCCTTTCCTCCCCCCCGCCTCTTTTTCTTCCCCTCCCTCCCCTGCCCTCTCCTCCTCTCCTCTCCCCTCTCTCTCCTCTCTCTCTCCCCCCTCCACTCTCCCCCCCTCCTCTCTCTCCTCTGTCTCGCCCCTCTCCTCCCTGTCTCTGTCTCTCTGTCTCTTTTCCCCCTCTCTCTGTCTCTGTCTTGTCTCTTCCCCTCTCTCTCCCTCTTTTCTCCTCTCCTCCCTCTCCCCTCTCTTTTCTCTCTCTCTCGCATTCCCCCTCACCGCCCCAGGAATGTTGATCTCTTCTCAGAGATTTTAAAGGGCTGAGTTTTTTCTTTTTTCCCAAATTTCCCCTCTGTTTCGTCGTCCGCTGTTTTCGTCTCCCCCTCTTCTCCTCTCCTCTCTTGTTACGTTGTTATTTTTATTTTTTTTCTTTTATGCTTTTTTTCTTGTTTTAAGTGGTACGGTTTTTTAAATTTCTTTGTTTTCTATTTATTTATTTACTTTGGGAGTTCTAAAACGTTTTTGGAGCTGAGAGGGGCCCTCAAGGTACTTTTTGGGGGGGGGGGGGGGTGGCCCCCAAGGGTACTTTGGTATGGTGAGCCCTTCAAGGGTACTTTGGGGATGCGATGAGGCCCTTAAGGGACTTTTGGGAGCTGATGAGGCCCTTAAGGTACGTTTGGTAGCTGATGAGGCCCCCCAAGGGTCGTTTGGTAGCGTGAGGCCCTTCAAAGGGGAGTTTGGGAGCTGATGAGGCCCTTAAGGGGACACGCGAAGAAAATAAAACTTGTGGGAAATCATGCTCTCTCTCTCCTCTCTCCTCCCCCTCCTCCTCTTCCCCTCTCTCTCTCTCTCTTTTTTGTCTGTCCTGTCTCTCTCTTTCTTTTCTCCTCCTGCTCTCTGTCTCTTTCTTGTCTTCTGTTGTCTGTTCTCTTCTCTCTCTCTCTCTCTCTCTCTCTCTCCTCCTCTCCTCTCCTCCTCTCTCCTACAAAAGAAAGTGTACATTTCTTAGAAAAGGAAGAGGAAATGTTCTTGTTCTGTTAACCCCCCTCTCTCCCCCCCCCCCCCCTTTTTTGTCAAAAACCTCTTTGGCAATACAGTGAAAATCAAAGTGTCTCCTACAAAAGAAAGAGATTCAGCACTTTTTTGGTAGTTAAAAAAGAAAAAAAGAAAAAAGAAAGAAAGAAAGAAAGAAAGAAGAAAGAAAGAAAGAAAGAAAAAAAGAAAAAAACCAAAATGGGACTAGACTACTTTCCACTTCTCCACCATTACATTTGGTTTAGCTTCCCTCCTCACCCACCCCCCTTCCCCCTGCCCCTTTCCCGTTTTTGGGGGGGGTTTTTGGGGGGGTTTTGGGGGGGGGGGGGGGGGGGGGGGGGGGGGGGGGGGGGGGGGGGAAGAAACCCCAAAAAAAAAAAAAAAAAAAAAAAAAAAGGGACCCTTTGCACGAATTTTTTAAAGTTTTAAAGAGGGAAAGGGGGGAGAGGGAAAAAGAAAAAAAAGAAAAAAAAGAAACAAAGGGAAAAAAAGGAAAAAAAAAAATTCATAAATTTTTATGTCCTACCAAGGTTGCAAAAAAAACAAAACAAAAAAAAGACACTCACCATCCCCCATCAAATAAAACAAATTTCTTCTGACTCTTTCCATTGCAAAAAAAACCACTCAATATTCCCTTAAAAATGCATTTTTTAAATTTTTCAAAAATATCCTCCATCGTCTAATTTTCAATGCTTCGCGGTGAATTTCGCAAATGGTTTTAAATTCAAGTTTACATCTTATGATAACACGACACAAAATTTTTTTTCTTTTCGCTATACTAGGAAGGAACAATTTGTCCGCAGAGAGAGAGGAGAGAGGAGAGAAGAGAGGAATGACGCAGCTGTCTTTTTTACGCTTTGTGTGAAACCTTTTTAGTATAAAAACAAACACTAGGCGGGCTAGTTGTATGTCGAGAACTTGACGCTCAAGAAAGGGTATTGAATGACGGGGGGTTTGAAGTGAGTCTTTGTCAGTTTCGACTTGGTACCCACCCGAAAGATGCAAAGGGTTCTCCGTGTTTGGCCCCCCCCTTTCCCAGGGCTTTGGGTTTCTTTTGGAATGTGGGAGAAAAGAGTCCTTCATGAAATGACACCGGGAAAAATGAGTTTTGGTCAAGCCCCCACTTTTGAACTTTATTGCCTTCCCGCTCAAAGTGACTATAAAGAGAACCAAAATTTTCAAAAGTATTAAAAAAATCATCGTTTGTTGTTTAAAATAATATGACCATAATATTTTTATGAGGAAAAAACATTTCAAAATGCTCATCAAAAGAAATTATTTAACTTGGGGGGGGGGGGGGGGGGGGGGGGTGTGAATAAAAAGCCCCCTTTAAACCAAATTGCCCCCAAATTACCTGTTGTTTCCCCAGGAAAACAAGTGTGACCGGGAAAATTTTTAAACATTTTGCTATATCAACAAAAAAAAATTAATTTGTTTAAGTTAAAAGCAAGTAAAATTTTTTAATTTGTGACAAATTTACACGCACTAATTTTAGCTTTTAAAACTCGGCAAACAAGGTGAAGTCCCGGGGGCTTTGACCCCCCCCTCCCCTCCCCCCCCCCCCCTCTTTTCCCCCCCGGTTTCCCCCCCCACCACCCCCCCTTTTTCTCCCGGCGGTAAAAATTGCATTTTTTTATGAAATCCCCCAACCCCTATTCCCGAAGTTTTCTTTCCCCCCCCCCCCCCCCCCCCTCCCCCCCCCCTCCCCTTAAACCCTCGCCCCCCCCCCTTTTTTTCCCTTCTAAACCCCCCCCCCCTCCTAAACCCCCCCTGCCCACACCCACCTCTGTTCGTAAATCCCCCTGTCCCACACCAACCTCTCTGTTCGTAACTCCCCCTGTCCCCCCACCCACTCTTTTTCGAACTCCCACTGTCCCCACCTCACCTTTGTTCGAACTCCCCCTGTCCCACCCCTCACCTCTGTTCGTAAATCCCACTGTCCCACACCTCCCCTCTCGTTCGTAACTCCCCATGTCCCACACCTCACCTTTTTTCGTAACTCCCCCGGCCCCCACCCATCCTGTTTTGAAAATCCCCCCTTTTCCCCACCCAACTCTCGCGAAAAAAACCCACGTCCCACCCTACTCTGTTCGTAAATCCCACGTCCCACCCCACCTCTGTTCGTAACTCCCACTGTCCCACCCACCTCCACTCTCTGTTCGTAACCCACGTCCCACACCTCTCTCTGTCGAACCCCACTCCCACACCTCACCTGTTCGTAACTCCCACTGTCCCACACCTCACTCTCTGTTCGTAACTCCCACTGTCCCACACCTCACTCTCTTTCGTAACTCCCACTTCCCACACCTCACTCTCTGTTCGTAACTCCCACTGTCCCACACCTCACTCCTCTGTTCGTAACTCCCACCTCCCCCCCCTCACCCTCCCCCCCCCCACCCCTCCCTCGTCGTAACCCCACTCCCCCACACCCACTCCCTCCTACCACAATCAACTATTCCAGACGCGAAAGGGAGGAAACGCCTCCCCCCCCCCCCCCCCCCCCCCACCCCCCCCCCCCACCCCCCCACCCCCCCCCCCCACCCCCCCCACACACACACACACAACACTACACACACACCCCGCTTGTGCAAAAAGTTTGGAAGAGAACTGCCCCCACCTCACCCTCGATCCTCCCCCCCCTCACACACCTCCCCCCCCCCCCCCCCCCCCCACGGTTTTATAAAAATGTTGGACTTCCCGACCCCATCCCCCCCCCCCCCTTTTTTTTTTTTTTACAACATTTGGAACGCCCCTCCTGTCGTGCAAACTGATTTGGTCGTGGAATACCCCACCCCACCCCCCTTCTCTCTTACCCCACCTTCCCCTGCTTTCCCGTATTGCCTCCTCCCTCCTCCTCCTATTCCTTCTGTCTATCTTTTCCTGATCAATGTCAAATCATTAGGAACATATCAAAGGGAAGAAGAAGAAGAAGAAGAAGAAGAAGAAGAGAAGAAGAAGAAAATCAAATCGAAGCAGATAAGTGTTAGAAATGACCTGCCTGAATATGGTCCTCAAGAAATGTAATTCGTTCAGTCGAGAGAACAAGTCTTTTTCAGACGATCACCATAAAGCAGTTGAAGACAATCTTCGGGCACTCCCACAAAATGGCACCAGCACTGCAATCTGTGAGTAAGCCCCGTAACGCAGCTGTTTCGCACAGTACCCGCAACCGTCAAAACATAGGAGAAATACCGGATTTCGTGAATGGTCTACAGCATCTACATCCTCTGCAGGAACCAGCCACCATGGCTGCTCTGGACACCAGACAGATTTCGATCCGGAAACTTGTCCCTGGCTAATAGGACGTTAATCTCACCATCCTCCACTTCTGATGGGCTCTTTGTGGCTGCAGTTCACGCATCTGTTCACAACACCTGCTGTTCGTCACTGATGGTGTCAGACGTCAAGGTTTGAAGCACGCACAAGGTGGATCACGCGCGGGCGAAGCCTACGTGCAAGCGCTAGGCCGACCTCACTAAACCGCGGATGATGAGAAGAAGCTGGCACACATGTTTTTCAATGCTGATCGATGAGAATGAGGGTGAGGAAGATGATGCCAAGAATTTCCATCTGGTCTGAGACCACTCATGACAGGGCTGTACTCTACGCTTACTTCACTATATATCCCGGCGTCAACCAGGCCTGAGAGATACAGACACCTGCAGTGCTGGTCAGGAAATTTGAGCAACACCCTCAGAACTTCAGAAATTCAGTGGATGAAACTTGACAGTGTGGTCCCAGTTTTCCCAACTGAGCCCGCAGCAAACTCAACTCTGGGTAGGAGCCGGTCGGGGCAGAAAAATCCCACGTAGCTCTGGTAGGAATCGAACCCACGACCTCCCAGCCGGGAGTCCGCGACGCTAACCACTTCGCCACGGCGGCTGGTGAAGCTGGCATGCATGGCTTACCTCAGAGGGCAGTCCAGCCGGCTGACCATTTCTCTCACCCGGAAGTAGTCCCTTCCCTGCACACGAGCAATTGGGATTGGGGCAAAGGAGAATAGTCAGAAAACCAGGCGAGATATTGAGCATGTCCAAAGGGTCATGGGTTCGAATCCCAGCCATGACTCGTCCCAAGATGGGAAAAAAGGGGCAGCAGAGGGAGATCCGGAGTCATGAACCGGGTGTGGCCCAACCCCCCTAGAGTGTCAGGAGATAAGGACCGAAACACTGGCTTGAAGGGGGCTTCTCTTCTGAGGACTCTCTGCTGCCACGCTCTCCACGAGTTTCTTTCTACTTGACCCTCTCCCGTGTAAGTCTTCGGTTGAACTCACGCGCACGCAACTAAGAGTGAAAAGTCGTGAACTGAAACCTCATTAGAACCCTATCGAGGAAAAGTACTGCCTACCTTCCCACTGCAAAAAGAGTTACGTCTTCTCAGTTTATGGACTAAACAAATATATCTAGAGAGTCAAAAATGTCATTTGACGCGCACGCCAGGAAAACCATCGGGATTTCGACCGTCTGCACAGCAGAGGCATCGTTTGATACTCATACCTTGGTATTTTGATCGGCAGATTCTTGGCACCTGTTTCTGAGGTGCCGGTGTGGTAGTGTTTGTAGGGGTGAGCATGGTGATGAAGTGCGCGCGCGCGCGCGTGAGAGAGGGAGAAAGAGAGAGAGAGAGAGAGAGAGAGAGAGAGAGAGAGAGAGAGAGAGAGAGAGAGAGAGAGAAGAGAGAGAGAGAGAGAGAGAGAGAGAGAGAGAGAGAGAGAGAAGAAGAAGAAGAAGAAGAAGAAGAAGAAGAAAAGCAGAAACAGAGAAAGGATGCGATTTCCATCTATTGTAACGATTACGTTATTCTTCAACCTCCACCAGAAGCAGAGAAGCAAGGCCATTTCCATCAAATTCGAACGATTACGTCACTACGTAACCTCTACCGTAACCCTGCATATAGCCCAAATATTGACAGTGACGCCTGTCCATCTCTTCTCTTCTTGCTCTTTTCTTTTTTTTACTTCTCTTCTCTCTCTCTCTCTCTCTCTCTCTCTCTCTCTCTCTCTCTCTCTCTCTCTCTCTCTCTCTCTCTCTCTCTCTCTTCTCCTTCAAATCCACCCCTTCACCCTCTGTCCACCCCTATTGCTTTCCAATGCCATTTCTGCTTCCTCCAGAGGCAGGAATAGAACTGGAAGGAGAGGTGTCTCCCTTGTCCCGCCTCTACCGTCACGTTCAGATGCTGGTTCTCCGTGGGAGCTCTGGGGGCCCACTTCATCCGGCAGGAGAGGCAGCTCTACAAGGACGCTGAGAACCTGACCTCTCTGAGCATCACCAGAAAGGACTCTCAGCCTGCACCGTCAACCTGCTAAATGCATCGGGGACAAGCGTATCTGGAAACCTGAGTCACGGTGCGAGGGTGTGTGTGTGTGTGTGTGTGTGTGTGTGTGTGTGTGTGTGGTGTGTGTGTGTGTGTGTGTACTTGTGTGTGTGTGTGTGTGTGTGTTGTGTGTGTGTGTGTGTGTGTGTGTGTGTGTGTTGTGCTTGTGTGTGTGTGTGTGTGTGTGTGTGTGTGTGTGTGTGTGTGTGTATGTGAGTGTGTGTGTGTGCACGCTCACGCGTGTTTGTGTGTGTTTTGTTGTTGTTGTCGTCGTCGTCATCGTTGTTTGTTGTTGTTGTTGTTGTTATTCTTCTTCTTCTTCACCAGACTATTAGCACAATTCGTGCTCAGTCTCAGAGACACTGTCTCACACACATCGCATTCAGGTTCCCTCTCTACATAAACCACACTGGGGCTCATCACGTCGCGCGCTCTTTCAGGGCATGGCCAAAGGACAAAGAGAACACCAGCTGAAACGCCAGCGAAAGAAGTAGGTAGCAACCATACAAAAAGCTTTGCCCAACCAGGCCACGATCAACCATCCTGTCACCCACCACTCGTCAGATTCTAATTCTGATCCCGCATGGGGGAAGGGAGGGGAGGGCGGAGGGAAGGAAAAGGGAGGAAAGTCCCGGAAACAGCTGATAAAAAAACAACAAAAAAAACAAAAAAACAGGCTACACACCACAATTAGGATTTTGCACTGAAGCACCATCTCATAATCCAGGTAAGTGTTTTGAGGCCTACCATAAATTTGAGCCAGCGTTTAATGTGAAACTGATGATTGATCAAAAGAACAACTCCACACAAATTATTTCCTTTGATTTGGGGGATTTTTTTCTAATGCATGACCTACCAAAGTGATAATTGATCAAAAGAACAACTCCACACAAATTATTTCCTTTTGATTTGGGGGATTTTCTTCTAATACATGACCTACCAAAGTGATAATTGATCAAAAGAACAACTCCACACAAATTATTTCCTTTTGATTTGGGGGATTCTCTTCTAACACATGACCTACCAAACTGATAATTGATCAAAAGAAGAACTCCACACACAAGTTATTTCCTTTAATTTGGGGGATTGTCTTCCAATACATGACCTACTCTTTAGTTGACGGCAAATTTCAGGCCTTTGCACTCACCATGACCCTATCTTTACGCCAGCTTGAAGCGCCCAAATAGTCCCATTCCTTCGATTTCAACCAGTCTGCTGGGAACCACCTGGCTCGTATCTTGATGGCCATAGGAAAGAAAATGACGAGAATCAACTTTCAGACACAAACATAAACATTCTCAACAACAACAACAACAAAATGTAATTGCGCCAGCCTATGAATACTCGTGTCCTTAAGCAAAGCCTTGGCGTATTAATTTTTGGTGTGCGGCCACAGCTGGGAGGGAAGGGACAGAGAGAGAGAGAGAGAGAGAGAGAGAGAGAGAAAGGACAGCTCAGAATCGAGGCCACGGGAGAGTAGTTGTTCATGGCTTAATGAGGCCAAAGGCCTAAATAAGGGCTCTGTCTTACGGAAATTCGCAAAATAACACTGAGCGCCGAAACACGTGAGCAAATCGGTGTTTCCAACGATTTTTCCATTTGGAATTGTTTTGCTATGAAAAGAAAAAAAGAAAGAAAAGAAAGGAAGGAAGAAAAGTGTCGAGGTTGTTTGGCGTGTGAATTCGACATTGTCTTGCTCATTTCTTGGAATTTGCATCATGAGCATACAAAAACAATGATATTTCAATTCAGCACAACCCGTTTTGCTGAAGAACTGGCCAAATGACTTAATATCGGGAAAAAAGATGAAACTAAGGGAAGATAACGCCTGTGATTTGAAACAGAGTTGCAGTCTTCCAGCATATGGGTCAGGCAAATAGATCTTGAGAGTCAATCATTTGATGCGCACGTCAGGGATAACGCTTGGGATATAGGCTGTCTATGTTATAGGCGCACTGTTTCACGCCCCATGGAACATTATCCTACGGGAAATTGGAATAGTTGATCACGATACTTGTAATTTCTGTGGAATGCACAAGGATAGTATTGATCACATGTTTTGGAAATGTAACATCGTACAGGTTTTTTTTTAACAATCTCATTGATTTAATGAAAGAAAGGTGTATAAATGCAAGAAATGTACGATTAACAGAATCATTTCTGTTACTCGGTTATGACAGTAACATTTTTACAGACAGCATCTTTTCTTTCTTAATATTGTTTGCAAAATACTATTTGTACACTTGTAAATTAGTGAAACAAAATCCATAGATATCTGTCTTCCTGAAAAAAAAATAAAATTCAGATATAAAATCGAAGAATACAATGCCTGTTTACAATTAAACCAGGCAAATTTCTCTAACAAACGGATAACATACACACCATTATTATCTGACGGCTAATCAATCAATAATATACTTTACAAAATACAGTTATACGTATAATAAACAATTATATAACGGATTGTGTCAATTCATTTGATTCGCCTGACAATCATTATCCTTTGCCCATCTGTTCTCTGTATGATCAGCGTATACTTAATTTCAGGTATCCTTTTTTCTTCTTCTAAAAAATGGCTACTTTTGTTCCCGCATGTAATCAAATATTTGATATTTGTGTTACACTACATATGGTTGATATAGGTCTTGTTTGCCCATGTACTCTCCACTGTGTTTTACAGCTTGTTTGTCCAACATCCAAAACTTGATTTAAAGCATGTTACTGAAAGCATTTGAGGTCACGCACAAACCCAATCCAGTCTCTCTCTCTCTCCCCCCCTCCCTCCCTCCTCTCTCTCTCTCTCTCTCTCTCTCTCTCTCTCTCTCTCTCTCTCTCTCTCTCTCTCTCTCTCTCTCACTTTTTTTCTAGCTTTATGTTTGATTCACTTATTATGATTATGATTTTTTGTGTGTGTATTTGTTATTGTCATTTTGTTTAAAGCGATTTTAAAAAGTAAAAAAAAAAAAAAAAACGCTTGGCTGTCTGTTTTAGGCGCACTGTTTCACGCCCCATGGTTTGGCCTCTCTCTCTCTCTCTCTCTCTCTCTTTGACCAGGTAAGTTTACTGACCGAGCAACATTGCTTTGGACATGCCCGCCAGCGCCCTCTTC
>CM031613.1:20468864-20476364 GCA_018398815.1 Conus ventricosus
GTCTTGATCAAACTAAATACCAATGACGTCTATAAAAGCTGGAGTTCACAAGTGCATGCATCATCAACAAAATAACATCACGCGCTATTTGAAAGTGAGTTAGTGACGGTGTTTAGGAACAACTATGGACTGAAATGTCTACAAATCAAACGCCGATCACATCAACAAGGCAAATACAGGATTGAAAAGAAAGTTTTTGCTGTGGGTGGAAGTAGATCATTTGATCTTATTCGCAACACACGTGCATGTTTCACCTTCAAGGAAAATTGAAAGGAAGCTTACAGAACCGTCCCCTCTATTTTTCACCCCTCTTCAGTACCCCTCTCTTCTTCTACATCGCACATAAGTCAAAATAGGTCAATTGTCAGTGATATGCTTTTTTTTGGCTATTGTTTTCCTTGTTTTCTAACTTTAAATTTTTTTTTATTTTGTCGCGAATCAGCTTCTGATTCTCCTTATTATTTCATGTTTTTTCAAGGCTCTTGTTGTTGATGTTTCTCTTCTCCTCCTCCTCCTCCTCCTCCTCCTCCTCCTCCTCCTCCTCCTCCTCCTCCTCCTCCTCCTCCCCCTCCTTCTTCTTCCTCGTTTTCTTTATTCATGAATATCATTATCATTAACATCAACCTCTTTGACTGTTGTTACTTCTCTTGTTGGTTCTCTTCTGTTTATATTCTTCTTCTTGATTGTCTGTTTGTTTGTCTGTTTGCATATCTGTTTCGTGTATTTGCTTGTTTGTTTGCTGTGTTTAAAACCTCGTCTTTATGAGAACTGTTGTTCATGTTGACTTTCATGAATGCTTTACTTGTTTTACTGTGCATTATGTGTGATATTCACTACTTTTCCTCATATGTCTTTCTCTTCCTCGACATGGCGACTGAGGTCGTCGACGCGTCCTCATCGCTTTCTTCTTTGTCCTCTTTTCACATAGTTTGAACGTCTGGTTTGGTGTCTTTGAAGCAGTGCTTCCTGATCAAATCGCCTGTGACCCCAATCCACAGAGGGTGGACTTTTCCCGTTTGGACACCAAACCAGTGTTTCTGCGAATGAGGTGTCAGGTGATCACCACGGTTAAAGGGGTAAGTAACATCTCGTTCTCTTTGTTTCTTTGCATCAGCCAGGATATTCTGGCAACAATGTCTAAAGACCGATTTTTTTTAGTCAAGGTTCAAACAACGTTGTCCTAGTCTTCCCATATGAGGCGGTCAGACAGTCAGTTTCAGGTTGGAGCCCACTTCATCATCTTCAAGCTCTGAGTGGCGAGGGCTATCTGTCATGACAGTAATGTGCTTGCAAGGCAGTCTGTCTTCCGTCATGCGCAGTGGGCTAGAGGTCTTAATCAGGTTCTTTAAGTTGTGCTTTTCTGTTGTTTGCGTTTATCTACATATTCACCTACTGAGGACTGTGCGTCATCTTTGATAACTTTATGTGCGGTTCACCTACTGAGGACTGTGCGTCATCTTTGATAACTTTATGTGCGGTTCACCTACTGAGGACTGTGCGTCATCTTTGATAACTTTATGTGCGGTTCACCTACTGAGGACTGTGCGTCATCTTTGATAACTTTATGTGCGGTTCACTGAGGACTGTGCGTCATCTTTGATAACTTTATGTGCGGTTCACCTACTGAGGACTGTGCGTCATCTTTGATAACTTTATGTGCGGTTCACTGACTGAGGACTGTGCGTCATCTTTGATAACTTTATGTGCGGTTCACTGACTGAGGACTGTGCGTCATCTTTGATAACTTTATGTGCGGTTCACTGACTGAGGACTGTGCGTCATCTTTGATAACTTTATGTGCGGTTCACTGACTGAGGACTGTGCATCATCTTTGATAACTTTATGTGCGGTTCACCTACTGAGGACTGTGCGTCATCTTTGATAACTTTATGTGCGGTTCACCTACTGAGGACTGTGCGTCATCTTTGATAACTTTATGTGCGGTTCACTGACTGAGGACTGTGCGTCATCTTTGATACCTTTATGTGCGGTTCACTGACTGAGGACTGTGCGTCATCTTTGATAACTTTATGTGCGGTTCACCTACTGAGGACTGTGCGTCATCTTTGATAACTTTATGTGCGGCGCGGTTCACCTACTGAGGACTGTGCGTCATCTTTGATAACTTTATGTGCGGTTCACCTACTGAGGACTGTGCGTCATCTTTGATAACTTTATGTGCGGTTCACCTACTGAGGACTGTGCGTCATCTGTGATTACTTTATGTGCGGTTCACCTACTGAGGACTGTGCGTCATCTGTGATAACTTTATGTGCGGTTCACCTACTGAGGTCTGTGCGTCATCTGTGATAACTTTATGTGCGGTTCACCTACTGAGGTCTGTGCGTCATATGTGATAACTTTATGTGCGGTTCGCCTACTGAGGACTGTGCGTCATCTGTGATAACTTTATGTGCGGTTCACCTACTGAGGACTGTGCGTCATCTGTGATAACTTTATGTGCGGTTCACCTACTGAGGACTGTGCGTCATCTTTGATAACTTTATGTGCGGTTCACTGACTGAGGACTGTGCGTCATCTTTGATAACTTTATGTGCGGTTCACCTACTGAGGACTGTGCGTCATCTTTGATAACTTTATGTGCGGTTCACCTACTGAGGACTGTGCGTCATCTTTGATAACTTTATGTGCGGTTCACTGACTGAGAACTGTGCGTCATCTTTGATAACTTTATGTGCGGTTCACTGACTGAGGACTGTGCGTCATCTTTGATAACTTTATGTGCGGTTCACTGACTGAGAACTGTGCGTCATCTTTGATAATTTTATGTGCGGTTCACTGACTGAGAAATGTGCGTCATCTTTGATAACTTTATGTGCAGTTCACTGACTGAGAACTGTGCGTCATCTTTGATAACTTTATGTGCGGTTCACTGACTGAGAACTGTGCGTCATCTTTGATAACTTTATGTGCGGTTCACTGACTGAGAAATGTGCGTCATCTTTGATAACTTTATGTGCGGTTTACTGACTGAGAACTGTGCGTCATCTTTGATAACTTTATGTGCGGTTCACTGACTGAGAACTGTGCGTCATCTTTGATAACTGAATGTAGAGTCTTTTATCAAGCTAAATGACCATGCAGAACCTCATCGGCATCCATCTGTCTCGAGAGACAATGGTCTTGCGCTGTGGATCAGTCAGTTGTGGAGTTGCAGCGCCTGCTGTGGCTGAAGAGCCCGATCCTTGAGCGGCAGACTCTTTTGCAGTTGATGCAGGTGGAAGTTATGAGGGTCAGTTGGTGCCGACGCAATTCTTTGCCGTCTGCGGCGCCTCCGTTCTTCCCACTGAGCCTCTCTCCTCTGCTCTGCTTGGTTGATGCCTGCCTTGATGGTGGACCACCAACTGACCCGGTCTGAAGCTGCTGTCTCCAGCTCTGCTGGGTCGATGCTGCCTGTTTATCCTTGCAGCGTTTGCATGCGCGACCTGAGGGCAGGCAGCCTCGACCCAGCAGCACCTGGTCAAGCGTGACCTGAGGGCAGGCAGCCTCGACCCAGCAGCACCTGGTCAAGCGTGACCTGAGGGCAGGCAGCCTCGACCCAGCAGCACCTGGTCAAGCGTGACCTGAGGGCAGGCAGCCTCGACCCAGCAGCACCTGGTCAAGCGTGACCTGAGGGCAGGCAGCCTCGACCCAGCAGCACCTGGTCAAGCGTGACCTGAGGGCAGGCAGCTTCGACGCAGCAGCACCTGGTCAAGCGTGACCTGAGGGCAGGCAGCCTGGACCCAGCCGCCCCTGGTCTTACCATTTTCATCTACTTCCTGTTGGAATGATTTGCCTCAATGTGTTTTTTGTACTCCCAATTCTTATGGAACAGGGAGTACTTTACAATGGGAACGAAGAAATGCTGTCTGTGCGTCTGTCTGTCTGTAGTCAAAATGTGTTCCACTCGCTCCAGACAAACTGATGGACCGATCTTTCTGAAAATTTGCAGATTTTATTTTTTATGTTCACTATGGGTCACGGATGATGCCCGATATTTTAGTTTACCAGAATAGCCGTTACTAACGGCTATAAATGATAATTTTGTGATGTACAGTTTAGGCAACAATGGTTATAAGCTTAAGTGTAACCAACGTGTGTAAGCGCCTCGGTAGCGTAGTGGGTAGTGTCCCCGCCTGTCACGCGGGAGACCTGAGTTCTCTTCCCTGCCGGGGAGAGCATTTTTTTCCTTTTCTCTTACATACAAAATTTCTATCACCAAAAGGGCAGAAAGTGCTATAGTGACTGACTTTTCCCCCCCTTTTTGTTGTACTACTACTTACTGGGAGTATGTTTAGATGCTTTGCATTTTGCTTTTTTTCTGTTTTAAATCTTTCTTTTTCTTTTCCAGCTGTAGAAGACATTGGAAGAATGTCGAGTCGACATAGCGTCACGTCTATCTGATGCTGGAATCTTTCTACCTGCGTATTGCCCGTCCGTCTTTGTTCTTGGTTCTGCAGATGTGTTTCTTGAGCCATCTGGGAAACAACGACGGGAAAAAGAAAGGAAGGAGAAATTCAGGCAATAAACGTGCCAGTAAAACCGTCGTCACCGGATTGATAAGTGTTTGAAGTATTCTCTGAAAGTTGTCATAATTTTTCCAACTATTTTGTGGAGAAAAAAAATCCGTGATTTCCCATCGGTACTACTAAACATAGAAGGTGGCTGATAATAGAGCAAAATCTTAACTCAGGGGGGAAGGGAGGGGGGAGGTTAAAGACGAACACAGTCAATCACTAGAAGGTTGCTCAACAGAGCGCAGTCCTTTATCGCTGCCCTTTGATTCAAATCCACGTCACGGATCCACGCTCAAAATCAACAGGTTCGCCATTGGGCTACTTTCTATCTTTGCACTGAGTTTGGTTGATATCGGTCCAGTAGTTTTAACTTGAATGAATCTTGCCAAACTGCAGATCCTAGATCCGCATTTTGAGGGGGATCAGCATCCCATAATTTGAAAGGTTTGCCCTTGGGACATAGTCCATCTAAGCAGAACATTTCGTTGATGTCGGAGTAGCTTTTCTTGGCTGCTCTTGTGAAAGGTTTGCCCTTGAAACATAGTCCATCTAAGCAGAACGTTTCGTTGATGTCGGAGTAGCTTTTCTTGGCTGCTCTTGTGAAAGGTTTGCCCTTGGGATATAGTCCATCTAAGCAGAACGTTTCGTTGATGTCGGAGTAGCTTTTCTTGGCTGCTCTTGTAAAAGGTTTGCCCTTGGGACATAGTCCATCTAAGCAGAACGTTTCGTTGATGTCGGAGTAGCTATTCTTGGCTGCTCTTGTGAAAGGTTTGCCCTTGGGACATAGTCCATCTAAGCAGAACGTTTCATTGATGTCGGAGTAGCTTTTCTTGGCTGCTCTTGTGAAAGGTTTTACCTTGGGACATAGTCCATCTAAGCAGAACGTTTCGTTGATGTCGGAGTAGCTTTTCTTGGCTGCTCTTGTAAAAGGTTTGCCCTTGGGACATAGTCCATCTAAGCAGAACGTTTCGTTGATGTCGGAGTAGCTTTTCTTGGCTGCTCTTGTAAAAGGTTTGCCCTTGGGACATAGTCCATCTAAGCAGAACGTTTCGTTGATGTCGGAGTAGCTTTTCTTGGCTGCTCTTGTAAAAGGTTTGCCCTTGGGACATAGTCCATCTAAGCAGAACGTTTCGTTGATGTCGGAGTAGCTTTTCTTGGCTGCTCTTGTAAAAGGTTTGCCCTTGGGACATAGTCCATCTAAGCAGAACGTTTCGTTGATGTCGGAGTAGCTTTTCTTGGCTGCTCTTGTAAAAGGTGTGCCCTTGGGACATAGTCCATCTAAGCAGAACGTTTCGTTGATGTCGGAGTAGCTTTTCTTGGCTGCTCTTGTAAAAGGTTTGCCCTTGGGACATAGTCCATCTAAGCAGAACGTTTCGTTGATGTCGGAGTAGCTTTTCTTGGCTGCTCTTGTAAAAGGTTTGCCCTTGGGACATAGTCCATCTAAGCAGAACGTTTCGTTGATGTCGGAGTAGCTTTTCTTGGCTGCTCTTGTAAAAGGTGTGCCCTTGGGACATAGTCCATCTAAGCAGAACGTTTCGTTGATGTCGGAGTAGCTTTTCTTGGCTGCTCTTGTAAAAGGTTTGCCCTTGGGACATAGTCCATCTAAGCAGAACGTTTCATTGATGTCGGAGTAGCTTTTCTTGGCTGCTCTTGTAAAAGGTTTGCCCTTGGAACATAGTCCATCTAAGCAGAACGTTTCATTGATGTCGGAGTAGCTTTTCTTGGCTGCTCTTGTTCACGGGCAGACGAGCAGACCAACAGACGCGGGGTGAAAACGTAACTTCCTCGTCGGAGGTTATAAATAGCATTGGTCAGGAGTTATTTTTCCCTGATTTTTTTTTTTGTCAAACCGTGGGAGCAAAAGTTCCCTCCCTTATTTATTATTTACTGTTGACGTTCCCCGTCTCGCCAGGAAAGGTACAAATGGAGGCACAACCAGGCATAGGGAGAACACACACATAGTACGCTTTAACAGTGGAAAAACTACAACACCCTAAGCTCCAGCAACGACATTCTGTACGGCATCAGGCCACAAATCTGGAACAGTTGTGACCTCAAGAGCATGAGATCTGGGTTTACCGGGATGGCGTGGATGACTGGGAGTGCATAACAGGCTTTCCAGTATAGAAACACTATCCAGAGATCATGAGAGAAAGAGCGGTTATGGGACCCTACTTTGAACTCCACTTAGGGTCATCAAGTCAATCGATTCTGATTGAGTGCCATACAAATATAGAATGGAGCAAGCTAACATCTACAAGACTGAGAAATATGCCAGTCAAGTCAGGAGCTTGACGGAATTCGGCTTCCAGGTCCAAGTCCTCGCCATAGGGGTTGGAGCAAGGAGATTTGCTGGCTCGTCAACCTATGACCTCATGAGACTGCTCGGATATATATATATATATATATATATAATATATAATATATATATATATATATATATATATATATATAACATATATATATATATATATATATAATATATATATATATATATATATATATATATATATATATATATAAAACAACGGCAAAATAACGGTTTTAAAACGGTTACATACCGATGTACACTTTTGAAACTGGTATTTTAGTCCTCACTGGGCTAAAGCCTGTGTACATACCAAATTTCATCCAAATCGGACAATATGTCAAGAATAACGGTTTTTAACGGTCAAATTTTGAAACACTATATAGAAGTCTCATTTGTGTGTGATAACCTTTCTACATACCAAATTTCATTAAAATCCACCTGTCTATAAGAAATAACGGCAAAATAACGGTTTTTAAGCATTACATCACTTACATATACGGAAAGAGGCTCTGATTTGTCACAAGATCATACAAACCGCTTATAAATCGGCCAAGTACTTTCTGAGATATTCCATAAGGAAGAAAACCCGTTTTGGGCCGTTATAGCCATTAGTAACGGCTATTCTGGCAAAATAAAACATCGGGCACCATCCGTGATCCACAATAAACATAC
>CM031613.1:20481364-20486364 GCA_018398815.1 Conus ventricosus
TAGGAGCAGGCGAAATATATATATATATAGATCTGCCTTTGAGAGGGATTGCGATGGTTTCCTCATGCAGCTAGTGAAGGGTTTTCCTATTTACAATGTACATTTTCCTATTTACAATGTACATTTTCCTATTTACAATGTACATTTTCCTATTTACAATGTACATTTTTCCTATTTACAATGTACATTTTTCCTATTTACAATGTACATTTTTCCTATTTACAATGTACATTTTCCTATTTACAATGTACATTTTCCTATTTACAATGTACATTTTCCTATTTACAATGTACATTTTCCTATTTACAATATTTACAATGTACATTTTCCTATTTTCTTCATCTTCAACCCTTTTTTTAATTTCAAATCTTTTCCAAGTCATTACTATCATGTTGGAAGAATTGTTAACCTGCACTTGTTTTCCCCCACTACTTAATTGTACTGATGTACTGACTGTTGCCATGATAATTCGAAGCTTTCGGCGAATGGCTTGATCATGGAGATGTGGTATTTCTTTTTTACAATTTGAGTTCTAAAGAAAAGTTGTTGATTACACACAAGAAAGTGATTGTTTAACGTGTTTTGTTTAATTGTTGCTACACTTTGTTTAACGTGTTTTGTTTAATTGTTGCTACACTTTGAATTTAACTGAGTACACTCAATTAACGTATGCTTTTGTGGTTGTAAGCGCGCAGACGTAGGCTAATACGACACAAAATACGCTTTCTTTGCTTATTGCACATCCAGAGGTGGTCGTAAAGAGGAAACAGTCCTGTGCCGCTTGCACACAGGCCACTCGTTTTATACTCATTCTTATCTTTTAAAAGGTGAAGAAGCTCCGTGGTGTATTCCATGTCATGTTCCTCTCACAGTGAAACATATTGTTTTTGAGTGTTGGGACTTGCACGATGTCAGACATAAACACTTTACAACCGAGTCCATGAAAACCCTGTTCAGAGATGTCCCACCTGACGTGATCTTTGGGTTTCTGAACGAGATTAACATTTTTCATCAGATTTAAGATCTTTTACGGAAAAGAGATTTTTAACGAAGTTTCTGGTGCGTTTTTAGAAGATGTATTTTAAAGCGATGTGTGAAAGTTTGGGTTTTTGGGGTGTGTTTTTTTGATGACTTGTGAGTTGATTTTAATGTGGTGCCAGCCCTGATATGGCCCTTTGCGGTCGGTTGGGCTATAAGCAACATTACCTTACCTTACCTTGCTTATTGCACATAATTATATTGTCATCTGATGGCTAGTAAATAGGGATATATTCATGATAAGATAAGGTTCCTTTTTGTGAATTTAACAAATGTACTAACTGCATCCTTTAATTTCGGGAAACAGAGACATTCTCTGAATATATGCTCGTTTGTTTGTTTGTTTGTTTGATGTTGTTTTCTTGCTGTTGTTGTTGTTGTTGATGTTGTTCTTGTTTTTAATTTCTTGTTAAAACCAGTTTCATATTCAGAGCGAGTGACGAAGATTCGACTGTTGTTGTTAAAGAGAGTGGATGATCATGGATTTTGATATTGGTGCGCATATTCATTTATCCTTGTTTGTTTGTTTTTGTTTGGTTGGTTTGCATTTTGTGTGTGTGTGTGTGTGTGTGTGTGTGTGTGTGTGTGTGTGTGTGTGTGTGAGTGTGTGTGTATGCGCGCGCGCGCGCGTGTGTGGCGTGTGTGTGTGTTGTTTATTTGCTTTTTGTTTTTGTTTTTATTCTGCTGCTCCTGAGAATACTGAAATCAGTCCCTTGTTTTTTTCTCGAATTCTTTTATTGTTAGCGGCTGTCACACCCATGCACACATGTAATCACATGCACGTTTACACTCACCACATACATATACAATTATAATGATGGCACAGTCCATCAATATTTAAAGGTCTGACCAACGCGTTGGGCTCATGCGTATGTCAGACATCTGCTAAATCGTGGCCACGAGACCCTCTTCTTAAATTCTCTCATCTTAGTCATCAGTTCGTTTATCCATAAGCTTTAAAACATGTGCAATATGGTCTGCAAAGTTAGCGGATGTGGTGTGGCGTATATGGGTTAGTCCCCACGCAGTGACGCCTCCTTGATGAAACTGAAACAGGAAGTGCTGAACGCGTGCAGATTTGAGCTCTGAGGACGGCCCGTCGAACGGTGACCAATCAGATGACCTGGCCGGTTTTCAAGAGGCGTTGACCGTCACGGGCTGGGTCCTGCTGGCCATGATGTCCGTGATCATCGTCGTTTTGCTGGTGAAGCGGAAGTTTTCAATTACCGTTTGGTGTTCAACATTTCATTTGTTGTGTTGCGTGTTGCTGGTCATGCTTTCAGTGATCATCGTCGTTTTGCAGGTGAAGCGGAAGTTTTCAATGACCGTTTGGTGTTCAACATTTCATTTGTTGTGTTGCGTGTCCGTCTATTCACATTACTTACTTACTGGTCGATGTCATTGCTAACTGTTTTTATGATTTTTTTTTTAAAATAGTAATTATTCAGAGAGCAGGCTTCATTGTTGAGAGAGAGAGAGAGAGAGAGAGAGAGAGAGAGAGAGAGAGAGAGAGGGAGGGAGAGAGAGAGAGGGGGGGAGACTTAAGCCCCTTACTGAAGAGGAATGCACACACAGCTTTAAAAGAACTATTTAAAATGTATATTCGAATACATCAACCAATTAGCAGTGTTCTACATAATATAAGCTATGGGTAATATCGGACGAAGTCACAGTTTGCAACCCGTTGAGTGCCTGATAAAAACTCACAGCTAAATTCGCTGAAGTAGACTCATGCCCTATCGATGTCAACATAGAAAATAAATGGAAATATTTCTTCTGAATTGAGAGAGAGAGAGAGAGAGAGAGAGAGAGAGAGAGAGAGAGAGATCTGTTAAAAGCTGCACACAAACATCCAGGGGAACCATTGCGATACGTATTTCCGCACACACCCACAGAACATCGCCATCATCCACGTGGATATATTCCAGCACAAGGCTAAGACGACGAAGCAGTGGCAGAGTTCCCCGAGGAGTCAGAGGGCCCTGTCGAAAGGAAAACTTTCCTGTCTAGACTGGGAAGCTGGAACGCAAACTCAATGATCAACATCATCTTATCCAAAATGGATACGACAGCAAAAATGTAGTTTCCACCCGTATCTTTGTAGACCTTCTTTACACAAAATTCAAAATGATTGTTGAAGAGAATCGCAACACCTCTTGAATTTGACATATATGATGCAAAATATGGTTTATAACCCCATTCTGCTTTGATACGCATTTCAGGGTTGGGGGCAAAATGGGTATCCTGTAAAAGATACACCGAAAATGCTTTAATATTGCCCGGCAACATTTGTCTCGCGAGATGCGTTATCTGCGACGCGTCTCTAGGATTTTTAAATGCGACCATGTAGAAGGCGTTCAAACTGGTCGTTCTTTGTTGCTTTTGTTTCGAAAATAGATTTTGGATAACATACATTAGGCTCACATTACGATGATGACTACCTTTCGTAAACAACTTCGTATCGCGATCGTCCGTTTCGCTCATGAAATCGCCAATGATCACCAAACGTCTACGGTCTCCTTTCCACGCGTCTATACCCGTAGCCCTTCCGTAAAGGTCACCCCCGTCAGATCGTTATACGAAGGTTGCCATTCTCCAAAATACCACATTATTTCTTCGGGTACCGGTACCATCATTTCTGATACATTTTTAAAACACGTTTTACAAAATGAGTTTTTCCTGTGCCAGTAGGACCCGCTATGACGCAAGTAAAAGGGTGTGTCTAGCGAACATCCATCTTGAAGGGGATGAAAAAAAAAAACCAAGACCCTTTCCCCAGCACCGAGTGAACTATCCCTGGGGTGACCTACTCAGTAACCCTTCCCATCCAAGCCACGCTCGAGTTGGTTTTACTTACAACCCTTGACTGATTTTGTAACTCACCCTTTTTTCCCCTCACGCTCGACTGATTGGGTGACTCGGGGTGACTGACCCTTGCAAAACGATGCTCAAACAAACTGCGTAGTAAAAAGAAAGAAAGGTCAAGGCCGTTTCACGAGCGATTTCCGCTTTAAGATCACGACACGCTGGACGAGATTGTACTTCCCAGGAAATGACGCTTCCGAGATGAAGTCATTTTTTCTGTAAGATTACACCATTTCCGAGTGATATCACTTCCTGTGACGTTAGTTTCTGTGTTGTCACTCCCTCTGACACTTCCGGGATGATTCATTTCCGGATGATGCTACTTTCCCGTATCAAGTCATTTCCGAGTGATGTCACTTCCCGTATGAGGACATTTCCGCTGATGTCACTTCCTGTGACATCATACATTCCTTACATTCCAACCCCATCCCCATGGGGGTTGGTTCCAACCTATAATGCTACTTTCGTACTAACAATGAAAGGACTGACAAGTTCATTTAGCATTTACAGAACGGGTTCGCTGTTTTCTAATTAAGTTGACTTTGGTCATCGACGGGAAGAAAACATAACGGAGAGAAATCATGTTGAGAGGGGAATGGGTGATTTCTCTTCCTGTGTAGGGAGAGATTTCTGGCGTGTTAGAACTGCGGTGTCCAACAGAAGTGAATCAGGGACAGACACCACAAAAGTGACCGGGCAGCAAGGCATAAGGGTTTATCCTTTTGCGAATTGTGGGACCTGAGTTGAAAGCAAAATCAGAAGTGCCTTTTTTCGTGCTTGGCCGGAAATTCGACCTATGGCAAATGTCAAAAATCGTATTTCAAGCCCAATGAAATTCTGTGCTGTTCTGTTTAGGCTATGGAGTACTTCTTTCTGAGGGTACAGGTTTTCAGGCTCACTTCAGAAATCCGATCCTTCTGAATTTGAATATGGCCTTTGAGTCGCCAACAGTTCGCAAGATGCTTTCAACGTTATCCTTTTTGAGGGCCCAGTTTCTCTCAGCTCTTATACATCAGAATGACTTGCACAGTGAAAAACCAATCAAGATACAACACACACACACACACACACACAGAGAGAGAGAGAGAGAGAGAGAG
>CM031613.1:20493864-20503864 GCA_018398815.1 Conus ventricosus
TCACATGCCAGCTTTAACGTAACATATGACACATCAAATTCACCTAACGTGTATGATGTCTTATGTTATTTGATGCAATCATATCCGACATTTCCAGGTTTAGCACCTACGTTCTAGAACTTCGAAAACAATGTAAAATTTACGATGCGTTTGTATAATTAAAAAAAAATTATAAAGATCTGTTATTTTAGAAAAAAGGAGAATTCATTGCTCGAAAATTACATGTACATGTGACGTGAGTCATTTTTAAGTCAGTCTGTATGAACTGTTATATTTCATTTGCATTTGCACCGATGTTTGACAGAAATTGAGTGAAATGGTCTTGACAAAATGTCATTAGAACGTGTCACACTATCTGCTTGAATATCGTTTATTGTGGGTGATCACAATTTTTACGAAAATGTCATTTAGGTTAATGTTTGAAGTGGAGCCGGTGCTGAAAATGCTAATTGCAATGGAAAACATACGGCTCTTTTCTATTCACTTGGTGACACCTTCACACAGGAGGTGGCTGAAAAGACATCTATTTTTAATGTTTTCCACGATTTGGTCATCTTAGCACTTGTAACCGTAGAGACAGCGACGGCGTTGAAACTTACCACACACACACACACACACACACACACACGCACGCACGCATGCACGCGCGCGCGCACACACACACACACACACACACACACACACAACGTGATCTATGTTACAACGTGTACATGGACGTATATATTACCCAGAACGAAAGTAATATCTTGGCCGAAAAGATCCAAGGTGACTCTCTCGGGATATTCGTCGCTAATTCATTTGATACTTTCTCTGCAGGTACTGGGATTAAAACGAATCATGTATGGAAACACTGCTTTCCTGGGTTGAACACGTCAGCACAGCACCATGCCACTTCCTCTGTTTTGTTTTGTTTTGTTTTTGTTTTTTCTCTGTGTTTGCCCATGTTCAAGTGTTAGAACCGTTATCGAAGGATATCATGTGGGCAAAAATCTTTCAGAAAATCCGACAGAAAAAAGGTACCAAGTTAAGGTGATTTCAGGTTAGAATTATCAATAGAATGCTAGCGACCAATATTGTTCTCAAAACATGGACATTGTAGATTAAGAAAAATGTTCTTTTTGTAAAAGAGAAAAAGAAAACATTTAACATTCATTTTGAAACTGCTCTTGTGTGCAAAGTTTTTGGCAAGAATTTCAAAATACAGTAAACAGAAAATGCAAAGCTATGAATCTACTGCTGAATGAAAATCATGTTTAGTTGTGACAATAATTTCAGATCAGATAGAACGTTTGATTTAATTCTGTTACATGCCAAATTCTGTATTTACAAATGTAAATATGACAAGGATTTGCCATTACTTCCAAGTGTTCATAGTGTATTTGACAGCTGAACATGAAACAGAAAAGTATGCTGCTTGTCTTCACATGTCATTCGGAGGCACCCATAGCCTTCTTTTTTTAATTTTTATTTTTTAATTGAATAAACGCATTAATTTTTCAAGGCTACCAAATGACATGGCAACGGACAGTAGCTTTGACTTCTCTGTTTGGTTGCAAAGCGAGACGACTGCAGGCGGAAATCTAAACAAATCTTAAATAAATGTTAACGAACCGCCCAGAGAACGTGGACAAACGAGTCACAAGACAAAACACAACGCGTTTCGACCTCTTAGGTCTTCGTCAGGTGATATATAAACGAATAAAACAACGAAAATTCACTTAGCTTTGATCGCTTCAGACCGCTTAGGGTTCAGCCTTCTTCCTTGCGCTGAACCCTAAGCGATCTGAAGCGATCAAAGCTAAGTGAATTTTCGTTGTTTTATTCGTTTATATATCACCTGACGAAGACCTAAGAGGTCGACACGCGTTGTGTTTTGTCTTGTGACTCGTTTGTCCACGTTCTCTGGGCGGTTCGCTAACATTTATTTAAGATTTCTCTGTTTGA
Organism: Conus ventricosus; assembly: GCA_018398815.1. Taxonomy (NCBI): domain Eukaryota; kingdom Metazoa; phylum Mollusca; class Gastropoda; order Neogastropoda; family Conidae; genus Conus; species Conus ventricosus. The sequence continues at coordinate 20,495,809 of CM031613.1, forward strand.
TTAGATCATTTGCATGTTTCTGTCATTTTGTTGTCATTTATTTAGCAATTTGTGTGTGTGTGTGTGTGTGTGTGTGTGTGTGTGTGTGTGTGTGTGTCCTCTGTGGTTATTACTATTCTTATATATGTCGGTGGTTTGAGAAAGAAACTCATATAAAGCTCATTAATAGACTGAAATTGTTATTGTTTTATTATCATAATTAGTAGTAGTAGTAGTAGTAGTAGTAGTGGTGGTGGTAATAGCAGTGGTAGTAATAGTAGTGATTGTAATCACAGTAGTCACATGGTGATGATGTTGATAATGACGATGATGATGATGATGATCATTATGATGATCATGATGATTATGTTTTGTTGTTATGATTGTCTCTAGCGTTGTGTAGTCCTTACTTGATTTTGTGATTTGTTTTGAAATAAACTACGATTCATTACAAAAAAAAGACCTGCTGGAACTGATTTTCTGTTGTCGTGGGTTATTTCACGTGACCTCACTGCGGCTTGCATTCGGGACGTTGGCTTATCGAAAGCTTCGACCTTCATGTGAGCTTGATCATCATTAGCGCAACACTGGCAGACTGTTCTGCCCGCTTGGAAGCATGTCGATTAGTACCAATATATTTTAAGAGAGCCACATTGATGCATATGTCCACTGAGTCTTTCTTGTGAAGAAACTGCTGTGGTATTTAGAAATGCAAATAAATGCAAGCAAAGCGTTCATACTGTTTCCTCCTGGTATTTCGAGAATAAGAATTTTGCCCCTGGGTTCGGCAGATTAAAAAAAAGTAAAAACGTGTACCCACGTAATTCACACACACACACACACACACACACACACACACACACACACACACACACACACACACACGTGCACGCACACACATGCACGCACGCACGCACGCACGCACTCGCACATACAGAGAGAGGGGGGGAGGGGAGGGAGGGAGCAAGAGAGGTTTTCTCCAACACGTTGGACAGGGTGAACCACTTCCTCCTCATCCACAACTTGAGGCACTGTGGGATCTTTCGCCCAGTCAATACATGGGTCCAGAACTCCCTCACAAAACGGGAGAAAAGATGATCGTGAATGGAGCCACGTCTGAGGCCGTCTGTGTGGAATCTGGTGTTTCCCAGGGATCAGTCCTGGACTCTGTTCTCTTTCTGCTCTGAATAAACGATCTCCCCTAACATCTATCCTCGACTGCCCGTCTCTCTGCGGATGACACACTCTGTGACGAAACAGTTGTATCTTCCGGCGGGAATTAAGAAGACTCACAGCAAAGACCTCAGTCACATGGTTAGTTGGGAAAAGAAATGGGTGATGTCGCAAAAGAGGCTCTCTGATTATGCAGTACCAACTCCATGGCCAAAGCCTTAAAGCTCTTAGAAAGAGGGAGAGAGAGAGAGAGAGAGAGAGAGGGGGGGGGGGGGTAGAACCTATACTTGTCATAATATCCCAAAATCTCAGCCAGGACACCCATTTCCCCAGCATATCCAAGGCAGCCTGCAAGACTCGTGCTTTTCCATCGGGGAAACATGGCGGTGGGGTCTGTCAAGATCAAGGCCTGCGAATCCTTTAGATGACCTATCCTTGAGTATACTGCTCCGGTCCGGAACCGGTGCACTGCCAAAGACATCAACAAAAAGTGGTGGAGATGTATCATCACGCTGCCCGCTGGATGATCCGCCAGCACTGCCATGCATGCAATGTGGAATACATGTAAGTACACACGCAGCTGCACTGGACCTTGCTCTGCAACATGAAGCACATAGCGAGGTCGGCTACCCTCACCAAGTTTCAGCATCGAGGTCGGCTACCCTCACCAAGTTTCAGCATCGAGGTCGACTACCCTCACCAAGTTTCAGCATCGAGGTCGGCTACCCTCACCAAGTTTCAGCATCGAGGTCGGCTACCCTCACCAAATTTCAGCATCGAGGTCGACTACCCTCACCAAGTTTCAGCATCGAGGTCGGCTACCCTCACCAAGTTTCAGCACAGGGACGCTGCTAACAAGACCCTCATGCACGCTAACTCCCAAACCACTAACTAGCAACACGACAGTCTCACCAGTCGACCTAAGTCCTCCCTTCCTGCAAAACTAACTACAGCAACAACCTTTTTTCTCTTCACGAACCGTTTAGTGGGTGGGATTGCCTCTCGCCTGATGCCATCTCGTCATCCTCTATGGAAGGTTTCAAATCCCGGATTTAATACGCGTGCATACTACCATCCTCCTCCCCCTCCTTCAGCTGATCCATTGCTGATCCTCTCCGTCGTTCGCTACCTACCCCTCATCCATGTTTCATCCCTGTAAACTTCTAACCCTACATCATGTTGACTGCACGGACAGCCTGTTCAATTCATAGTGTACCAGTGTTAGACAGACCATTCCTCTGACCCCCCCCCCCCCATCTCCTCTACCTCCCTCCCCACTTCCCCAGCTTTACGATAGCGGAGCCATCAAAGATACTTCTATAAAATAAGAAAAACTCCCAACTCAAAGATAATAGAATCTTTGTTCTAACCCCGTATGACGTAACCTTACGATTGATGTATTTAGTTTTACGTCATATTCAAAACTATGACGCACGGGGAAAAAACAAAGCATGCAGACAAGATTAAGAAATAGAAGCGAAAAAAATGACACAGATGACCCGGATTTATTCAGGTTTTGGCAACGAGGTCTGGCACACCCGAGTCAATGCAAGGAATACTGCTGTGTTTTGCTTTCATCGCCATAGTCTGTGGTACGTCAGTTCGTTTCTGAAATGAGGGATGGAAAAGTACACATGGGAAGATGGTTTTCAGTGCATCATGTAGGCCTAATGACTTTGTTATTATTAGAAATGATTATTTCAATCAAAATTGAAGAACGATTAATTGTGGGTAACATTACGTCTTTTGACATGTGTCAGTTTGTCTGCTCGACCCAAAATCCCTTCCCCTTTTCCGTCCTTCGTGATTCCTCTGGTCTTTTTCTGACCTCCAGTTCACTCTGTCTGTCTGTCTCTCTCTCTCTCTCTCTCTCTCTCTCTCTCTGTCTCTCTCTGTCTCTGTCTCTGTCTCTCTCTCTCTCTCTCTCTCTCTCTCTCTCTCGTTCCTCCTCCTGCCCCTTCTCAAAAACGTAAGTGTGTTTACAGAAAGGTTCCGTATATAAAGCAGTAGATGTATGTTATGTTATATATTAAACGGGGTTCATGTTGATGCAAAACATCATGATCTTAGCACAGAAGCTGCTTGGAAAGTTCATATTCATGCAAATGAGCATTTTATTTGCAAAACAGCCATCAACTATTCGTGCAGTAAAGGCACGTAGTGGCCCTTACTAAAGTATGTTCTGCTCATCTTGCGACGGGGAAGCGGGGGGAGGGGGGGGGGGGGGGGGGGGGGGGGAGGATGGAGTCTCCTTACCCTCTCACCGAGGCTCTGCTAATTGTGGACCCAACCGGGGCAACGGTGGCCTCATGGACCCTGTCTTCACTTTTGGATCCCAATACCCCAATCCTCTTCCCCATTTTCACCCCCCCCCCCCCCTTTCCACCCCACTCTATTGGGATTTCATCCGCCAGTCTTTGTGTGATCAGTTGAAAAGACTTGTTTCTTTTGATCTCCTGACATTAGTTAGTTTTTCAAGTTTTGATGATGAGGACGATGATGATGATTATGTTGATAATGATGATGATGAAGACGATGATGATGATGATGATGATGATGATGTTGATAATGATGAAGATGATGATGATGATGTTGATAATGATGATGATGATGAAGATAATGATGCTGCTGCTGCTGCTCCTGCTGCTGCTGCTGCTGCTGCTGCTGCTGCTGCTGATGATGATGATGATGATGACGATGATGATGATGATGATGATGATGATGATGATTAAAGCTTAACCGACCAGACGGGGGTCTTTTTAGGGCTGTCACTCGTACGGAGAAAAAATCCCCAAAACATCAAATATCCTAATAGGATAAGAAAGAAACAAAGAAGAAACGTAGTTAATGACACGGTATTTAATCTGTGGGGACCTCTGATGGCGTGTGACACTGGGCTGTGGAAAGAGCGCCAGATGTTCCACTGTGATTCTCCCCCCCCCCCCCCAACACCCCCCCCCCCCCCACCCCCGGATGAAAACAAAATTGTGAAAGAATTTATTGAAAACATTTTCATGCCACAAAAAGCATACCGAAATGCGATATGGGCAACGGGACAAAGCAGATTGACAGTCAGTGTCGATTGTGGACAATGCGTACATTTTCTCCGCGTAGTTGCAAGATTAAATTGGGAGGGGGGGGGGGGGGGGGGGGGGGGGGGCTAGCCTGTCATAAAGTGTGGTCTGATGGTTCACGAAAGGCAGGAAAAACATCGACACCACACACACACACACACACACACACACACACGCGCGCGCGCGCGCGCGCGCGCACATGCGCATGCAAACTCGAGATGGGGATGGAGACAGCATAGTTAAAGAGAGTAACCAATAACAACAACAGCAACAAAACTTTCTCGCAACGAACATCCAGATGGCGTGGAGAGCTATTTCGACTGAAAGAGCCCCCAGCTTCCCCACAGGTACTATTACCATTCCCGGTCGAACGCTCGTATGCAAACAATTGTTGCATCCAGCATTGCATGTTTAAGAATCAGTTTTCTGAAGAGAGACACATCCTACATGAACCAAGGGTACATTTGGGACAGTGCACAACTTCTCTCAGGACCCTGAACTGACCTTTTGATCACCACCGCCAGGGGAAGTAATGGCGGGTACGGACTGAAAAAAGGAGTTACATCTCTTGTCTACTTCTCTTGTTGCAATAGAAAAAGAACCCCAAATCAACGTTTGTACCTCTAGAAATGTTTGATATTCCATTAAAATGTAGTGCGTCATAGATAGTTTGTTGGTTTTGTAAACAGTCACTTCACAGTGTTTATGTTCTGTCGAAAATTTGTAATTATCTTGTGGAACGGACGTTGGAATCCATGTTCAATGCAGATCTGCTTTGCAGAGTCTCAACAAAACTCGACAAGTTTCATAACTTAAAATACACTAGGCCTATTTCTCGGCCACCTTTGGCGCAGTCGAGATCTTCATTCGAAGCGTAGTTAGCGTAGCTGTCTTCTGGTGTACGCGGTGACGTGGTTAGAGTCGCTGATGCCCAGTTTGGTGGTCGTGGCTTCGAGTTTCTTCAAAATCACGTCTTTGTAAAAAAAAAAATATAGTCCCGACCGCAGACTTGGAGCAGAATTTTCACTAGGCCTACGGGCACAACTGGAATGACAGACCATACAGTCGAGTTTCATCCACTTAATGGATACGTCTTTGAGAGGGTTGTTCAAATGTTCTGGCCAACACTACCCGTGTCTGTAGCTCTTAGGCCTGGTTGATGCCAGAATGTTAGCGTACAGTAGACAAGACCAGAACTTAAACCTATAGCATCCTCCTCCTCAATCAGCTTAGAAATAGTTTCAAATATTGTGGCCCTTCTTGAACTGCTCTTATTGTGACCTCAGTGTCGATGACCTCTCAATGTCCTATGCCTTTGCTTTGGTTCTGTCGTAATCACCGATATTGGCAAATTCATGGAAACTCGTTGGACGGACATTGTCGTGCCTTCTAGAACCAGTTTACTAACATTGTTTCCGCGTCTAAGCGATTATTGTCGTCAGTAGGGGGCTTAGTAAGTGATATCCTGTACATGTTGGATCAGAAACGGCATCACTGAACATCCTGTGCATGTTGGATCAGAAGCGGCAGAACCGGCATCACTGAACATCCTGTGCATGTTGGATCAGAAGCGGCATCACTGAACATCCTGTGCATGTTAGATCAGAACCGGCATCATTGAACACCACCGCAGTGAGTCGGCAGCAGTGCGGCGACTACTCTGGCGGGTTGCCTCATGACGACTCGACACTGACTGCTCCCTGTGGATTACCGGTGCTGGGGCTGTGGCGGGACGAAGCAGGCTGTGGCTGTGGGCGCGGGGCTGGAAGGAGCGGCGGGGATGCAAGGCCACTGAGCCAGCACGGAAGATGCGACAGTAATCGGTTCAGTAGTGTTCACGTAATCGTGCAGGCCGACGGACAAACCAGCGACTGAACGCTGGTGGAGACACACCTTGCTCGGCGGACTATAGTTACCAGTGAATCGGTTGACTGTGATGCAGACGTGCTGGGTGTATTTCCATTGATGATTGGTTCAGTATATATTTGTGTCAACACCGAATTCGCTGTCAAACCAGATCCGATCCCACAAGATCCAGCACATAAACGAAAGCAGGACGGATGGGGGGATGGGGGGGTGGGGGGTGGGGGGGGGGGTTGTAATTGGGTAGTGTAGGATAGGGTGGGGTGGACCCATCGTAAGGGTTTGTCGTTCAAGTGGTCTTGTAGTATCAAGAGCCCCCCCCCCCCCCCCCCCCCCCCCCCCCTCGCTTCCTCCTGTTCTTTTCCCCCTCGTTCTTGGATGGGTTATCCATCGCCCGTCGATCACATTACTTGAGACAGGTGCCGATCTTCAACTTGAACCAATAACTGCCAATGATAGCGCGACTGTTACCAGTAATACTTTTGTCACGGAAGCGCACGGAGTCCATAAACACTTCAACGCATTTGTCATGAACCACACGGTGAATATAGGACACGGATAAAGTAAAAGAATGTTTAAATAGAAAACTGGGAAATAAAATAATGAATATAGAGCTAGAAAGACTCGGGGGAGAAAACTGGGAAATAAAGAATGAATATAGAGCCAGAAAGACTCGGAGGAGAAAACTGGGAAATAAAGAATGAATATAGAGCAAGAAAGACTCGGAGGAGAAAACTGGGAAATAAAGAATGAATATAGAGCCAGAAAGACTCGGAGGAAAAAACTGGGAAATAAAGAATGAATATAGAGCCAGAAAGACTCGGAGGAGAAAACTGGGAAATAAAGAATGAATATAGAGCAAGAAAGACTCGGGGGAGCGCAGACCTCTGTCAAGGTCGAACGGAACTTGGACATGCCAGTTATTTCCGCCAGGGGGGAGTACTCGTAGGTACTCGGTACGGACAGCCAGAGCTACCTTCCGTGAACTGTTCTGGTAACAAGATCCGGGTCAGAATGTGTAGGCTTTGCGACATTGCTGCATTCTCTTTCCTGACCAAGTTTTTGTTAAAAGCTGTTGAATAGTTAGTGTGTCATTCTGCTTATGAAGAGAAAAAAACAAACGACGGATTTGGGTGAAACATAGGTAGAAATAGAAATACAAGTGTATAAATAACACACACACCACACACACACACACACACACACACACACACACACAGACGCGCGCACACACACACACACACACACACACACACACACACACACACACACACACACACACACACACAATAAGTCCATAAATGGTTAAAAAAAAAAAAATCTACGATCAATAGATGGTAAAAGATTCGATACCAGAACACTAACTTTCAGTCTTTGAATGTGTGGGAATGGGACACTTTTAAACGATTCATCACAACGGATGCAAGATGCCCAAACCTTCTGGCAACACGCCTCGTTCAATTCAAGCCAACACGCTGGTCCCATGCCCTTGTTCTCACCACGTTCAGTTTTTCCCTCCCACATCTCATCCAATTCCGATTCCAGACGCTACCATAGCGATTAGCGGCCAACTGTCGCAGTCCAACATCCCGCGGCCCATCACCGTCCACTGCTGGTTCCCGGTGGGCACCCTGCAGGCCTACTCCCTCCGCCAGACCAGGCAGCTCTACACGACTCACCCGGGAAATCAGAAGAGTCAGCTTTTGACCCTGACGCCCACCAGCCCTCTGTCGGACCCTTCCCCTCTCAACGTCATGGGCAACGGCTCTCTTGTCAGCGGCAATCTGAATGACGGTGGGTTATGGTGGTGGGGGATGCTGGGGTGGGATGGAGTGGGGGATGGGAGAGGGGGGTTGAGGGGAACGAGATGGAGCAACTGCATCAACTGTTTTGTGTGTGCGTGTGTGTGTGTGTGTGTGTGTGTGTGTGTTTGGGGAGGGGTGGGGGGCGGGGGGGGGGGGGGGGGG
>CM031613.1:20513864-20515823 GCA_018398815.1 Conus ventricosus
ATACATACATACGTACACACATACATACATACATTCGTACATACATACAGATATACAGAGAGACAGAATCTTGTCTATCTGTATACTAACCTCTCTCTCTGTCTGTCTGTCTCTCTCTCTCTCTCTCTCTCTCTCTCTCTCTCTCTCTCTCTCTCTCTCTCTCTCTCTCTCTCTCCATCTACCTATCTACCTATCTGGCTAGCTAGTTGCTATCTATCTGTCTACCTACCTATCTGTCTGTCTGTCTCGCTAGGTCTCGCTCTCTCTCTCACTCTCTCTCTCTCTCCTCTCTCTCTCCTCTCTCTCTCTCTCTCTCTCTCTCTTCTCTCTGGATGTGTCTGTCTACTAATTGCTCTGTTCCGAGCTGTCTACCTTTCTTGTCCTGTGATGTAATCCACCTGTCTACTCTTGTGTTGCTGTCTACCTGTCTTGTCCTGTGTTGTCTGCCTGTCTTTGTCTATGTCTTGTGTTTTAGTCTGGCTGTCTTGTCTAGCGTTGTCCACGTGTGATATCCTGTGTTGTTGTCTGCATGCCTCGTTCTGTGGTGTTGTCTACTTTTCATGTCCCTTGTTGTCTTTTTTTGTCGGTGTTGTTGTGTATCTGTGTTGTCCGTTTGTCTACCTTTATTGATCGGTGTTGTCATGTACTCGCCATATCCTGTGGTGTTGTCTTCCTGTCTTGTTCTGTGTTGTCTTCTTCTCTTGTCCTGTGTTGTCTTCTTGTCTTGTCCTGTGTTGTGCATCTGATTTTCCCCCGTGTTATTGTCTACTTGTCTTCTCCTTCTTTTTTTTTCTACCTATCTTGTCCTCTGTTGTCCTAATGTCTTGTCATGTGGTTTTGTCTACCGGTCTTGTCCTGTGTCGTTGTCTGCCTACCTTGTGTTGTCTTTCTGCCTAGTCCTATGTTGTTGTCTGTCTAACTTGTTCAGTTTAGAGAACTAATAAATACCGATTCTATCTCAAAAATGCCCTCAACAAGTTTCGGGCATTTTTTAGATAGAAATCGGTATTTATTAGTTCTCTACTCCGTTTCGGGCGGATGGCTCTAGAACAGACATTTTATAGTTCTCTGCCAAGTAACACTTCAACAATGAATTAAAAATAATAATCCATCACACATTCTCTTTCAATGTCCAAAAAAATAACGACCCTACAAACAAACATACTGTGTAGGATTATTCGTTTTCAATACTAATTTACTAAACAGTTCAGTTTTTAGTTTTTGCTTAATCCTTTGTTTTTCCTGATCATTTTCAATAACATCATTTTTACGCATATATGCATCAAATGCATAAAACGAGTAGACAAACGGACAAACAAACATGATTCGGCGGAGTTCTGAAACCAGAGAGCTTAATGAGTTAAGTGGGGGATTGGATTTTCTTATCTCCGGGGTTGGCCTATGCATGGAAATACAGAGACCCCCCCCCCCCCCCCCCCCCCCCCCCCATTATGCTGCCGCCTGATCACTTAATTTGCGTCGTTGGGCCTTATGGCTTTGGCAAGGGGGCAATTACCGCGCGAAGAGACTCAGTCATTCCCGCCTTTCATAAAACATATCAAAACATGTTTCTTACCTTCCCCCAATCACAAGACTAGATAGAATCAGCTGATTAGTAACAGTGACGACATTTCCGCCCAACACTTGTGTTGTTAGCAACCTAGCCTAGTGATTTCGTCATTTCTCCTGGTGCTGCGGTGGTGTGAAGACGTTTTCAGTTGTTTGTGTTGTTTGATTTTATTTTAATGTTGCGAGATAGTATCTTTTCTGAATTAGAGATAGAACTTTTTGAATCACAAACCATTCAGCGCCTTTCAGTTTATTCATGGGCTTCAATGCAGACGGACTAGTTGCAACATTATGGTGCAATTAAAAAGAACATTTTGAACGCGAAGATACTACTCTTTGATTGGATTTACATCGATGAAACTTCATGAAAATGGGTTTCATGTCGGGTGA
>CM031613.1:20515923-20540923 GCA_018398815.1 Conus ventricosus
AATGGTGAAAGATGATGTTATTGAAAACGATCAAGAAAAACGCAGCGATTAAGCAAAACTGAAATCTGAAAAGTTAGTAAATTATATTAAAAACGGATAATCCTACACAGTATGTTTGTTTGTAGGGTTTACTAGAGAGAACAGATAAATACCAATTCCTGACTCAAAACCGCTCGAAACTGGTTGAGAGCGGTTTTGAGTCAGGATTGGTATTTATCTGTTCTCTCAAACTGTACCAACACATCGGAACATAGTCCTTGTGGCCAAACATATACATATTTTAAGTGAAGATAATGGGAAATCCTAAAATGGATGCACGGCGTATCAAATAAAATATAAACAAAACATGATCTGTCATGAGAAAAAAAATGTCGTCTGTATGATCCACGTCAATAACAAACACTTTGAAAATAGATGGGGGAGCGCAGACCTCTTACGTTTGAAGCTTAGATCTGCTCTTTGGCTCCGAACTGCACCAAAGTCTCGTGGGTTCGTCCTTGTCTACATTCCAACTTTCTACAAAGCCTTTTAAATCCACTTCAATAATTGTGTGTGTGTGGTGGGGGGGGGGGGGTGGGGGGGGGGGGGGGGGGGGGGGGGGGGGGGGGGGGGTTGGTCAGCACAGTCAGCATTTGAGGGTGTACTATCGCAAACGTTCGATTTCTTGATGACCTCGATGGTTCGATAGACAGTGAACAAGATTTCGCCTAGCATCATGAACGACTAATGTGGCATGGAAATTAATGCCGAGAAGGCCAAGTTGATGACCGAGCTCAACACCATCATTAATATAATAAAGCCGTCCATGGTAAGCAGTTGGAAACCATTCAACAGGTCTCTTACCTGAAGTTCATCAGGAGCATTGATGAACTCAAACCAGGCAGCAAAGATAACCTCAGAAGTGTCCGGATTAAAACCTGCATAAAAAGACAAGACCATCTCCATAAAATACAAGATCAGGCTCATGTGTGCATTTTTTGAACAAAAGAAGCTAACGTAATGAAATAAAAGAAATAACCTAAAACGTTGTAGAACAATAGGAAAACAAAGAAACAAAGTAAAATCCATGAAACATTAATCAAAACGTGACAATATAAAAAATGTTAATTTCCACAAAGGTTCACGTCGACTCTGGAGCGTTATAAAAATTTTGAATAATAAACAGGTGACAAAAAGTCAACAAATTATTACAATTATTTAAGCATATTACGTAAATAACTCTTTTGAAAATACCGATGATAACGGTGAAAATCACGGAAACAAAACAAAGCAGAACAAAACAAACAAGAAACAGTGGACTGACAACATTACACAGCGGATCGGGAAAAAAATTCACAAAGATCTAAAGCTAAAACAAAATTCACAAAGATTATAAAGCTAAAACAAAATTCACAAAGATCTAAAGCTAAAACAAAATTCCGAAGAAATGTTGAAGGAGGAGGACCGAAAGGAAGGCCAAAACAAAAATCAAATCAAAACAAAGCAAACAAGAAACAAAAATCAAAACAAAGCAAACAAAAATCAAATCAAAACAAAGCAAACAAGAAACAAAAATCAAAACAAAGCAAACAAAAATCAAATCAAAACAAAGCAAACAAAAATCAAATCAAAACAAAGCAAACAAGAAACAAAAATCAAAACAAAGCAAACAAAAACAAAAATCAAAACAAAGCAAACAAAAATCAAATCAAAACAAAGCAAACAAAAATCAAATCAAAACAAAGCAAAACAAAAATCAAATCAAAACAAAGCAAACAAAAATCAAATCAAAACAAAGCAAACAAAAATCAAATCAAAACAAAGCAAACAAAAATCAAATCAAAACAAAGCAAACAAAAATCAAATCAAAACAAAGCAAACAAAAATCAAATCAAAACAAACCAAACAAAAATCAAATCAAAACAAAGCAAACAAGAACAAAAATCAAATCAAAACAAAGCAAACAAGAACAAAAATCAAATCAAAACAAAGCAAACAAGAAACAAAAATCAAATCAAAACAAAGCAAACAAGCAAGAAACAACAAATCAGAACAAAGCAAACAAGCAAGAAAAAAATCAAATCAGAACAAAGCAAACAAGCAAGAAACAAATCAAATCAGAACAAAGCAAACAAGCAAGAAAAAAATCAAATCAAACAAAGACAAACAAGAAACAACAAATCAAATCAAACAAAGCAAACAAAGCAAGAAACAAAAATCAAATCAAAACAAAGTAAACAAGAAAAGAACAAAATCAAATCAAAACAAAGTCAAACAAACAAGAAACAGGAAACAGCAACTCAGGACGGGTAAACAAATAGGCCTAGACACTCAAACAAAGACATGGAGAACAGACAGAACTGTTCTTCAGGATGGTGCCTTAATGGCCTAGACACTCTCCAACAGACATGGAGAACAGACAGAACTGTTCTTCAGGATGGTGCCTTAATGGCCTAGACACTCTCCCAACAGACATGGAGAACAGACAGAACTGTTCTTCAGGATGGTGCCTTAATGGCCTAGACACTCTCCCAACAGACATGGAGAACAGACAGAACTGTTCTTCAGGATGGTGCCTTAATGGCCTAGACACTCTCCCAACAGACATGGAGAACAGACAGAACTGTTCTTCAGGATGGTGCCTTAATGGCCTAGACACGCTACCAAGAGACATGGAGAACAGACAGAACTGTTCTTCAGGATGGTGCCTTAATGGCCTAGACACTCTACCAACAGACATGGAGAACAGACAGAACTGTTCTTCAGGATGGTGCCTTAATGGCCTAGACACTCTACCAACAGATATGGAGAACAGACAGAACTGTTCTTCAGGATGGTGCCTTAATGGCCTAGACACTCTACCAACAGACATGGAGAACAGACAGAACTGTTCTTCAGGATGCTGCCTTAATGGCCTAGACACTCTACCAACAGACATGGAGAACAGACAGAACTGTTCTTCAGGATGCTGCCTTAATGGCCTAGACACTCTACCAACAGATATGGAGAACAGACAGAACTGTTCTTCAGGATGTTGCCTTAATGGCCTAGACACTCTACCAACAGATATGGAGAACAGACAGAACTGTTCTTCAGGATGGTGCCTTAATGGCCTAGACACTCTACCAACAGATATGGAGAACAGACAGAACTGTTCTTCAGGATGGTGCCTTAATGGCATAGACACTCTGCCAACAGATATGGAGAACAGACAGAACTGTTCTTCAGGATGGTGCCTTAATGGCCTAGACACTCTACCAACAGACATGGAGAACAGACAGAACTGTTCTTCAGGATGGTGCCTTAATGGCCTAGACACTCTACCAACAGATATGGAGAACAGACAGAACTGTTCTTCAGGATGGTGCCTTAATGGCCTAGACACTCTAACCAACAGATATGGAGAACAGACAGAACTGTTCTTCAGGATGGTGCCTTAATGGCCTAGACACTCTACCAACAGATATGGAGAACAGACAGAACTGTTCTTCAGGATGGTGTCTTAATGGCCTAGACACTCTACCAACAGATATGGAGAACAGACAGAACTGTTCTTCAGGATGGTGCCTTAATGGCCTAGACACTCTACCAACAGATATGGAGAACAGACAGAACTGTTCTTCAGGATGGTGCCTTAATGGCCTAGAACACTCTACCAACAGATATGGAGAACAGACAGAACTGTTCTTCAGGATGGTGCCTTAATGGCCTAGACACTCTGCAAACAGATATGGAGAACAGACAGAACTGTTCTTCAGGATGGTGCCTTAATGGCCTAGACACTCTGCCAACAGATATGGAGAACAGACAGAACTGTTCTTCAGGATGTTGCCTTAATGGCCTAGACACTCTACCAACAGATATGGAAAACAGACAGAACTGTTCTTCAGGATGGTGCCTTAATGGCCTGGACACTCTACCAACAGATATGGAGAACAGACAGAACTGTTCTTCAGGATGGTGCCTTAATGGCCTAGACACTCTGCCAACAGATATGGAGAACAGACAGAACTGTTCTTCAGGATGCTGCCTTAATGGCCTAGACACTCTACCAACAGATATGGAGAACAGACAGAACTGTTCTTCAGGATGCTGCCTTAATGGCCTAGACACTCTACCAACAGATATGGAGAATAGACAGAACTGTTCTTCAGGATGCTGCCTTAATGGCCTAGACTACCAACAGATATGGAGAACAGACAGAACTGTTCTTCACGATGCTGCCTTAATGGCCTAGACTACCAACAGATATGGAGAACAGACAGAACTGCTCTTCAGGATGCTGCCTTAATGACTCCCCACGGAGCGAAGCAAGAAGAAAAAGAAGCTTGTAAACCCTAGGAGAGACATTCCTTCGGATGTGTTTTTGGCACGGCAATGTTTCTAACCCGCTGCATGCGTAACCGTCGTGCAGGTGGTGATAGTGCTGTACCCCCGGTTCTCCTTGCTGCAGTCCTTCCCCCCTCTGGCCAGGGGTTTGGAGGTTTTGTACTGACGAGATGGTCAGGGAGTCGAGGGTGACTGACGTGCCATCTGAAGGAGGGAGACGGAGATCAGAGGAACCTGAACAGCAGCGGCAGCAGGAGGAACAGTCGCATCCCTCTGGAGGTATGGGATCTTCGTCTTGTTACGTTGCACGCAGTGTGTGTGTGTGTGTGTGTGTGTGTGTGTGTGTGTGTGGTGTGTGCGTGGATGTTGTCTGTATGTCTATCTGTCCGTCTGTCTGTCTGACCAAAGACTGTACGCCCTCCGTAGGGCGAACTATCTTTGGTCTGACTCTCTCTCTCTCTCTCCTCTCTCTCTCTCTCTCTCTCTCTCTCTCTCTCTCTCTCTCTCTCTCTCTGTGTTTCCAAGGTATCACACAACATACAGACTTCATCCACTTTTAAAGGGTTCATACAGCTTACACGTGCATACTTGTTTCTCCATGTAGTCCAGGTTCAAAAGTCCAGACATCTATTGAAGGACAACCCGCTCCTAAAGGGAAATATTTTCAGGTAGGCCTATTGAAGGACAACCGGCTCCTAAAGGGAAATATTTTCAGGTAGGGGGGAATACCTATCTTTCAGTTTCAACGGATAAGAATTACCTTCCTTTCTGCAAAACTGTACTGTACTCGTCTCTGTCCTCCTCTCTAATAACGCTTCTGTTCAAGAGTGATACCAACATGTTAATGTACTTCTGGAAAAAAAAGATTCTGAGAGTAATATGAACACTGGAGTAATGTATGGAAACTACTTCTGTTGTCAACCTTGTTAGAGAGCTCGGAGGTGTTATTAGCTATCAGAAAACTGCAAAATAGAAAGTCTGTTGGTCCAGATGGATCGTCTGGAGAAGTTTTTGAAATATGTAACATTGTTGTTGCTAGACACCAATCACGGATCTCGAATACGTTTCACCTCCTAGCCTCCTCGTTCCTGACCCAGAAACAAATACGACCAGCTCAAATCCATTTTTGCATATACCGATCATCAAACAGAAACGGAAACGCTTCAGCAGCATTTTATGCATACAAAGGAAAATGTTGAAAACAAAGAAAGACAGTGATAAGGGAAAGGAAACCACTTTGAGGAAGATAGTTATCAGAAATGTGATGGGCCCCCTGGGTGAAAACATTTTGCTTCATAGCTTTGGGCTTGACAGGCTCCATCCATAACGCGAATTTGCTTCGATGACTTTTCCGTTAAACAATATGGCAGGAGGAATGATGTGACTCGGCAATGTAAACAGTCTTGCCTAAGATTTTGGGTTGGGTGTTTTTTTTCCAGCTTGTTCGCAGACGTAAGTACGATTCTACCAGAAACACTTTTTTTTTCCTTTTTACCAATGTTCTGGTCGATTATCTTTTGATGTCAACAGCTGACCATGCAAGAAAGCTCTTAATGTGTGTGTGTGTGTGTGTGTGTGTGTGTGTGTGTGTGTGTGTGTGTGGTGTGTGTGTGTGTGTGTTGTGTGTGTGAGAGAGAGAGAGTGTGGGTGTGTGTGTGTGTGTGTGCGCGTGCGTGCGTGTGTGCGTGCGTGTGCATGTTAACCGAGAAAGTTTGTGTACCTACTGGTCAAGCACCTGGAAAGTGATGTTTTTGTAAACCCACCATTTCCCTCCACCCGATTTCTTTTTTCGCAACCCCCCCCCCCCCCCCCCCCTCCAGCGTACATTCACTATTAGAAACATCAACCCCCCCCCCCCCCCCCCCCCCCCCCAGCATACATTCACTGTTAGAAACATCAAACCCCCCAGCATACATACACTGTTAGAAACATCAACCCCCCCCCCCCCCCCAGCATACATTCACTGTTAGAAACATCAAACCCCCCAGCATACATACACTGTTAGAAACATCAACCCCCCCCCCCCCCCCCAGCATACATTCACTGTTAGAAACATTTTCAAAATGATTTAGACATTCTAAATAGCAGGGTTATAAATAAAAGTCAACAGATGAGAGTAAGTTTCCGAAAATTCAATTTTTCAATTGTTGAAAAAAGTGTCCCAAAACTCGTCGTGGAACATTCTATAGTCGTGTAAATGACGATTTAGTCTTTAAAAAATCCATATCTGCACTTTGCATTCTTTCCATGCATTATGATATTCTTAACATGCATTCGAAAAATCAAGAAACACAATTTGGGGAATATTTACGTGTGTGTGCGTGCGTGCGTGTGTGTTTTGTCTGTGTCTGTCTGTGCGTGCGTGCGTTAGTTTCAATACCCGCAGTACTACTGACATTGTTCAGAAAAATACTGAACGCTATAGCTGCTACTGATATTGCTTAAGGGGTATCGGCTACCAAACCTTTCCACAAACCATTTCACTCTGTTTTCCTCCCATTCCAACAGATGGCGGGGATGTCTCTTACAGACCCAGCGACACCCAGCCAAGTCCGAACTCATTTTCTCCAACCAGGCTGCCCAGCAACATGCGCCCCAGTCAAACAACAGCAAGTATAGAGGTCCAGGACGCTCCAGGGCTGAAGATTTCTTTCAGGACTCCCGCTCGACCGTCCAGGTGACGTCTCAGAGTGGTGCACAGCTATCCCGCACATCGTCCCGACCGATGTATCAGAGTGCTGTTCTTGAGCCACGCAACGGGGTTGCAAACGGTATGGGTGCTGGCTCAAAAGCGGATGTGGTGCTTTCAGTTCCCTCTCGTTCGGGACAAACTCGGCCAGACGACGTCTTAAAACACAAGGAGGATACAGAGAAAACAATGGACAGATGAGGACTTCAGTTTCAATAGTGACTAGCTGTCTGCGCGCTCTGAGGTTTACAACGTTACAACGGCGGTGACTCGAAAGATGGACAAAATCGTGTGAATGGTAAATGCAATAATTATTTGCAAATGACAAATAGACTTTGTTTTTAAGGCTGCATCAACGTGATTTTTCAGGATGTATCTGTATAATGTTGTTATCTACCTGAAAAGAAGGGAATATGTTTGTTTTTTCTTCTTAAAAAATGTTATGACTTGTGTGAGGTGCTTAATATTTTTAATGCATGTTTGAAAAACACTGCGAAATGTAAGAATAGATGTGCATGGACAAGGGGATATACTGAATTGTATGACACGGAGAGTTGTGTAAGTGAAAGGAAGGCACGTATATTACCTAATAATTTGCGTCTTTCTTTACTAGCCCTGATCTTGTTTCACAATGTCAAACAGCTGTTAGTGAGCTAGCAGTCGTTTTCAGTGAAACTTTGTTACAGAAATAGGTCGCTTCTCTAACTGTCAGAATTTGTTTTTTTGGCTAATAATGCGCAAGATTAAAAATTGAAAGTAAGTAAATAATACTGCGTAGGAAAATTGCTTGAAATATTTAAAGAACTGGGAGGCAGAAACAATGTCGGAGATTTGATTTTTATACTGCATCATGGCAATCATGTTAACACTGGTAATGATAGCAAAACTGTAATTTAGAACGCCCTTTTCGAAACACGAAATTCTATTGTCGTTAAGAAAATTAGCAGGGAAAAATCACACAGCTGCTGCTGTTCCAGACGAAATAATTAGAAAGATGTTAACTGTCTGCAAATCCGAATGGGTTGATTAGTTTTTACAAGACTTTTCAATGCATTCTTTGCTGGTGAAATTTATTTCCCGAAACATTGATCAGAATTATTTGTCCTTCCGATGTATAGAAGTGGTGACGCCAATAGCTCTACGACGATCGAAAAGCTTTTTTTTTTAGCAACATATGTGGTAAACTATGTTGTGTGTTGATGACTAGGAGACTTTACGGATGGGTGAAATGTTAAGCTTGGTTCAGACAGAATTAGTCAACAATGGATTCTACAATCATGTTTAATTTGATGTCTTTCGTTGAAATGCCTTTAATTCTGTCGATAGAAATATTGATTGGTCCATTTTGTTTTGAAATGGAATTCAGGGTCAATTGTGCAAGTGTACGCTTAGCATGTATTAATGTGTATAGGCAAGAGTGCAAGGTTGTGTATTTTAGCGTAAATAAGCTTCAAATCTGGACTTAATCGTGCTATTTGTTTTCTATGTCTATAATTGAACTGGTATTAAAGCTGGAAGACATAGTGCCCGTTTTGTGAATGATGTATTGGATATGTTTCTTCTCCTCTCTACTGATGATGAGATATGAATGTCGCCATAACGATCGTTTTAACAGTTTAGGAGGAGCTTCTGCTGCACTTCATGGAAGGTAAAAACAATAGAAGTAGGATAAAGGGGAGACCGTCTTGCTGCAAGCAACAGATAGATTTATACTGGTAGTAACGTGCCAAAGATGAATGTTTGTTTGTTTGTTTATGTATTTATTTATTTTTGTTTTGTTTTTGAAACATTTTTGTTTTCTCTTAGATTGCAGAGACCTTGTGTGCAGAGGCAGATATGCGTGGTTGTACATCATGAAGAAGTTAATATTATTAGATGATAATTTCTCTAATGCCGTTTGCAAGTTGCTTGTTTGTCAGATTCAGGATGATACAACGCTGTTCTAAACTAAGGGGACATTCATCCACATGCATTGAAGAAATGCAGACGTGTCAGTACAAAACTTTTATGATTTAATACATGAGGAGAAAAACAGCGATACACAGCTTTAAGCATCAAAGGTCGGTTGTGTTCCTTGTTGACGTTAAACTGAACTAGCTGCAAAGTGAGATGACTGCAGGCGGAAATCTAAACAAATCTTAAATAAATGTTAGCGAACCGCCAAGAGAATCGTGGACAAACGAGTCACAAGACAAAGCACAACGCGTTTCGACCTTTTTGGTCTTCTTCAGGCAAGACACAAACAAACAATACAACGAAAATGAACGAGTTTGGTACTCAGCTTCGATCTCTTCACTCTTCAGCGCAAGGATGCCAACGCCTGGCTGAGTACCAAATTCGTTCATTTTCGTTGTATTGTTTGTTTTTGTCTTGCCTGAAGAAGACCTAAAAGGTCGAAACGCGTCGTGTTTTGTCTTGTGACTCGTTTGTTCACGATTCTCTTGGCGGTTCACTAACATTTATTTATTTAAGATTTGGTTAAACTGAGCGTTAATGGAATGGTACAGGCTGTCCACAAAGCTGACATTACCTTAGTTTAGTTCAGTTTGAATGCAAGGAATGTGCTTTCGCAGATAAAACAAAAGCTGTAGGGGAATGGAGAATGGATTCACACCGGTATAGGAAGATAAAGAATATTTGTGATAGAGGTGGTTTTATTTTGGAATTTTGATAGAGACCGATAGACTGCAAAAAAGCAAGTCTGGCACATTAGAATCCAGGAAAGAGGTCTATTCGATGTCAGCCGGAACTTCCAAGTGTTCCAGATTATTTGTCTATGCACATTTGACAATCTTGGATTTGTTATCTCAAATATTTAGGTTCGTTCTCAACTTTGTTATCGAGAATTTAATCCCCCCCCCCCCCCCCCCCCCCCCCCCCCCCCTAATATCACCAAAAGCTTGATCATACTTTTTTTTTTTTTTTTACAAATTTTATCGTGTTTACAATCTATCTTTGTTTGCTTTGCAGTTGTTGTTGTTGCTGTTATTGTTGTTTTTGTTGTTGTTGCTGCTGCTGCTGCTGCTGCTGCTGCTGCTGCTGCTGTTGTTGTTTGTTCTCCGGACACAAGAACACTTACACACCTTTTCGATCCCAGTTTTCATCAGCAACATCCCAAAGGGACTGTGCACACGCTCTTTTGAATGTATACCTGTGTGTATATGCGCACGCGCATTGTGTTTGTCTGCGTGCGCGTGTGCGCGTGCGTGCATGAATGTATTTGCACGTGCCTTTGGGTGTATATATGTGTTTGTACGTGCCTCTGTAATGTAATGTAATATATATATATATATATATATATATATATATATATATATATATATATATATATATATATATATATATTTGTTAAAATAAGGTATTAAAAGAAATCTACAAATTTGTTTCGAACGCCTTGCGCTGTCATCAGGATGGCTTTTGGTTTGCCCACCGCCGATGTTATATAGCGTGTGGGCTCACGTTTGCGGTTGTTTGCACGAGCGGGTTGGCTGCACGTGTTTTTGGGGGCTTTCAGGTTTTTGTTTTTGTTTTTGTTTTGAGCGTGTTCACTAACAACGATTTCCATTTATGCCTGCAGTTGTTTACTATTTCTGTTTTAGTGTTTAAAGTTGCTAAGTGTGGTTTGCATAGTATCAACCATTTTTCAGTTAAACATAGGTTGCACCTTTTTGAAACATTGCTGTATGATGATGCTCTCTTTATGATTTTCCAGGATATATTGTAGCTTGTTTTTGCGTCTTTAAGTTTCCAGATATATTTGCTCAGTTCTGTTTGGTTTTTATATTTTTCTTTATTAAATGACTGTTTGTGGTTTGCATATCTGGTTTTGAAGTGGTTTTCAGTGATCCCTATGTATGTTTCTTTTTCATTTCCCCATGGCATAAACAAGAGACTGTCAAACCTGTCATGCAGTGAGAGAGTGTTCAACAATGCAGCAGTAGAATACCAGGAGGCACTACAAAAAAGTGGATACAATTACAAATTACAATACAACCCAGACAACAACACAAATAAAAGCAAGAAAAATAGGAAAAGAAAAATCATATGGTATAACCCCCCATACGACGGGAAACTCAAAACAAACATAGGGAAAGAATTCTTCAAAATCCTAACAACTTCATTTCCAAAAGAACACAAACTGTCCAAAATATTCAACAAAAACACTGTCAAACTATCGTACTCATGTATGCCCAACCTCAAAAACCTAATTGACGCATCCAACGAAATGAAAATCAACACAGCAAAGAAGGGTGAAGAAAGGAAATCTTGCAATTGCACCAGAAAAGAG
The DNA here is from genome assembly GCA_018398815.1 of Conus ventricosus. Lineage (NCBI taxonomy): Eukaryota > Metazoa > Mollusca > Gastropoda > Neogastropoda > Conidae > Conus > Conus ventricosus. The sequence continues at coordinate 20,527,209 of CM031613.1, forward strand.
CAGTGCCCACGAGACAATAAATGTCTTCACAACAACATTGTATACCAGGCTACTGTGACATCAGTAAATGAAAAAGAAACATACATAGGGATCACTGAAAACCACTTCAAAACCAGATATGCAAACCACAAACAGTCATTTAATAAAGAAAAATATAAAAACCAAACAGAACTGAGCAAATATATCTGGAAACGTAAAGACGCAAAAACAAGCTACAATATATCCTGGAAAATCATAAAGAGAGCATCATCATACAGCAATTTTTTCAAAAAGGTGCAACCTATGTTTAACTGAAAAATGGTTGATACTATGCAAACCACACTTAGCAACTTTAAACACTAAAACAGAAATAGTAAACAACTGCAGGCATAAATAGAAATCGTTGTTAGTGAACACGCTCAAAACAAAAACAAAAACAAAAACCTGAAAGCCCCCCAAAAACACGTGCAGCCAACCCGCACGTGCAAACAAGCGCAAACGTGAGCCCACACGCTATATAACATCGGCGGTGGGCAAACCAAAAGCCATCCTGATGACAGCGCAAGGCGTTCGAAACAAATTTGTAGATTTCTTTTAATACCTTATTTTAACAAATGTTGCTCCCCAAGGGGTTGAGCGCTCTGGAAATCATTTTGGGTATTTTAACCACATTGATCTATATATATATATATATAATATATATATATATATATAATATAATATAGAGAGAGAGAGAGAGAGAGAGAGAGAGAGAGAGAGAGAGAGAGAATGGTACTGAGGATCAGCGCAATCTTAAAAACAGTGCTCAACCACAGTGGAAGCGACATTTGTTATATTAAAAACAAGTTAAAATCAAGCTGCTAAAAACATCTACAAGCTTGTTTCACGCTGTGCGGTCGTCAGGATGTGATGAGCTTGTATTGCCAGTGCTATATATATATATATATAATATATATATATATATATATATATATATATATATATATATATATATATAGCTAGCTAGCTGGCTTGTTGTTGTTTTTTCCCGTGCTACATGTGTTTCTCAGGTGTTGTTGGTTTTATTCACTGATAGGAACTTCCATCTGTGTCTGCAATTGTTCTAACATTTAAAGTTGCCAACTGTGGTTTAGATAGTGTAATGTATTTCTCTGTAAGGCATAGATTACATCTTTTTGAAATGTTATTGTATGGTGCTGCTCTTTTTAAGATTTTCCAAGATATGTTGTAGTCTATGTTTTTATCTTTAAGTTTCCAAATGCATTTACTCAATTCTGTTTGGTTTTTATATCTTTCTTTGTTGAATGATTGTTTATGGTTTGCATATCTAGTTTTGAATTGGTTTTCAGTGATACCTACATATGTTTCTTTTGCGTTCTCTGATGTTACAGTGGCTTGGTACACAATGTTGTTGTAAAGGCATTTGTTCCTTAGGGGACACTGTTCTTTTTAGGTACAGTTGCAAGATTTCCTTTCGTTACCTCCTTTTTCTCTGTGCTGCTTTTCATTTTGTTTGCTGAATCGATGGCATTTTTAAGATTCGGCATACATGAATATGATAATTTGATGTTGTTTTTGTTGAATATCTTAAATAATTTATGGTCTTTTGGGAAAGATGATGTCAAGATTTTAAAGAATTCTTTCCCTACATTTGTTTTAACTCTTGCATCATATGGGGGATTGTACCATATGATATTCCTTTTCCTGTTCTTTTCTGCATCTTTTTGTATCCTTGTCTGGATCGTATCGTAGTTCGTAATTGTAGCCACTTTTATGTAACGCCTCATGGTATTCAGCTGTAGCGTTGTTGAATACTGTTTCATTACATGACAAATTGGATAGTCATTTATTTATGCTTTTGGGTATTGGTTTCAGTATGGAGGGTGGGTGATTGCTTTTGATGTTTACATAGACTGTCTATATATATTTATTTATTTATTTATTTATTGTGTGTGTGTGTGAGTCTGCGCGCGCGCGTGTGTGCCCGCGAATGCGTTCACTCGTGTATGTGTGTAGTGTAGGAAGTCACGTACGTGTTGTGTGTGTGGGGGGGGGGGGGGGGGGAGGGGTAGAGACAGGTAGGGAGTGAGGGTAGGGGAGAGTTTAAGGTGTATGATAAGTATATGTAGGGAGGACGGATGCTGCCCATGCATTGTTAGCTCCTTGTGCACACTGTCAGAGAAAAGTACAGGAAACTGTGTATGCCTGTGTGTGTGTGTGTGTGTGTGTGTGTGTGTGTGTGTGTGTGTGTGTGTGTGTTGGTGTGTGTGTGTGTCCGTGTGTGTGTGTATGTGCGTGTGTGTGTATATGTGTATGTGTCCGTGTGTGTGTGTGTGTGTGTGTGTGTGTGTGTGTGTGTGTGTGTGTGTGTGTGTGTGAGTGTGTGTGTGAAGAGATGTACCCTCCAGCACTTTCGTTTATCTAGCTTATCTAGAAAGCGTTTGGGTCAAAAAGCATTGTTTACTGTTTTTGTCTTGTGTTTTGTTTTGTTTTGTACTGTTTTTTGTTCCATTTTTGCTGTCGAGCCAGACCCCCCCCCCCCCCCCCCCCCCCCCCCCCCCCCCCCCCCTTATCCTGTCCCGACTCTCTCTTCTTTTCATTTTCTTTTCAATCTTTATGCGTCAAAATTTGTGCTGATTTTTCTCTTCATTTCAAATCTATTCCAAATCTTTCTCTGACTTTTAAGAATTTCTTCAAAGTTTGTCTTTGATGTTCAAAATTTGTTCATCTCTTTCACTCTCACACGTCTCATTCACTGATGCATCCTCGAGTTCCCACCAACAGTTCTCTCTCTCTCTCTCTCTCCTCTCTCTCTCTCTCTCTCTCTCTCTCTCTCTCTTCTCTCTCCTCTCTCTCTCTCTCTCTCTCACACACACACACACACACACACACGCAACACACAACACAATGCACGCGTGCACACATACACACACACACACACACACACACACACACACACACACACACACACACACACACACACACACACACACCTCACCCTTCTCAACCACTCCTTCCTCGTTTTCACATAGATAGCGCCCGAAGGGGGAAATAACAGATATATTTTAAGATTCAAACGCAAAGCTCAAACGCATATGATGCACACACACACAAAAAAACAACAACAACCAGCCAACCAACAAACAAAACAAAATGCAAATCATGACCAGGAGCTGTAGCCAGAGAGCAAAAGCTCTCCCTACAGTTACACAAAAATAAAAAAAGAACAAACATTCACTGTAAATGGATGATCGGTAGAGCAAAATGACCAACCGCTAGTGCACATTGGGAATGTGGTGGCTTGCTTGTTTGTTTTTACAGGCAAATCGTTATGTCGACCATTTTTTAACAACACAAACAAGTTTTCAGGAATTAAGTTACAATTGTTCCAAAACAGAATCAAGAAAAGTGTCACTGTGAAAAATTCTCTAGGTAAAAAGATGCGTATAACAGACGGCAATTTGTGCAATTTTTGCAATAAAGAAAACTAACACCGGGTTTCATAATTCATGGAAATTTACGCATGTTCCGTCATTCCTAGGCAAATTACAGAAATGTTATATATATAAACCCAAAACACGCACATTGAACCAACTTAACATTAAATCTCCGCAGAGACTTTTAAAAAAAAAAAAAAAAAGAAACAAGTTTTTGTTTTTACTCGGGAAATGAAAAAAAAATGTGCGCGTTAATTCGTGGACATTTACTTCTACGTCTCCAAAGTCAGAAAACAATGACACAAATTTGGGCCCTCGCCGCCCCTCCCCCCTTTCGTCCCCACCCTCGCCCTGACCGCTCTTCCCCCTTTCCCCTTTCCCCAAGCTATGTTCTCGTTCCCCCACCCCCTCTTTTTTACTACCCACCTCTGTCCCTCATAGAGTTGGCAAAATAGTAAAGGAAAAATGTGCACGCAAGCCCTCCTTTTCCTCTCTCTCTCTCTCCTCTCTCCCGTTTTTTTTTAAACCCAAGGAATTGGTCACCTGATCGTTTTCCAAGTTGTCACCCCAACACACACACACACACACACACACACACACACACAACACACACCAACAAGAACAATTTTACCCTTCGGAGTACGGGGAAGGGTAATTTTAAAAGCAATAACGGAAAATAAAACAAACAAGTAAAAATAAACAAAAATTTACTGGTCAATTCTGACAAGACAAACCCAATTTAAAACATTTGAGACAATCTAAAAGCTTTGACTAAAAAGCATTTGTTTCCGATTAGAAAGACATCATTTGAAAAAAAATTTATGACAGTTTTGGGGGGAGAGAAATCTTTTTGGGGGGGAAAATACTTTGTTGCCAAAGAAACGTCTTTGACTTCCGGGGGAAGGGCCGAGGACGTCCGGAAAGCCGAGGCACGGGGGAAAAACCAAACCCAAGGGGTCGTGGGGTGGGGTCCCCACTTTGCCCCTTTAAAAATGTGGCACTAAAAATAAAAGGAAAAAATCTCCCCGGGTTCACCGAAAGGGGGGAGAAGATTAAAACCCACGGTGCCAAACCCAAACACACTGCAAATCCCAAACGGACTATGAACAGGACCAAAAGGGAAAACCATGGTCGTGAAAGCGTTTCGCTACCCCCGGGCTGAAGACCACAAACAAAAATGGGAGTGTGAAGATCACGAATGAGCAGCAGCGCACGCATCAGCAATAAGCGTCGGAAGACCAAGGCCAGGTTTAAAAACCCCAGGCCAAGACATCCCCGCTGTTTGGTTTGGATGAGGAAATTTTCACAGGCCCTCGATGCCCGGCGCCTGAAACTCAACCTGCCACACAAACGAAACGAAGTTTGGGGAAAAATGGATGCAAAAATCGTCCAAAGACTCGATGCACTGATAGGGAAAGCACCCTGGAACACAAACTAGCCACATATGGGGACATTGTGTATGCCACATGTAGAGACGCCTATGGAGTAAAACTACCCAAAGAGAAAACACCTCCAAAAAATCCAGACGCCAAGAAAAGATGAAAGATCAGAGTCCAAAAGAACAACCTCAAGAAGCAAATGAAGACCGCATGCCAGCTGAAAAACAAGGCTTGCAAAACTGTGGGAAGCCCTGAAAGAAAAACACAGCGCCCTCAGCAAAGCGGAATCTGCGAGGAAGAGGAAGAGCAAAAAAGAGAGACACAAGAGCGCTTCTTCAAGACCCCTTCCAGTTTGCCAGAACACTGTTTGAGCAGCCAAAATCTGGGACCCTAAGTGTGGACAAAGGAGTTCTTGAGCAGCATCTGAGGAAAACATACTCTGACTCACAGAGCAAAGCACCACTCGACATTCAAGGTCTGGTGTGGCCATCCAACCCTGAGGAACAGTTCAATGCAAGCCTCCAACGTTGGGGGAAATCAAGAAGGTGGTCGACAAAGCCAGAGCCAAATCATCACCAGGGCCAAACGGAATACCTTACCAGCTTTACAAGAAATGTCCCAAGTGCTGGAGTGGCTCCACAGGCTGCTGCGATCGGCTTGGAGAAACCAGAAGATCAGCGGCCAGTGGATGACGGCAGATGGTGTGTACATCCCCAAAGAGCAAAACTCAAGTGACATCAGCCAGTTCAGGCCAATATCACTACTGAACGTCGAAGGGAAAATCTTCTTCTCTGTCATGGCAGCAAGGCTGACCAAGTACCTGATGGGGAAACAAGTACTTGGATGTGTCAGTCCAGAAAGGTGGCATCCCAGGCGTGGCTGGTGTGTAGAACACGCCACAATGATCTGGGACGCAATCCAAAAAGCAAAACAGAAAAGAGAGACCTGGACGTAGTGTGGCTTGATCTGGCAAACGCATATGGATCTGTGCCCATGAGATGATACAGTTGGCTCTTGAGATGTACCATGTGCCAAAGAACATCCCCGAATGCTCAAGAAGTACTTCAATGGCTTCTCAATGCGGGTTTTCTACCAAGGAGTACACAACTGATTGGATCAACTTGGAAGTGGCATTGCAATGGGCTGTGCAATTTCCCCGATACTGTTCGTGCTGGCAATGGAACTCATCTTGAAAGCAGCAACAAACAACGCGAGACAAACAGACCTTGGCGATGGATACAAGATGCCTCCTCTCAAGGCCTTCATGGATGACACTACAGTGATTTCATCCAGAGAAGACGAGACACGTCATGTGCTGGAGAGGCTGGACGACATAGTTGCCTCATCCAGAATGAGTTCAAGAAAAGAAATCACGGATCTTCACTGGGGAAAGGAAAAATGGCCAAACTGGGGTCTTCATTTCCAAACCCAGGCCTTTCCCAAACAGTCACAGAAGAGCCAGTAAAGACCCCTTGAAGTGGTATGATGATAGCTGAAAGACACACAAAGAGCAAAAAAAACCCAAGCGGATGGCGGAAGAAGGTTGGAGCCATTGACAGTGGGGCCCCTGGAAATAAAGGTTGGTGTCTGCATTTCATGTGATCCCCAAAGCCCCTAGGGGCCCTATGATATACGACATCTCCACACAGTGGAGGAAGGGAAAGCCAAAATAACAATTTACAAGGAAAAATGGTTGGTGCCCCACCCTGTCTGACGACAATCGCGCTGTACTGTGCCAGCAAAGCTCAAATCCCAAACTGAAATCCACCGGGAGGATTACAAGCGGGGAAAGGGATCAACTTCAAACATCCCTGGAGACTCGGGAGAAAAGGTGGTAGAAGCTCAAGCCCCATGAAGACAGGAGAAATGGAAAGTTCAAGAGGCGATGGATTCTGCAAAGAAATCAAGATCAGGAGAAATAACAGGACACACACAGCCCAACAGACAAGGACTGGGGTGACCAAAACTGAATGTGGTCAAAGCCAAAGAAAACCCAAAAGAGACTGTGATTCAGGAGATGGGGAAAAGAAGAAGCCAAAAAAGACCCAAAAAGCAGTCCAGCAGAGCCAGCAAGGGCAATGGACAACGGGGAGAAGGCCCCTGGGAAGTCTAATTGGAATGACTTTTTGGCACATGCCCCTCTCAGGTCAGCTTCATTCTCAGATCTGCATATGCCTTCTGCCCTCAAATGCAAACCTGGTGAATGGGGGAAAACAGACGACCCTCTGCCCCCTCTGCCATGAAAAACAAACAGTGGAGCATGTTCTAAGTGATGTAAAGTAGCCCTGGCTCAAGGAAGGTACACATGGAGGCACAACCAAGTGCTCAAAGAAATTGTACAAGTAGTCTGGGCTAGTACCAACACCACAAAAGGGAGAAAGGACGCCAAAGCACCCGCAACATTCTTCACGCAGGAGGCACAAATCATGGCCAAAAACAACATTTCCCCTCGAAACAGCAGGAGAGTCTACTGGATGGGGGGCAGATGACTGGAGTGCACTGCAGACCCCCAGAAGGGGGGACAACCCAGAGTCATCAGCAAAAGTGGCTGGACCAGACAGTAGTCCCCTCTAGTAACCAAGCAGCGTCATGTCGAGTCACGGGCCATATGAGAACGAATGGAGGCAGTCAAATTACAAGACTGAAAAGTATGCTGATCTGGCAAACAGCTGAGGAAGAAGGCTATCAGGTCAAAGTCCTCACTTTCAGAAATTGGCTAGGGGGGTTTGTAGGACGTTGCATACAGCCTCTGAAACAGCTTCAGTTGCAGGGGAAAGGGAAAAAAACCCGAGCCTGAAAGCAATGGGAGACGGAGAGAGGTGCAGCTGGATCTGGTCAGGAGGAACAAAGTGAATCATAAGGTTATTTCCTACAAATATAGGTGTCCTGTGGTCGGGGTTAAAGCGAGTCACAAGTAGAAATGAGATGTCAGAGGTAGGTTCGAATCCCAGCCCTGTGTCCCAAGATTTTAGGAAAAAAAAGGGCAGCAAGGGAATCGAGTCATGAACCGGTGTGCCCACCCCCCTAGATGTCAGAAAAAGGGCCGAAAATTGCTGAAGGGGCTTCTTTAGGATCTCTCGCACCTCCACGATTCTTTACTGATGAACATCCCGACGAAATGAAATTGATCACCTATTGTAGAATGTCACATTTATACATAACCTTTTTCTTTTGGAATAGAAAAAAGAAGATCTACTTAAATGAATTATGATTAGAAATCTAAATTTAAAAAGGGTAAAATAAGAAAAATATCTGAAAGCTAGAAATTATTTCCCTCCTTAAAAAATTATAAGATTGTAGAAAAAGCTTTATGCTAATTTCAATGCATGTGCTAGTGTGAGAAGATAGTATGAAAAATATTTTTGACACTCACATCATGTATGACGTTGTGGAAGATTAATTCTCAAACACAGTCAACACAAACTGACAAATACGTGTTTAATGCCGTTAACAGGGAAACATAGTTACTGCGCCATGTGCAAATGTAACATGAAAAATAAATAACCGATATTTTTTCAACAGGAGATAACCAAACTAGCAAAATCGAAAACATTGACATAGACAGAAAGATAAAGGGTAACGTCCTGTTTCACCATAAATCATGTTTGTCATTGTACTTCTTGTTAAGCGAAATATATATTTTTAAAATTTTAGCTGAAATTTATCAATAATGTTTAAATTTCGTATTACTATATTTTACGACCAAGTAATAATACTGGAACAATCATGTTATCAAATAAATCTAAATAAACATGAACAGGTAAATCTTTTGTTCTAGCCTTTTGTATCAATTTAAATATACATGGCTAATGACGCTTTATCAAAAGTGTTTTTCTTACATTTAGCAAAAGAACCCATTCGATTAAAATCTACCCCTAAATATTTGAAGCTGATGACAAGGTCAACTTTTTCATTTCCATATTGAAATGTGTCCTGTTTTATTCAGCCTTGCACTGTTAAACTATCATCTTTTTAGTTTTAGCAGCGTTAACTGTTAGCTTCCACTTATTACAATATATAATAGCAGGAATCTAGTGCGTTTTGCAATCCCACTTTTGTCTCTGAAAATAGAATTGTGTCATCTGCATATAACAAGACAAAAAGTTTGACATAATTCGTTATATCAATATCCAAAGAAAGCCTAATTTCTAATGGTTAACACCCATTGTCTTTAAGATAGCCTTCAATATCATTCAAATACAAAGCAAATAATACAGGAGAAAGATTATCACGTTTACGACCACTTTTATGGCTCTAAAAAAAAGTCTGACGAATTGCTACTCATAAATACGGAAGACTTCAAATTACTGTGCATATTCATTATGACTCGTAGAATTTTGCCATTGGTTTTTTCCTTTATGAGTTTAGACCATAATGCATGCCTCCATACAGAATCAAAGCTTCTTTATAATCAATGAATCACAGTGCAACTTTTTCTTATGACTTCGGAAAACATCTATTAAACATTTGGTCCATAGTAGAATGATGTTTTCGGAGACCAGGTTGATTTTCCGATAAAATGTGATTCTGTTGAAGAAAAGATGACGCTCGGTTATTCAAGACTGTTTTACATAATTGCCAGCACAACTCAGCAAAATTATACCTCTATGATTGTCGCAGTCATGTTTACTACCTTTCCCTTTGTACAGTGGTTTAATCAGGTCAACAATCCAGTCCTATGGAACATTTCCAGAACTGAGAACTCTGTTGAATAATTTACATAAAATTGAAACGAGTAATGGTGCACTACATTTGATATATTCATTACATATTTCATCTATCCCTGCAGCTTTCCCTGTTTTGATATTACGCACTGCATTAAAAATTTCGTTTTCATCAATATCAGCATTCAAAAATTCTAAATCGTATTCACTCTCATAACCAACTGCAATATTGCTCCCATTATCGTTTTCTTCATCAAGATTTGGTGCTTGAAATATTCATAAAACAGTTTTATATTACATGGACAATAGCAACTCGTACTGTTATTCAGGCGTTGCCAATATTAGGATTACTGGTTTTCAGGTTTTTTTTTCCAGTTCATTGCACCATTTTCTTTTGTTTTTCCTGTATGCTGCTTTCTTGCTTGTTCATACTCTTATAGTATTTCTATATTGCACACAAACCCTGTTCTACATTTAGTAAATTTAAATGTTCTTTTACATGAAATACTTTGCATCGGGAGTTCATCGCGCGGCAGCGACAGTGCGGGAGCACATAGTTCATCGCTCCGATGAGTATGTGAACTCGCCGTGCTTGTCTGGGTTAGCTGGGCTGCTAGACGATGCAGTGATAATGTAGACTTTAAATAAAAAAAAATTTAAAATAATAAAAACTTTGAGTTGGAGGGTTTAAAAAGAGAAACCTTGAACTCAGAATTCCAGAAACGACCATGTGCAACACGGCGTCTCTGGAACGTCCGAGTGCAGGGTTGAAGGAGATGTGAGCGGTCGGCGGAGGAGACGGTGACAGATGCATTCTAAATGTGTGAAATTTACGAAAGAAAGTGGGTGTGGCGTTCGCGCTAAGACATTGAGGTCGCACACCGTTCTGGAGACGGAGCAGTCTAGAGGAGCAGCTGCGGCAGCAAGACACGATCGATCCTCTGCGGTTTTTTTACTTCCGGACAGAAGAAAATTGACGTGCTTAGAAACCGCCGAATCTTAAAATGTGGTATCTCCATCTGTGAGGACTGACGTGTAACCGTCAGATGTGTGAGGAAGCAGCTAATCATTCTGCCATTGTCGTGGGGGCGTCAACGGCATGATCTTTTTGCAAACTTAAATGGAAAAACTGTTGCGTCTGAGTATTGGAAGAGATTTTTGAACTCCCAATACTGATGAAATGGCCTCTAATTCTTTCTACGGACTTTTGAATAAAGTGTTAACTCATTTGACAAACCATATGTGTTGGGCCGTGCTTGGTTTATGGGGGTTGAGCAGGTATGTACTGTGTACATGTATATGTTGTGGTATGTAGGTATATATGTATGTGTGTATCAAGTATGTGAGTATGTACATATGTCATTGTGTGTCTTTATTGTGTATGTGTACTTGTATGTGTGTATGTACTGGTTATGTGTGTATAGTATGTGTATGATACGTATGTGTTCAGTGTATGTGTGTGCGTGTTTAGCATATGTATGTGTTTATTTTAGATGTCTGTTTATATGTATGTGATTATCTTTTTGCCAGGGTTGTTTTGGGGGGGGGGGGGGGGGGTGAGTGATGGGTGAGGTTGTATTTAAGGAGTGCTTCTTTGCCCCTTCGCTTTTCCAGAAATGTGTACTTGTGTCTAAACATTTTTGTTTTCTCTTCTCTTTTCCCTTTTAGGACGCTGAGGTGGGGGGTGGGGGAGACGATGTGCTGGTGAACATGTGTTGTCTGTCATCCTGTTCACTGGGTCAAATGATTGCAAATATATTAGTTCACACTTTGTGCTATGCATGTACATGTAAGAGTTTGCTTGTACACTCAGGCAAATGATTGCAACGTACTATTTTCAAACTTTGTTTTTATGTCATGTGTGGTTGGAGTGTGTGCCTAGGCACTATGTGCAATGCTGAAATAGGCTGTTGAAGATAATTACAAAAAAATAGATCTTTTTGCTGTAATGAATTTTCTGACCTGAAACTCTCTCCTTCTGATGATGTAACTACATAACTATTAGGGGCCATTGAAATCACTATGGCATTTTGGTGCATGGATGGTGTGGTGGGGTGTTGTGTGTGTGTGTGTGTGTGGTGTGTGTGTGTGTGTGTGTTGTGTGTGTGTGGGTGTGTGTGTGTGTGTGTGTGTGTGTGTGTGCGTGCGTGTGCGTGTGTGTGTGTGCGTGCGTGTGCGCTTACGGCTCTACATTGTCAATCAAAATCTAGTCGTTCAGACTTGGTGTGTGAGATCTTATTTCTCATTCATCAGCTAATAACCCGGGGTATCAATGTAACTTTGTTATGGGTCCCAGGACACTCCAGTTTACGTGGCAATGATTTAGCTGACTTTTATGCAAAGGAAGCTGCAAGAAATAAATCTGATGTTTTGAATTGTGATATCCCTCTTTCTTCATCTGAAGCTATCCACATTCTGACAAGTTCAATCGGAGCATAAGACAGAATCAGTACCTTGAAGATTCAGCTCGGAAGCACAGATGGGATGTGACTAAACCAACAAGCAAATGTTGTAATCCTCCAGGGCCAATCCCAAATCGTAACCTTGTACATAGGCTGCGGGTTAATGGTTGGTTATGTAGGTACTTAAACCGGCACCTGCTTGTGCATGTGGTCAGACTCTCGATATCCTCATTTTTTATTTGACTGTACTAGTACAAAAATCACTTTCAGCCTCTTCATGATAAGATGAAGTCCTTCAAGCTTCCGCTGACTATGTCTAGTGTTTTCAATCCCAGTTATGAGAACGGTTGGAGTCTGGCAATGTTGGCTGTTTATTTATTAAATGTCATCCACTTGGAAGATATTTTAACTCTTCCACCGCCCCCCCCTCGTCACTGCCTCCCTTCCCCCTAACAGGTGTGTGTGTGTGTGTGTGTGTGTGTGTGTGTGTGTGGTGTGTGTGTGTGTGTGGTGTGTGTGTGGTGTGTGTGTGTGTTTCTTCTCCAATTTGCAAATTTTTGAAATGTTAAAATCTTATTCTAGGCAAAAAACTATATCAGTATGGTTCGGCGTCTAATTTGCACGTAGAGCAAGCTTTTTCATCCCCCCCACCCACTCTCTTCCTCCCTCTTCTCCCTTCCCCATACACATCTATAAGCTGTTCGACTCTTACGAGTAATATGTCAGCAGTTCCATACTTTAATGATCCTGATTACCATGTATTGGATACACATGTAATCACACAGAATGGTGTTTCTGAATACCAGTATATATGGGCTCTTAGTGTGCGCGCGCGCGCGCGCCCGCGCGCGCGTGTGTGTGTGTGTGTGTGTGTGTGTGTGTGTGTGTGTGTGTGTGTGTGTGTGTGTGTGTGTGTTTGTGTGTGCTTATGTTTGTGTATGTGAAAATTATCTCGTCTATAGCCATATTGCTTTGATGTTTGTGGACGAACGAACGAACGAACGAAGTTTAATGATGTTACGCTGTAATACCCATTAAGCAAATCGACGCGATGGACAACAACAAAACGCGACTCAATTTCGATTTCATTAACATGGAACCACAGCAATGTCCTTTTCTTTCACTGTTACATGATGAATTTGAGAACGAGAACATGTCACTTGGTATTCACTGTCAGTTCTGTAGACGACGGTCACCCCAGGTAAAACTGGATCAGTCGTGGACAGCGTGCAGGCGCCATAGAGCACATGCTTGGGTCTCTGCATGCTTCGTGTTGCCGCTGCGTCTCTCTTTCCGAAGGCAGGCCAATTTAACACATTCCTCCGATGACATGTGTCTTTCTTCCTGCTTGTCAAAACAGAATAAGCAGTTGTCTTCCGAACACGATCGCAGGAATATTCTAGAACGACGTCGTCTGATTCACACAGCAGCACACCACGTCATCCGTTTGATGGAGCACGACCTTCCGAAAAGCTTGATTTCTGTGCGGATCTCGGAGTCGTCTCTGCACCTGTCGCTCTGTAAGAGTAACGGCATAACCCTTAACCATTCCCGTATAAAAAAAACCAGCGTTAATTTTGTTTATAGCTTGCTCCAGACTTGTGTCGATGTCCGACGGGTGGATTTCTGGGCCCCTGCTGTTTCACTCCTACATGTAGATCGGAACGCAAACACCGAAGCGTTATCCTGAATATACGACGTGTCATCATCATCTCGAATCGGCTTGATGTGTTCCTCCTGTGCTGTGTACTATGTTCATCCAATTCGGTGTTAGGTACGGCAGTTCATTCGCGACCAAGTGGTACCGAGACCAGCTCCAACCTGTTCATGTCGTCCGTTCTGCTGCTGCGATCT
>CM031613.1:20543423-20570960 GCA_018398815.1 Conus ventricosus
AAGAAAACACTGCCAAAAATTGACCAGAATCATGTTGAACTTGCATACAACTGGTATTATCTCACGAGGATCTTACATTACCAGGGTATTTCTATAACTGAAGTTCGATGGGACGATATGATAAACAATTTTGCAGAAAAAGAACGTGACAGCTTAGTTTCAGCTGTTATCTTAGGATTAGTGTTTTTATTCGAACTATGGATGACGATTCTTTTGCATGTCTGTGCATATAGCCATTAATCTTCGATGGCGACGGTGTTTTGCTTCTCTCTCTCTCTCTCTCTCTCTCTCTCTCCTCTCTCTCTCTCTTCTCTTCTCTCTCTCTCTCTCGTGGAGGTTCTGTCGTGTCACATCCGGTAGCCAGTACTCAATGGCATCAGCCAAGAAGCAATTACGTCCCTTCATGTTTTAATGGAATGGTTTGTGCGTACCTGCACCTTTGTAAACACAACGCAGGCTTTCCAGAGTGGTGCAGGATTGCTCCCAGCGGGTTTGTTTGGCAGTTTATGACAGAATCTGGGTCCCACCTGCATCTTTGGGTGTACCTTTTTCCTTGTATGCGTGGTTTTTGTTTGTTTGTTTTCATTATAATTTTTTTTTGGATTGAACATTGGTTCATGTTGCGTGGACCTAAGTAGATGATGTGAACCCTCTGAAATCGGCTGGGCCATAAACACGTGGATAATATTGCCTGTATTTTTTCATGTATCAGATATTGTACTCCAGCTCCTGGTCGTGTGATATGTGTTTATTTGTGAACAGAGTCTGTTGACGGAAAACACAAATGCTTATGCAAGCTTTTGAAAAGAGAAGGATTTTAAAGTCTCGTTTGCCCTGTTGTGCCTTGGCCCACCTAGTCACGGAAATCGTACAGCTGCCGGATGGTTGTCACCTATAGGATGGTCAGTCATCTCGGAGGACAGTCTGGCCGATGACGTCATACTACAGGCGTTGACGAGGGCGCATGAACGTTTTTTGTACTCCCAGTTCTTAAAGAACAGGGAGTACTTTAGAATGGGAACGAAGAAATGCTGTGTGTGTGTGTGTGCGCGCGCGCGCGCGCGTGTGTGTGTGTGTGTGTGTGTGTGTGTGTGTGTGTTGTGTGTGGTGTGGTGTGTGTGTGTGTGTGTGTGTGTGTGCCCGTGGTCAAAAATGTGTTCACTCGCTCCAGACAAAAAAACTACTAGGCGATCTTTCTGAAAAATGTGTAGGTGTGTTCATTATTGGATCAAGATGATGCCCGACGTTTTAGTTTACCGTTCAGCCGTTACTACGGCTGTAACGGCCTGTAAACGCTTTTTCTTCTTTATGGAGTATTCCAGAAAGTACTTGGCCGATCTTTCTGAAATTTGTAGGTATGTTCATTATGGGTCACAATAATGCCAATGTTTTAGTTTACCGTTATAACCGTTACTAACGGCTGTCAACGGCCTGTAACGGTTTTTCTTCTTTATGGAATATCTCAGAAAGTACTTGGCCGACCTTTATGAAAATTAGCAGGTATGTTCATTATGGGTCACGGATGATGCCTGATGTTTTAGTTTGCCCCGTTATAGCCGTTGCTAACGGTTGTAACGGCCTGTAACGGTTTTTCTTCTTTATGGAATATCTCAGAAAGTACTTGGCCAATTTATAAGCGGTATGGATGATCTTGTGACAAATCGGATCCTCTGTCCTTGTAAGTGATGTAATGTGAAAATGGATTAAACACCGTTAAAAACCGTTATTCTGCCGTTATTTCCTATATATAGGTCGATTTTAATGAAATTTGGTATATAGAAAGGTTATCACACACAAATTGCACTTCTATATAGTGTTCCAAAATGTGACGTTATAAAACCGTTATTCTTGACTATTGTCCATTTTGGATGAAATTTGATATGTACACAGGCTTTAGCCCAGTGACGACTAAAATACCTGTTTCAAAAGTGCATATCGGTTATATAACGTTAAACCGTTATTTTGCCGTTATTTTTTTTATATATTGGTGGGTTTTAATGCAATTTTGTATATAGAAAGGTTATCACACACAAATGGCACTTCCATGCAGTGTTTCAAAATCTGACCGTTAAAAACCGTTATTCTTGACATATTGTCCGATTTGGATGAAATTTGATATGTACACAGGTTTTAGCCCAGTGAGGACTTAAAATACCGGTTTCAAAAGGTATATCGGTTATATTACCGATAAACCGTTATTTTGCCGTTATTTTTTATATATTGGTGGATTTTAATGCAATTTTGTATATAGAAAGGTCATCACACACAAATGGCACTTCCATGCAGTGTTTCAAAATCTGACGTTATAAAAACGTTATTCTTGACATATTGTCGATTTGGATAAAATTTGGTATGTACACGGCTTTAGCCCAGTGAGGATAAAATCAGTTTCAAAAGTGTACATCGGTTAAATAACCGTTTTTAAACCGTTATTTCGCTTTATTTCTTATCTCACAAAGCACTTGGCTGATTTATAAGCGGTTTGGTAAACTGGGAGTACGTTTATATGCTTCGCATCTTGTTTTTCTTTCCCCTTTTTTGGTACTCCCAGTTCTTATAGAACAGGGATTACTTTAGAATGGAAACGAAGAAATGCTGTCTGTGTGTGTGTGTGTGTGTGTGTGTGTGTGTGTGTGTGTGTGTGTGTGTGTGTGTGTGTGTGTGTGTGGTCAAAAATGTGTTCCACTCGCTCCAGACAAAACTACTGGGCGATCTTTCTGAAAATTGTAGGTATGTTCATTATGGGCCACGGATGATGCCCGATGTTTTAGTTTACCGCTATAGCGTTACTAAAGCTGTAACGGCCTGTAACGCTTTTTCTTCTTTATGGAGTATCTCAGAAAGTACTTGGCCGATCTTTGTAAAATGAGCAGGTACGTTCTTATGGGTCACGAATGATGCCCGATGTTTTAGTTTACCTCGTTATAGCGTTACTAACGGCTGTAACGGCCTGTAACGGTTTTTCTTTTTTTATGGAATATCTCAGAAAGTACCAGGCCAATCTTTCTGAAAATTTGTAGGTATGTTCATTATGGGTCAAGAATAATGCCCGATGTTTTAGTTAACCGTTACAACCGTTACTAACGGCTTTAACGGCTGTAACTGTTTTTCTTCTTTATGGAAATATCTCAGAAAGTACTTGGCCGACCTTTATGAAAATTAGCAGGTATGTTCATTATGGGTCATGGATGATGCCTGATGTTTTAGTTTGCCCCGTTATAGCCGTTACTAACGGTTGTAACGGCCTGTAACGGTTTTTCTTCTTTATGGAATATCTCAGAAAGTACTTGGCCAATTTATAAGCGGTTTGGGTGATCTTGTGATAAATCGGAGCCTCTGTCCATAGTAAGTGATGTAATGCTGAAAATGGATTAAAACAACCATTAAAAACGTTATTCTGCCGTTATTTCTTATGTATAGGTGGATTTTAATGAAATTTGGTATATAGAAAGGTTATCACACACAAATGACACTTCTATATCGTGTTTCAAAATGTGGCCGTTAAAACCGTTATTCTTGACATATTGTCCGATTTGGATGAAATTTGTATGTACACAGGCTTTAGCCAGTGAGGACTAAAATACCGGTTTCAAAAGTGTATATCGGTTATATAACCGTTAAATCGTTATTTTGCCGTTATTTTTATATATTGGTGGGTTTTAATGAATTTTTGTATATAGAAGGTTATCACACACAAATGGCACTTCCATGCAGTGTTTCAAAATCTGACCGTTAAAAACCGTTATTCTTGACATATTGTCCAATTTGGATGAAATTTGGTATGTACACAGGCTTTAGCCCAGTGAGGACTAAAATACAGTTTCAAAAGTGTACATCGGTTAGATAACCGTTTAAACCGTTATTTTGCCGTTATTTTTATATATATGGTGGGTTTTAATAAAATTTTGTATATAGAAAGGCTATCAGACACTAATGGCACTTCCATGCAGTGTTTCAAATCTGACCGTTAAAAACTGTTATTCTGACATATGTCCGATTTGGATGAAATTGGTATGTACACAGGTTTTAGCCCAGTGAGGACTAAAATACAGTTTCAAAAGTGTACATCGGTTAAATAACCGTTTAAAACCGTTATTTTGCCTTTATTTCTTATCTCACAAAGCACTTGGCCGATTTATAAGCGGTTTGGAAAACTGGGAGTACGTTATATGCTTCGCATCTTGTTTTCTTTTCGATTTTTCTTCTTTTTTTTTTTTTTTTTTTTTTTTGAATCGCCGAGAGTTGTCAATGAAAAAAAACTAATAAATTAGGCTACGACCGGTCTACGAAAGGCTTTAAACCTCAGGTAAAACCGGGGAAGAACTGAAGAGGAAACACGAAGACTAAATTCTACAGCAAAGTATTTCCTACATGATTTCTAGATATTGACGGTTTTCTTTTTTTCAGGTATTTTTCCCGAGATAGCTGAGGACGTACGGTTACTTTTTTTTTTTAACTGCTAATCACATTGTAAGTCGACACAGTCGGGGAGATTGGAAAGCTTTGTGTTTGTTGAGGCTGAACCAGATTAGATGCGTAAAGTCTGTGAGGTTAGGGAATTTCTTTGCTAAGAGATTCCCGTGTGGAAACCGTTTCAGGTCAACTTTTCAAAGAAACTCACAAATCCGTAGGGCGCCGCTTAGTATCTTTGTGTTGAAACGTGTTTAAGTATGTGAATAAAAATATATAAATAGATAAATTAAAAAAAAAATTTAAAAAAAAGATGAAACTTTAAAATGATAGATAAATAATTTCTTTAAAAAGTTATGTGGAATCAGAGTAGATAGTACTTTTAAGTAAAAAAAAAAGAAAAAAGCACGGGTTGAAAAAAAAGGAGAACTTATTTTCATTCGACTGTTGTGTATCATTGTTGCGCGAGCAAGGCTCTCGACGGTTTTGTTAATCATTTTACATTTTACTGTTTTTCACTGTTTGTTATTTTGTTTTCCATTGTTTTCTCAATATCAGAACTCTTTTGTAATAATCTTCTGTGGGTCTCTACGTAGCGTAGACAACTGTAACATGCCATTGTAACAGTTCATTTAACTCTACAAATGCGCAACGGGCCAGATAACTGCACAAGCGTTGAACGTAATTCTGGTGGTAAAGATGTGTAAGGATATGTGTTTGGGTGGGGGGGGGGGGGGGGGGGAAGGTGGGGAGGGGGGGGGGGGGAGGGAGGCGAAGGAAAAGGGAGGAGGGCTGGAAACCCAACGCTAGAGCCACCATTTCCTTCATTCAGTTCACTCTTCGTATTATTTCCCTCTTTCTCTCAGGTTTTGAACTGATTCCAATGCAAACGCGGGAGGATAAGAACGATGTGTTATAGATTTTAAGCTTTATAGCAGGCTAACATATATATATATAATTTATATATATATATATCATGAAAAATATAAAAGTGTCTTTAAAAAAATCTAAAAAAGGGGTCAACCCCTTGGGGAGCGACATCTGTTAAAAAAATGTTTTTAAACGAATTGTTAAAATCAGTCTACAAGCTTGTTTCAAATCTGCACTCTCTTCAGGATATCTTTTTTTTTTTTTTTTTGGGGGGGGGGGGGGGGGGGGGGGGGGGGCACGCCAGATCTTTTATGGGTGCAGGACTTGATTTAAGTCTGTATATGCAGGCGGATCACATATGCTGCACGTGTAAAACTATGCCGCCGTGCCAGCATATGTGATCGCCCGATTACAGGACTTGAAATTAAAGTCCCGCACGCCATAAAGTTTGTTGGCGTGCCCCCCCCCCCCCCCCCCCCCCCCCCCCCCCCCCCCCCCCCCCCCCAAAAGATATCCAAGAAGGCAGACTGAAACCAGCTTGTAGATTGATGTTAACCTCATTAAAAACAAAAACAAATTTTTTTAACAATATATAATATATATATATATATATATATATTTTTATATATTTATATATATACAAACAACTGATAAATTCCAGGATAAATACCGAAACACCATTCCAGCAACTTACAGAGCAGCTTGATGTTGCAATGACTGCAATAAATATTCAATTATAAACAAAGCTTGCTCTTATGTCTTAGATTGAAGAAATAGGGGGAGATAAGCATTCATATCTGCAGTGGTAGAAAATTCTGTCTAACTAACAGAATGTGCTTGAGTGGGGGAATGGGGAATAATAAATGCTTCTCAAAATGAGCCTTCAGCAAGCTCATAGTCTCCAAGGGGAGACAATCTCCAATGGGGAGGAAACTCACTAACATATAACTCCTGGTAAGATACCGGTATTTCGAAACCTGATTGTTTCTCCTCAGTGACCGCGGAAAGTGGTAACTTGATTCCTCTGCCTTTTTGGTTTTAAGAAGAATGCTATCCAGAAAAAGGCTGGTGTGCAATACCATAGTATGTTTGTTGAGTTTTCATAAAAACCAACCAAAGGTGACACCTAAGAAGCAAAAGTGCATGCATGCATTCTTACTGAAAAGCTAATTCAGTCCAAGACAAACTGGTCAGACTTACGCACTTGTGCAATCTGTTCACTCACAGATCAGCCTAGAGTCAGTTCTGTTAATGCAGAGAGAGAGAGAGAGAGAGAGGGAGAGAGGAAGGAGAGAGAGAGAGAGGGGAGAGAGAGAGAGAGAGAGCAAAATGGAGGAGGAGGGAAAAGTTATGAGAAAAAAATGCTCCATGAACAGCATGCAATGGAAGCACAAAATGAAAATGATAACAATAATAATTATTATTATTATCATAAGATGATAATGATGAGGATGATGATTAAAAAAACAATAACAACAATAATAATAATAATAATAATGATGATGATGATGATGATCGTGATGGTGATGATGATAAATTAGCGGAAATATTGTGTAGTCAATATCAGCCATGACTGTGTGTTTGCTTCGTTTGTTTAGGCTTGTGTCTTTTTGTTTAGGCTTGTGTCTTTTTGTGTCTTTTTGTTTAGGCTTGTGTCTTTTTGTTTAGGCTTGTGTCTTTTATTTTTCTTCTTCAATAATCCTTTCCAAAAGAAAGAAAAGACGGAAATGCAAATGACAGAGGGTTGGGAGAGCTTTGATTTCTGACAGGAGAATCATTTTATTGAAATTTCGCTCTTCAAGTGCAATCAGATAGGAAATCCCCCTAGGGGAAATAACGCTTGAAGTTGAAAACTTCACTCAACAAGGGCAATCAGATAGAAAATCCCCGAGGGGAAATGACACTTGAAGTTCTCCTCCATCACATTATATCTTGATTTCTGCCTAGGGGAAACCCAAGTTACCGAGAGATTAGAAGCTCAGCTCTCATACTGAACAACTCCCCCCCCCCTCTCTCTCTCTCTCTCTCTCTCTCTCTTCTCTGTATGTGTGTGTGTGTCTGTCTGTCTGTTTGTCTGTCTGCCTGCCTGCCTGTCTGTATATGTCGGGTGGAAAGAGGGTTAAAACAAGAACGCAGCAAAACACTCTTTGCCAGGCTCCTCAAAAAACAGCCACAGGATTATCACAATATATTTCAATTGATTTTAAACTGTCGAAGGAGCAGCAGACAAATGGCAACCATGACATCATCAAAACACGTTTAGAATTAGTTTAAAGTGGCAGGGTAGCTTCCAGAAGTAGCAGCCATTACACAATCAACATATATTTTAACGAGTTTATAGTGACGAGGGAACTGCAGACAAATGGTGGCCAACACAAAATCTCATTTAAATCATGTTAAACTGACAGGGCAGCTGCCAAGAAATGCTACCATGGCATCAGAATATATTTCAAATAATTAAAAAAATGACTGGGATGCTACAGCAAAATTACAGCCTACACATAATCACAGTACATTATAATTCATTTCAAAGTATACTTCATATAGTCTAGAGCTGTTTCTTTTTAAGTAAGGTTCATGTAGCTGGTTAAATTCTGGCCTTTTCTTGTTTGTTATTAACCATATTAACCAAACTCTCGCTTAAACTGATGAGATGTCTGCGAATGTTGATATGAGTGAATGATGTTTATATGCACGAAGAGTGAAATGATCGAGAAGAACGTCCGAATTTGTCTTACAATACAAAAAGATCGTAATTCGCAGAAGTGCAACAACAAGATAACATTTTTGAAGCTTTTCTACTTTCCATGCCATCTTAATGGCCCCACTCCCACTCCCGTCCTTCCAGCCAACCTACGCACAGCCACATTCACGGTCGGCCTATCACAGCCTCAGCACTGTCAAGCCACTGGGCGCAGTCGGCATCAGCACGTCAGCCACCGATCGGTCACTGGATGATGCCCTGTACAGTTCTGTTGTCCAGCATCGTTTTTGTCTGGTCTTAAATCCACAGGATGCAATATTCTCATTGAAGTGCTGAATATTTTCCCAGGGCCGGTGTTTTATGTGTTTAAGCAGTGTTTCTAAAGTCAGTTTCATAACGACTGGAGACTTATTTACTCGCACGTAGTTTTCCTCTGCTCCTTGATCATCTAGTTCAGGTGCTTTTTTTATTTACAAAAATGTCAATTACTTAGTTCCATTTTTGTCATTTTTATCTCACCCCTCCCCCACCCCCACCCTTTTCAACATCCTCTTATGTCTGTGATTTCAGGAACGTCAAGAGGACTTGGTGAAGACGTTGTGGGAGGAACGTCTGGTCCTGATGCCCTCAGACAATATAGCGTTTTCCATGTTTTGACAAAGACTGGGCTATTCTCCCTTCACCGGATGTGCGTCTAAGTCTGCTGACGTCATTTGGGACCACTTGGATCCAAATCAGTTTTAATACTTTGCCTTCCTACGTGCTGCAACCATTGTGACGATCTGCACATTTCACGTGCATGCTGTGTACGTCTTCATGAATTTCATGCTTTTGGTGCATGCCTTGTTTTGACGATGTTCAACTCTTTCAACTCTGTTCACAGACTTCCATACATTCGCGTGTAGATTTGCTGTCATTTTTTTTTGACAGTTTATAAAACTAACACCATTTTTTTTATTGTTTCACATCCATGTGTACACATCCGGGGCAATCAGGTCATCAATGATTTGCTGAAATATTGCTTCAATGTGTGTTGTTTATATGATTCTCTACAATCCAGAAATCGTCCACACGCATCATGCTGTGATCGTGAATATGTGCCTATTTGCTTAAATAATCTTTAAATGCTAATGTTTCTTCGTGGATGAACTAAAGTAATTCAAAAGCGGTTTTTTAGGCAGAGCAGGATGTATTCTGTTCAGATTACTTTTTAAAGATGGGCTAACACCTTTTGTTTGGTCGTGCAGGTCTTTGGAGTATAAGATAGAAGAAAAAAAACAGGGAACAGATTAGTTTAAGCTGTACTCCATCTGCCGTGTCTGTCATTCCATTTCTCTGTCTGACTGTCTCTCCTTCCCACCCTCCCTCCTCTCTCTCTCTCTCTCTCTCTCTCTCTCTCTCTCTCTCTCTCTCTCTCTCTCTCTCTCTCTCTTTGTCACGCTCTCTCTCTCTCTCTCTCTCTCTCTTTGTCACGCTCTCTCTCTCTCTCTCTCTCTCTCTCTCTCTCTCTCTCTCTCTCTCTCTCTCAAAAACACGCTCACGTACACACACACACACACACACACACACACACACACACACACACACACACACACACACACACACACGCACACACATACAGAGCAAACACTAGTAAGGGGCAGTGTCTACAAAACAAAGATATCTGTTGTAACGTCCCTTGCAATTTTGCGAGAATGGGAACAACAGTAGAAAAAATTGTTACGAAATAGAATTCCAGCACATAAAAATACCTGCACAAAATTCTCACCAATAAACGTTTAACTGCTGTTACTTTACTGCATCAAGCAAGAAACAATTTAACAGACAAAGTCTCTAATCCACATATATAAAATGGCTTCAGCTTGTCACAGGTGGAGCGCCTTGCAACAAAAGTTGCTGTGTAGGTGTGGGCTTCGTTTACTGATATGCAAATTTCTTATACGCACAATGTTAGGACTATCCTTGCTGTTGCTGCTTCTTCTGTCAAAACGGGTTCTTACTGAAGTGCTGATGGTTGTCACAGAAAAGCCTGCATTCCGTTTCTCACAACATGAGGTCGATACAATGGTTGTCAGAGACGGAACAGAGCACAATGTTTCGGGTCAAAAATGTGTACATCCTACACTCAACCCCCATGATCCTGCCATCATGCAGTATTACCGCCCTGTTACTCCTGTCAATTGTGGCTCTGCCATGAAAGACTGGATTTACGTCAGCAACGGGACTTTCCACATCTCGCGTGAGGCCATACGACTGTATAGTGAAATCACGTGTGAGTATGAACCGGTCCTGCGCAATGGGGACTTTCGCGTGAAGTATGGGCAAAGGGTCCCCATATTGGATGGCGCGCCTTTGACGTCAGATTTCTTCAAGGTATCCTGTCAGAGTGCCAGGGGAAAGAAGTACTCCAAAGTCCATGCTGCTGTGGCCAGGAATGCCGCTGTCATGGAACGTCTTCATAACTTCAAATCTCCATCCAACAACAAAAATTCCAAGAACACCTCAAAGTGTGAAGGTAGATCAGCACCAGAGGGTGGTCCACCACCGTCAGCAGCACAACACCAGACTGACGACTCAACCATACCACAGGCCGTCAACAGTCTTAATCTCAGTGTCTTCATGTTCGGTTTTGACTCGATGTCACACATGGCTTGGGTGCGCTATCTACCAAAGACGCGTAAGTACTTTCTCAATACACTCGGAGGAATTGAACTGGACGGACATAATATCAGGGGAGAGGGAACCGCAGCCGCTTTGCTGCCTATGTTGACGGGTAAAATTGAAGCAGAGCTGCCAGAAGCTCGCAGAGGATATGAGGGAGCAAAACCGGTCGATAATCACCCGTGGATATGGAAAGAGTTCGCAAAGCATGGCTACGTCACTACTTATGCTGAAGATGCCCCAGGTATAGGCACAGTTCAATTCAGAATGCTGGGATTCAGGAATCAGCCAACGGATCACTTTCTGCGCCCGTATTACCTTGCAGCAGAGCCTACTTACAAGAACTATTCTCCTTACTGCTTGGGGGCCACTCCACGGCACGTGATTTTCATGAACTGGTTCAGGGACCTGTTTGACATGTACAGGAACTTCCCTAAGTTCTTTTTTGGTTTTCATGCAGAGATCAGTCACAGGTTTAACAATCAAATAGAAGTTGTGGATGATGACCTTGTAACCTTTTTGCATGACTTGGAAACGAAGGGGCATCTCAATTCTACTTTGCTGATTTTAATGTCGGATCATGGCGCTCGATTTCAGAACATTCGGAAAACTGCTCAAGGAAGGCTGGAGCAACGTATGCCGTATTTTTCCTTCCGATTTCCTCCTTGGTTTCACAGACTTCACCCTGACATCATCAGACACGTGCGAATCAATGCGAAAAGACTGGCGACTCCCTTTGACATTCACGCCACCTTACTTGACATTCTAAACCATACCTCCACAAAGAAAGGGGATTTGAGAAACAGGGCCATCAGTTTATTTACGGAAATCCCCAAAGAACGCACGTGCACCGATGCCGAGGTCTTTCCTCACTGGTGTGCATGCATAGAGTGGCAGACTCTTAACCAATCAGATCCCTCGTCTTGCAGGCGGTAAAGTCGGCAATTCATGCAATCAACGGTTATACAGCAAGCTTACGAAAGCAATGTGCAGAACTGACTTTACTTGAAATCACAGGCAGCCGTCGTTATGTACATTCTGCTGGCGATGTCTCGGGTGAATGGAAAGAATACAAATTCTACCACAAAAGTCGTCCTTCGTCTGCAGAGCGTTATCAGGTGTCCTTCAAAACTATGCCAGGCGAAGGTCACTTTGAGGTCACCTGCATGTTCAATGTTGATTCTCAAACTTTCAGCGTGAATGCTGGGGAAATCAGCAGAATCAACAGGTACGGATCTCAGCCAGCCTGCATCCAAAGGAAATTTCCCTACTTACGTCCATACTGCTACTGCGCTTAAGATCTCGATGTTGTGTCCTTTCACATACTCTCTTTCTCCCTCCCTTCCTCCCTCCCTCTCTGTCTCTGTCTCTGTCTCTCTTTTCTCTCTCTCTCTCTCTCTCTCTCTCTCTCTCTCTCTCTCTCTCTCTCTCTCTCTGTATTTGTGTGTGTGTTCTTGCTTTCTTGTTTGCTCCTCCACCAGTTTCTGTTTAATTGTTCGTTTGTTTGTTTGTCTTTGGGGGGAAGGGGAAGCTGGTTTGTTTGTGTTTGGCGTTCAAGATGTATTCCAACTTGTGGACATGATCGAGCTTACAGACAAGTGCCGGAAAGATGAAAAGAAAGGAGACAGTCGTCTTGCAAGACAGGAGAAAAACAGCCAAGCTGACATTGCTGCCTTATCTTCTCCTTCATGTCAATCAACAGCATCTGCTCCATAATCTAATTTTAGTTTGTTCCTCGAAAGAGTCAACAGTAACCAGGAAGGAGACCACACATTTCAATAAAGGGAATCTCGTATCCCTGCCCCTGTCTCCGCCTCCCTGACCTTTTTATGAAAAGAAATGGAAGATTGCAGTGATGTTTCTGTCAGTTTCAGTTGAGGCTGGTCCCTTTCAGTGCAAAATACATTCTGGCACTGCAGTTTGTTCCCGACCATCAATCACACACGAAGTCCTTCTCTCTGCATTAGTGTTTCGCCACCCGTAGTTCCATGATTCCTGGCACCTTCAGGTATATCTTCTTCTTGTCTGCCTTTTGGCCGAGTCTGGGAAGAGGCCCAGAAACTGTTAGGAAAGACCCACTGACGAGAGGAAAAGTATTATGACAACAGGAAAGACTGCAACCTGGGATCCTCTTCAGGGAGCGCGTAAGACCTTGTGACGAACGTTTGGCTGTGTCTGGAGTTGTACTGTCTTCACCTGTCGACAAAACGGGAACGAGGTGGGCTGTAGGATGCGTGCAGCAGCTTGCTTGGTGGTGGCGTCTTTTGCCAGTGGGCTCAGCAGTCATGAAATACCAGCTGATGTACCCACTGGAGCACTTCCACAGAGGTTCTGTTGTGTCACGTCCATTGTCACACAATGGCATCTGCCAGGGAGCAGTTATGTCCCTTGACGTCTTAATGGAATGCCCTGTCTGTGCCTGCACCCTGTTTCAGACAGTGCAGACTTCCAAGGGTGGCGCTGAAATGCTCCCGGGTGGTTTGCTTGGTAGTTGAGGAGAGTACATCTCCGGCTCCCTCCAGCACTGTCGGCCGTGTCTTTTTCATTCCTTTCTCTGTGTGCCGTTCTCTCATAAAAAAACAACATGGACGACACTAAAGAAGATCTTAGCCATCCTTGTGGCTAATACGTAAAGCTTCAAGTAAAGGTGAACTAACTGAAGATGAACGTGCA
Organism: Conus ventricosus; assembly: GCA_018398815.1. NCBI lineage: Eukaryota > Metazoa > Mollusca > Gastropoda > Neogastropoda > Conidae > Conus > Conus ventricosus. The sequence continues at coordinate 20,556,742 of CM031613.1, forward strand.
CAAGTAAAATCTTTACCTGGCAAAGGTCTGTAAAGAAAAAGAAAGAAAAAAAAAAAAGCAACTAACAAAAATTCGAAGAAAAATACTTCATTTATGGCCGGCATACACTTGACACAAAAGAAAAACAACAACAATAACCACAACAACAAAAGCCAATGGTATTTTCTCATAGCGTACATCACGTCATCTCTACTCTTTTAGGTTCTTATGCAATCTTGTTATGTACGTTCTTCAGAGACATGGCAAAGACCTGCAGAAAAAGAATCGAAGAGAACACGTCCTTTATGACGACATAACGTCAACATTATGACGTCATTGTCGACAACAAATACTTGAAGTAGACAGCAGCAAAGGACCATAATCGTGTGCCTCTCTTCACTTGGAGGCTAGGTTCTTCTGGTTCATCTGTAATATGGTGATGTGCATTCTTTGAACAAGAGCTAGGCATTGTTGGTTAGTCACATCAAGGTTTAGCTTCCATGTTCATGAAATATGACATGGTTGACAGAAATAAGGATTCCAAGACAGCGTGGATGGATAAGGGCGGGTGGTGGTATTGATGGGGATTAAGTTTCAACCATGCTGCTACCATTAGTGCGACAAGTTTTAGATCTATGATTACGTTGGGCGCCATTGCTGTCTCGGATCATTGCCAAATCCAAACTGAATGTAAAGGAAAGAAACCCAAAGACATCACAGACCAGATCAAGAATATTTTTTCAAAAGCAAACAAACAACAAATAGATAAAAGAGTAAGCTTACACCAAACAATTGGTACACATTCTCCTTAGAATGCAGTTTGGACTTTTTTATTAGATATTCTGAGCTTTCTTGACATACATACTCTATAACATTAAACGCACTTTCACTACAGCTTTCGAGAATATGTCTGTGTCACGTGTACCGTCGTACATGTTTATTTTCCACAGTAGTGACATACTTATGGCACTATTTCCTTTGCCGGGCACGAGACAGAAAGGCTCAGGAAAGAAGGCGCAGTTTGTTTTTGAATGTTTAATCACTGACAAGATGTTTTTTTTTTTTTTTTTGCTTTTGTTTGTTCGTTCGATTTTTTGTTTTGTTTTGTTTTGCTAATTATCTTTTTTTTTTTTTGGGGGGGGGGGGGGGGGGGGGGGGGGGGGGGGGGGGAGTGGTTTGTTGTTTGAGTTGTTCAGGCTCCGCAACAGAATGACATGCGAAACAAGCACTATCATCTACCTTCTGTTCTGTGACATGTGCACTGACGCACAATATGTTTGAGAGACAAAAAAAAACAGCCTCAAACCAAGGTTCTACCAACACAGATCAAACATAAATAAGAACACGGGCACACACATCACATCACACTTCAATAGGCCACAACACTCACTCTCCAACATAAAGTGTCTACCATTTGAGAAAGTGCACTCTGACACAAAACAAAAACGACTGCAGCAGGAGGCATTCTGGGTAAGTAAATTGCAGACACTACATCCACTGGGTTTGAACAGTCTACAGTAACACATAGCCAGCAACCTTTTTATTTTTGTGGAGCCAGAGTACTTTTCCTGTAACAACTTGTTTTCATCATCATTTTGTTGAAGATCCTGACTATTTCTCCTGTACCAACATGTTTTCACCATCGATTTGTTGCAGAGCCTGAATACGTGTTTGCAAAAACAAGTTTCCACCATTATTTGTTACGGAACCTGAAAACCTCTCCTGTAACATGTTTTCGCCATCATTTGTTCTGGAGCCCGAATACTTCTCCTGTAACAACATATTGTCGCAAACATTTCTTGTAGAGCCTGAATACTTCTCCTGTAACAGCATGTTCTCTCACCATCATTGTAGTGGAGCCCGAATAATTCTTCCATAACAATATGTTTTCGCCATCATTTTGTTGTGGAGCCCAAATGCTTCTTCTGTAACGGCATGTTTTCACCAACATTTTGTTGTGGAACGTGAATACTTCTTAACAAAATGTCGTCGCCATCATTTTGGTTGTGGAGCCTGAATACTTTTCCTGTAACAACATGTCTTCACCATCATGTTGTTGTGGAACCCGGATACTTCTGTAGCAACACGTTTTTTCCATCATTGCTGTGGATTCTGAACACTCCTCCTGTGACAACAAGTTTTCCCCGTCATTTGCTGTGGAGCCTGGATACTTCTCATGTACGAACACGTTTTCGCCGTCATTTGTTGTGGAGTCGGAATATTTTTCCTATAACAACATGTTTTCGCCATCCTTTGTTGTGGATCGTGGATACCTCTCCTGTGACAACATGTTTTCTCCGTCATTTTGCAGCAGAGCCTGAATACTTCTCTGAAACAAAATGTTTTCACCATCATTTTGTTGTGGAGGCCGAATACTTCTTCTGTAACACTATTTGGCCATCATTTCGTCACGAAGCCTTATTACTTCTCCTGTAACAACATGCTTCACCATCATTTTGTAGTGGAACCTGATTGCTTCTCCTGTAACAACATGCTTCACCATCATTTTGTAGTGGAACCTGATTGCTTCTCCTGTAACAACATGCTTCACCATCATTTTGTAGTGGAACCGATTGCTTCTCCTGTCCTGGATGACCTGAACGACGTGTTTATAAACTACTCTCCCCCCCCCCCCCCCCCCCCCCCCCCCTATATTATCTTTTTTTTTTCCTTGGGTGTAAGGAAGTGGAGGTAGGGTGGCGGGTGAGGAGGCTATCCTGAAAAACAGATACATATTATAAAGTTATGAGGATGATTTAACAAAACTCTCTCAATGTCTCTCTGTCTCTGTCTCTCTCTCCCTCTCTCTCCATCTCTCAAACACACACACACACACACACACACACACACACACACACACACACACTTTTGTATGCTTTATTTACATGTAAAACACACACACACACACACACACACACACACACACACACACACACACACACACAGATCTTTCATTCATCAAATTACTACCTGTGACACGTCTGTCGAGTTACGTATCATTCTAGTACGTAATTTGTTATATATTACGTCATATTGAAATATGTACGTCTCTTCCTTCACTACCTTACCTGTTGGCACTCAGGGAGGATGTCATGTGCTGAAGAAGGCAAATAAAGCCGAAAATTTCATTTATAACCACGACAGCTTGTTGTTCTTGTGCTTTTTTTCTTGTATATAATATATATATATATATATATATATATATATATATATATATATATATATATATATATATATATTCAATTATAAACAAAGCTTGCTCTTATGTCTTAGATTGAAGAAACAGGGGGAGATAAGCATTCATATCTGCAGTGGTAGTTAATACTGCCTAACTAACAGTATGTGCTCAAATGGGTGGATGGGGAAAAATAAAATAAATGCTTCTCAAATGAGCCTTCAGCAAGCTTATAATCTCCAATAGGGAGGAAACTCACTAACTCATAACTCCTGGTCATATACCGATATTTCGAAACCTGGTTGTTTCTCCTCAGTGACCGCGGAAAGTGGTAATTTGACTCCTCTGCCTTTTCGGTTTTAAGAAGAATGCTATCCCAGAAAAGGCTGGTGTGCAATACCGTAGTATGTTTGTTGAGTTTTCAAAAAACCAACCAAAGGTGCCACCTAAGAAGCAAAAGAAAATCATGAAAGAAAAAAACAAGCTACATATTCTATTTTGCAACACCAAGCTTTTCTGTAAGTTGCTGGAATGGTGCTCAGTACTTATCCTTGGAATTTATTAGTTTTATATATATATATATATATATATATATATATATATATATATATATATATATATATATATATATATATATATATGGACAGATAGAAAGACAGAGAAAGAGAGACAGAGAGAGACAGGCAGAGACAGATAGAGACAGAGACAGACACATTATGCTGATAGCTGCCTACATTCATGCATGAAACGGATAAAGAAAGCAGAGTTTTAAACCTAGTTCATCGTAACGATAATGTGTCCTAAACTGTTTGAACGTAATGAGAAGGAAGAGATGAAGGCTGCAGCGCAATCCTAAATGATCTGTAATCAACATTTTGGCGTAATATTAGATGAGAAAAAGAATATTTAACTGACTCATCAAAAGCATCAGGCGATACATTAAATGAAATTAACAACCGATGGCCTGCTGTTGTGCTTCTGCGCGCAAGTTATTATTTCCCAATTGGGTATGTTTTATAGGTGGCTACATCTCTCTCTCTCTCTCTCTCTCTCTCTCTCTCTCTCTCTCTCTCTCTCTCTCTCTCTCTCTCTCCCCTGTCTCTCTCTCTCTCATGCGCGCACGCACGCACGCACACATACGCGCGCTCCACACACACACACACACACACACACACACACACACACACACACACACACGCACGCACGCACGCACGCACGCACGCACGGACGCACGCACACACACACACACACACACACACACACACACACACACACACACACACACACACACACGCACGCACGCAAGAACGCACGCACGCACGCACGCACGCGCGCGCGCGCGCGCGCACGCACACACACACACACACACACACACACACACACACACACACACACACACACACACACACACACCTGCCCTCACATCATGATGCGAAAGAGTTAATAATCGTGTCTGGTGCAACATTTCGCGACACCAGAGAAAAACAATCCAGTTGACATATTGTGGTCAATTATCTTCCCTTTGTTGAGAATACATTCACCATATTGATATATTAAAAGAAAGAAATTAGTTGACTGAAGGAAAGAGTGGGTACAGTGTTAGCATATAATATATTGCAGAAATGAGAATAGAAAGTTTTGAAGAATACTGAATTTAGAGAAAATGTTCTTTATTCACAAAACAAACCTATTTGTTGTACGAAAAGAAAAGGACCAGACTTTAGATAATGTTATTTAAAATAATCGGGGTTTATACTTAATACCTACAAAAGCAAAACGGACGGTAATGTTTGGTGGTCTCTCTAAAAAGAAAATACTGAGGTGAAATCGGTACCGACACTGACAATGACACTGAAAAAAAGTTTAATGCCATCGACTATACAATCCTATTGGCATGGGGGGAATAATAAACATTTCGCCATTATTTCAGCGACAACAGGGAAGAAATACAACAAAGTGTGTAGGAAACAGTACTGGTTCATTTAGGCTTTTACATTCAACATTTAGAAATTTAGCAATATTTTCAAAGCAATCACATGTCATAGTGAAAAACAAATTTACACATCAGCATATACAAAGTATATAAACACTCACACATATAATACGCTCACTCTCGCACGCGTACACCCCCCCCCCCCCACCCCCATACACACATACACACACCCGCTTGCACATGCGTACACACCACACACACACACACACACACACACACACACACACACACACACACACACACACACACCACATAAAGGCATCAACGTGCGCACGAACTGATCGTGCCACATTTAGCGATACATCACAAGCTAAATAGGAATTGTATTAGGAAAATCGATCATTCAACGTAAACATCAAAGAAATCATAATAATTATGTTTTACCAGTTATTATACTAAAAAGAAAAAATTTGGTTTTTTAAGTCTATATTTCTGGGATTAAGTTTTTATTCCGACTGTCCCAAGCAAGGGAAAACAAACCTAGCGTGTGATCGCATGTTGTTTTTGTCATTTGTTGAGAGTATGCTGACAATGCCCAAATTCTTGGAGAGTCCATATTGAGAACCGAACATTTCTTCCTGATGTCTTCGTAAAGTTTACAATGGAATAGAAAAATGTGTCTCATCTTCATTTGATGCACCACACATGGGACAAGGGTAATCAGATGTACCAGCTAAGAATCATCTTACATTGGCATGTAAACCTAATGTTCTTGTTCTAAATCGAGCGAAAATGGATCTGTGCCATTTATTGTTTACAACTCTGATATAATTTTCCGTTTAAAAACATTCTTAAAAGAAAAGAACCAATGTATACTTGTCCGATTCTTCCAAATGAGAATGCCAGTCTTGTTTATAAGACGAGATTAACCGATCTTTAAATTCGAACAAAAACACTTGTTCATGTCCAACATCTTGACGCATCCAAACATCCCGAACCCATGAGTAGCTGACACGTTTCTTTACAGAATATGCCCAATTTCGCTTTCCAATTTCCATCTGAATCAACATCATTTCATAAGCTTGTTTGCACAATCTTTTTATTGGGACGTTGTAGCAATCTAAGCCAATATTAATACATTTTATGTAGGTTCTAACATAAAAAGGGTACGACCAGTTTCACCATATAACTTTTTAAATTTGGCGAATGCAATGGTACCGATAGAAAACGTTTGATTGCATATGTATGAACCTTCTCCATTTCACTGTTGTTGAAAAAAACCCATACTTCAGCACCATATGTTAACATTGGTTCAATCTGAGAGTCAAAGAGTTTTTTAAAAAAAAGAGAGAAATCAATACAATTTAATTTTCTTAAAGATAATATTAAGATTTCTATTGTTCCTTTTCTATAGGTTTCAACCCATGTCTTTTGTAAGTTCAACTCTGTGGTGAAGAAAGACCAAGATATTTATATGAATTGGATACACTAATCTCACTGTTTCCATAAAACCACTTTTTGTGGGCTGAAGATGTCCCCCCCCCCCCCCCACCCCCCACCCTTCCGGAAAACGATTACATTAGTTTTGTCCAGATTCACTGTAAGATATAATCTATCAGCTTCTTCTTCCAGTGCATTTAATTTGATTTTGTAGTCCCACTGTAGTATCTGCTAAAAGAATAACATCGTCCGCAAAATGACATCAGAAATACATCAATAGCACCTGGGATTAACGAACACCAGGTTTCCTTTTTTTAACTACTTCCGTAGCAAGTTCATTGATAAAAAATGAGAACAGCAGGGACTTAGCAGGCATCCTTGTTTAACTCCACGTGGGCATTCAAATAAGTCAGAATACATACCTTTATCTCGGACGTAAGCAAGCGCCGAGTTGTATACACTTCTAATGGCCCTATACACTTTACCATTTACGCCTTCTTTGCGCAATGTGGTCCACAGCAAGTTTCTATTAACAGAATCAAACGCTTTACGGAAATCTATAAATGCTGCATACGATTTGCTGTGTCTGAGAAGATATTTTTGAACCAGATAAAATAATGTACAAATTAGATCGATCGTGCTATAGCCTGATCTAAATCCCGCTTATTCCACAATTATTTTTCTTCTGTTCTGCCCATTTAGTTAAATCGTCTTTTAGAATATTTGTATAAACTTTTTCCAACATACTGGTAAGGGCAATACCTCTGTGATTGTCTGGATTATTGATGTTACCTTTTTGTGCAATGGAATTATAATAGATTTAGCCCAGTCTAGCGGGACGGTTCCTTCATCAAATAACTTGTTAAAAAAAAACTATCCGTAATTCCACTACAATTGTATTAGAATGTTTTAGCATTCTCCTAAGGTCATGTCGGGACCTGCACTTTTTCTAGATCTTAAAGTTTTTATACTGTTAACAATCTCCTCTCTAGATATTGGATCATTAAATAACGGTTCTTCAAAGTCATTAGCTTCTAATTCAACGCTTCCATTGTTTTCAATTATTCTCAGGGTAATTAAAAATATTGCGGAAATGCCCAAACCACTGCTCTATAGTTAAAATTGCTTTTAAGTCGTGCTTTTCTGTTAATTGTTCTAATTGTTGACAAAATATTTTGAATCACTAATAGAGTATTTAGTTTTTTAATCTTTTTTGCTCAAATTCACGTTTCTTTTGTCGCTTCAAATTAACATAATCTGACCGCTAACTAGCATATTTTTCTTTCGGGTCTTCTTTTTTGTCTTTTGCTTTGTTCCTTTGGAAAGTTTTGAGTAGCTTCTTCACCTCTTTTTTCTTCTGATCACATTCATAATCAAACCACTCATCCTGATTTTTCTTTCTTTTACCAACCATTCTCACCATGCATGCAGCAGCACTATACATTGCTTGAACAAAATATTCACACATCTGCTGACATCCACATTTAACAACTGATAGGCATTTTCAAGCTGTTCTTTAAAATTATTGGAATTCAGTTCATTTTCAAATATTTCCAGCATTCTCCTCTGACCAAAAGATTTTTTCTTCAACAACAGGTTCTTGAGCTTGGTATTTTTTGTCATTCCGTTTTGCCATATCATTTCTATTGGTGAATGCCAGGATTCAAGACAATCATCAACAATCATATTGCAGTTTTGAGAAAAACATTCTGGAACAAGAAAATAATCAATAACACTTCATCCATGTGGTGAAACAAATGTATACTCTCCATCTCTGTCTCCATTGCAATACCCATTCAAAATGTCAAGATCAAACAAAAAAAAAAAGGTCCAACAAAGATCTTCCAAAATTATTTACATTTTCATCTTTTGAGTTTCTACGGAAACTGTCTTCTAAATGGTCATCATAAAACCCAGTAAAACACTCCCAAGTTTACCCTATCTTCGCATTCGACTGGCTAGAGCCTGTCCTGGCATTCAAATCTCCACAAATCGTGACTCGAAAGTCAACATCACCCACTGCTCGTAGTAAACTTTCTTCCAATATAACTACTCCATCTTTCAGATCGGTATTATTGTACAGAGGACCACCTTCAGGTGCAATGTAACAACATACTAAGACTACATCTTTGTCAGTACCAAGCACACCTTTTTTCAGCTTAATTGCTACAGCATTTGCACAGTCTAATCTTATTTCTTCTACAAACTGTTCTAGACATTTTCTAACCAGCAACAGTACACCACCAGAGTTTCTCCCAAAGTGTGACAGTTTTTGAGGTGGAGCAACAAATTTAAGAAAATCATTAAACACGCATGAAGATCAAATGACTTGCCCACACATGTTTCTGTAAGGCATACAAAATCAAATAACTAATACAAAATCAAATAACTAGCATAATAAATGAATCGTGAATTATCTAATTTGCTATATAATGTCTCAACATTATAGTTAAGAAAGGACCAGGACGTTGAATGATCGAACTTGTCCTATGTGGATTTCTTGTTGCCTAGTTGCCTGTGGCCAGCACTGTTACTATGTTGATTACCAAGGTACCCACGAAGACCGCTCTGTCTGCTTGCCAATCCTCGTCTACCACCACGCTCATCACTGGGGTTGCCGGTTGTGTGTCATTACGTGGGGAATCCCCGCTGCTCCTCTCCGCTCAGGAGGTCGGGTTACCCAACACGGAGATGCTGGGCTTGCCCGTGACTCTCTGTCTTGTTGAGTGGGCGTCCCGTCACCACGTCTGTATTCCCGCAAGGCGTGGCCAATCAACGAGTCACCTTCCACGTGTAGGGAACCTCTCTTCGCAGCGTCACTGCCACTGTCAGTTGGCTGGTGGAGGGGGAAGCACGGATATCCCGTGCAGAGGCACCTTCACCTCCACCACCCACATCCTCGTCTCGCTGCACTGCATACCGGGTCAGCGGGTCGCCGCACGTGGTCTCAGACCGTGGCAGAACATCTCGCACCGGTCACCAGCAGGCTCAGTCGGCCGTGACCCGGTGACGTCCCGCCCCCTCTGCCGTGCAGTCGGTCAGCTGATGACACCGCCGTGTTGTCAGTGTCGCCCGCCGTTGTCGCTTCCGTTGCTGTCACCTTTGTGTATGTGTGATGATCTAGTCTGGCTGGTCCCATCACCATCTCCCCGTTTCTAAAGAAGGCCCTCTTCCCCTCCCTACGTGCTTGTGACACAATTTTAGCTTGTTGCCGTGTCCGATCGTTGGCTGCACCTATGCCTTTTTGTTTTAGTCTGTCAGGCAGATCTCTATTTGTTAAAAATCAACATTTTATCCTTCCATTGTGTGAAACGTGCAATCATTGGTCTAGACTGCCCCTCTATTGCCCGCCCCACTCTGTGTGCCCGGACAAAATCTTCATGTGTCCATGTTCGAGAGCCGTCAATGTTGTTGAGAGAATCCCAAACCCCTGCTGTTACACTCATGCGCTCAATAATAGTCAACAATGACGGCTGACCTACAAATTTGAAGATTTGAAGATTGACGATGTCAAAAGTTTCCCTGTCACGTAGTTGAGGAATGCCAAAAAATCTCAGATTGTCCCATTGCGAGAAACCTTCCAATCTATCAATCTCCGATCTAACACGTCCTAAATCTTCTTGCAACTCCTGTACTGATGTTTTCAGCTGGCCAGTTTTTTGTTCTCCCCTTAGTCACTTCCTCGTGTAGCACTGCCACACTGTCCTGACAGGTCTCGTTGATCTTTTTCTAACTTGTCACACCTATCATCTATCCGTTTCCATCTTTCATGTATTTCACTCAGTTCGTTTTTAATTCCAGTTTAGATTCTTCCCTGATCAGTTGGGTATGTAAACCCATCTGTTGGTGTATTGCAAAAGTTATCCTAGATAACTCGTCAGTGTCACATGGTAGCTAGCCCTCACCTTTACCAGTTTGATCAGGAGAGGGGTTGGGGCCAGGGTTGTCCTCAATGTCACCACTGAGATGCAGTGGCCACATGGAAACACTTGTTCACAACACAGCCGAATGCGACGACTGGCGGCACTTGTATGGATATCATCAACAACGGATCGTGTCGAACACAGCCAGTCACATACGACATACTGTCTGAATAGAGAACTGTCCCTCCGTTTATTCACTTAGCCAACGATGCTGTTCTTGAATAAACAATTGCCTCACACTGCACACAGGACTCCACAACACTGCGACCAGCAAGGCACTGGAGAAAAAGGCCGTCACAAACATCACTGGGTGTCACACCCGTGCTATCCACTGTCGGCCTACCTTGACTCGCCTTTCTATCCCAGAATGCAACTCTCCACCTCCTACTCGCACAAAATGTTCCAGTTCTTGCCCTGTAACTCTCTGAATCACACATCTTCTCTGTTTTCTTTACTCTACTGCTTAAACGGGAACTGCTTCACACAAAACCGACTTATCGGGATCCGACACAACTGAATAAACAATGAAAATAAATACACCGCCGTACAAGACCTGTGTACGTGCCGCCATTTTTTCTCGTGCCCCCAGGTGAAATCAGTAGAGAGAGAGAGAGAGAGAGAGAGAGAGAGAGAGATGATGATGATGATGATGATGATGATGATAATCTTTATTTCCAAGGGTAACAGATAAGCAAACACATGCTTTTTTTCATCCGGCCCTTGCCCCGTTAAGGGACTAAGTATGACTAGCGACGAAAACTTACAAAACTTTTAACAAACACACATATATTCACAACATTAAAAAGTTTATGCATTAACAGTTCAGGCGTAGATGACTTTAAAAGGAAAAGGAACCGATTTAAACAACAAACAAGAATAAAGAAATTGATTACAAAGAAGAAAAGAGTTAGCACACACAGATATGGAATAAGCGATCCTCCTATCGAAGGGGAGAGAGAGAGAGAGAGAGAGAGAGAGAGAAAAGAGAGAGAGAGAGAGAGAGAGAGAGAGAGAGAGAGAGAGAGAGAGAGAGAGAGAGAGAAATTACATTCCTTTTGTAAAAGATTAACATACAACAACCTGCTAAGAATAATAAACTAAGACAATTACAATGCATCAATAATATCAACATTTGTTCTTTCTTTTACATTTTATATGATGTGGTTATAAGGCAAACGAGAACGAACAATCAATTATCAGTAAGCAGCAATAAATTCCTAGCATCAATAATTATAACATTTATTTTTCATGATGCGTGCGTGTATGTGTGTGTGTGTGTGTGTGTGTGTGTGTGTGTGTTGTGTGTGTGTGTGTGTGTGTGTGTGTGTGTGTAGTGTGTGTGTGTGTGTGTGTGGAGAGAGAGAGAGAGAGAGAGAGAGAGAGACAGAGACAGAGAGAGAGAGAGAGAGAGAGAGAGACAGAGAGAGAGACAGAGAGAGATGCCATTATTATTTACCTTCCCCATCTTTGTTGTTTTCTTCTTTACCATTCATACACAACCCAAATTTATAATTATTAATTAAGCGACAATCCATCGAAACGCAGCCGTAGTAAACGAAAAAGAGAGAGGAGAGAGAGAGAGAGAGAGAGAGAGAGAGAGAGAGAGAGAGAAGAGAGAGAGAGAGAGATATAATTCCATTTTTCTATCCAAAATATCACATGCTAAACATTACTATAATTTGAATAAAAAGCAATACATCAATATGATCAACAGTAATCCGGACACACATTTATCACCTTGCAGTTACAGTGCTCAAAGAAATAAAAGTATTAAGACATCAATCTATTCGTGACAATGCACCAATAAAACCAGCGACCACAATACTCATTCATCATAATATGATTTCAATCATTAATATAACCAATAGTAACCATATCTCTCATTTATCATTATCTGTTTTTTAAAAACATCAGTGGAAAGGAAACGGCGTATCAGTTTAATATGCAGCAAAACAGAGGGTGTGCCCTGGTATATGTATTTTGTTCTAATAGCAATGGTCTGCTGTGAAATGTGTGATTAGTTTTTCCCTGAAGGATTCTGTAATATGAGTACATCGGAAATGTAGTGGAAGTGAATTCCAAACCACGCTACCTGAGTAAGATAAGCTTGATTTAAATAGATCTATTCTAGGTGTGGGAACCTGGAATTTGGTTGAATCCTAGGGTTTATGCTAAATTTGGACTGAAGAGTTTCTGGTGCTAAACCGATGCAATTTTTTGCATTAGCTGACATTTGTTGACAGCAAACATTTCTTGTAACGGAAGAGCCCCCGCTTTAGTATAATCCCCTTCACTAAGACTAGATGATTTTAATAGAACTGCTTTAAGTGCTCTTTTGTAGACACTCTTAAGAGGTTTCATGGCATTAGCACTAGCGGAATCAAATAGTGTTGAACAATAATTGATTGAAGAGAGAATATGTGCGTGTAGGAACAATTTCCTGGCATGAAGGTTTAAGAAATGCTTAATCTTGCACAGCTGATATGTTTGTCTGGATATTGATTTACATAAACTGCGAAGGTGATGAGACCAAGAAAGATTATTATCAACATAATAGAGAGAGAGAGAGGAGAGAGAGAGAGAGAGAGAGAGAGAGAAGAGAGAGAGAGAGAGAGAGAGAGGATCAATGATTTTAATGGAATACGTGGCTAATAGAATCTCCAAAAACTATTAATTTTTGTTCTAACATAATGCTCTCTCTCTCTCTCTCTCTTCTCTCTCTCTCTCTCTCTCTCTCTCTCTCTCTCTCTCTCTTATTGTTGCCAATAACTGTAGCCTCGCTAACAAGTTGAAATACAATTGTGTGTCTCACTAAAAAACAACAACAACAACAACAAAGAAGCCCAGATTAATTAATTTTCCTAAAAGACATGCCAAGGACATCACGTCACAATGTGCTTTGTCGAGCATCCATTCTGCACACACACACACACACACACACACACACACACACACACACACACACACACCGTTGTTTCCATCCTTCGTGAGACGTTGCTGTGTGGTTGCGCAGTCCGTACAAAGCTGGCCTCAGAGAGGAGGGCTGGTGTCGTCCTTTCAGGGGCCGACAGAACCTCATCAGCACAGGTGTCGATATCAGACCTTATGCAAGAGGAGGGAAATACCTTCAAAGCCAGTGACTCAACCATCTACCATAGAAAGGTAATGTTGCTTATAGCCGGGGGCTTATATTCATGAACAGACTTAACCGGAGGTTAAACCCGACTTCCGGGCTTATATTCATGGACAAACCCGCTGTTGACCTCCGGTTAGTTTTACCTCCGGCGGGTACGGAACCGGCGGTTAAACTGGACCCGCTGGTTAGAATGCATTGCCATTCGTGAGCCGCGGTCTGCCGTCGGTTAGTTACCCGGCCGACTATTTTTAGACTGACAGGGATTCCCGTAATCTCGCTCTCAGCGAAAGCGTATGCTACCTATTTCCTGCATTTCCGAAGTAAACAACGATGTCGAAGACTGAGAGTAAGTCCGTGAAAAATGGACAAATCTAAAGAGAGGACCATCGGAATGGAACGGCAGGCCGTATGAAAACGGGGAGTGGGCAGTGCTTCTAAACCCACAGACGAGCTGATCGACATGATTGTTGGTGGTGACAGTGACCTGATCCAAGGTATCAGAGGTGAGTCAACATCAGAATACTTGAAAAGCCTGCAGTAAAAGCTGTGTGTATCACTGTATTACATGTGATGTTACTGTGTGTTGTGCCATGTGTGTGAGGGAGAAAGGGGTGTGTGTGGCAACCAAAGAAA
>CM031613.1:20571060-20593560 GCA_018398815.1 Conus ventricosus
ACCGGAATCGATCGCTCACCTACAACCTTCAAAGTCTCGAGGCATACGTAACCCCTGCCCCCAACGGCAGAAACAAACATGAGCACGAGGCCAACCCACCTTCGCGGATAACGCCTCAGTTCGTACTAACTTGCAGACACACCACGACACTCCGAGTTCACCTCGGAAATTCACAAGACAGCACTCACATTCACGGAATTCCCCATACACATCGAAGAACTCCAGTTTCACGAGCGTTAGTTTACACACGTAAACCTCACTATTCCGACGAGCTTGACACTCTCCTCCCTCCCCCCTCCAAGAGTTAACAGGTAAGCAAATTCCCGGCAGGATTCACGCACTTCACGGTCACTGCCACCTGGCACTGGACGGGCCACACTCCACAATTGTCACTGAGGCGACCTGTGTCAGTTCGTGCGTGACAAAGGGATTGCGATGGTTCCCTTATGCAGCTAGTGAAGAGTTTTCATATCTGTAATATATTTTCTTAATTTCATGTTCCCAGTTTCTCCATCTTCAAACTCACCCCCCCCCGCCCCCCCCCCCCCCCCCCCCCCCCCCCCTCCTTATGTCCAAATCTTTGCAAAGTCATTACTATGGAGACAGTTCAGTTGTTGGCCTGCGCTTGTTTTTTCCCCCACTATTAGATTGTTCGTCTGTGTATTTGTCTGACTTTATTCAAGTTTAAAAGGCTGTGGCAGTCTTGAATAAACGTTACTCTGTGTTAGGTTTTCTTATGGAGCAAAAGTTACCCCACTTGTTCACTGTTTATTGTTTACTGTTCCCTGCCTCATTTCATTTCCAAAAAGATTATGCAAACAGTATAAAGTGTAGGGGACAATATATATAAAATATATATGGAGACTATAAGCTTGCTGAATGTTCATTTTGAAAAGCATTTATTTTATTTTTCTCCATTCACCCACTCAAGCACATACTGTTAGGCAGAATATCTACCACTGCAGATATGAATGCTTATCTCCCCATATTTCTTCAATCTAAGACATAAGAGCAAGCTTTGTTTATAATAGAATATACATATATATATATATATATATATATATATATATATATATATATATAATATATATATATATACACAAAATAATAGTCCAAAAATCGCTGTATTTCGGATGTGATGTGTACCTAAACATGTAAAGCGACAGAGAGAGAGAAAAGAGAGAGAGAGAGAGAGAGAGTTGACGTTTTTTTTGAACATTGACGTAGTGCTAGAACTACGTTTCAACAGAAGTGACGTGAAGGTACTGAAGAAGGCTTCGCAGAGGAGCCGAAATTATTTACAGTAATCTATAGCTTCCTTAAAGTGGTCGAGTTTTCTTTGTTGTTCTTTGTTATATATATATATATAATATAATATATATAATATATATATATAATACATATATTATATATATATATATATATATATATGTATGTATGTATACACACACACAACACAACACACTTTCAACATACACACCCCACACACACACACACACACACACACACACTTTCAGGCCTGTACATTGACATAAGTGAAACCATGTGTCCCACTGGCCCTGTGACCCAGTGAGTACTACTGACGCTCGCTATTGTTTTAGAGAAAGAAAAAAAAAGGCGCAGGAAAAATATAATCATCTGAGTCTAGTTATCAGTGATAGTCGGGTTTTAGCGAAGAGGGTCACAGTATGAGAACAAAGAGAGAGAGAGAGAGAGAGAGAGAGAGAGAGAGAGAGAGAGACTGTCAGACAGACAGACAGAGAGATAGCGTTATCAGTGATAGTTGCTTGTAGTGGAGAGGTCACTGCATGAGAGACAGACAGGCAGACAGACAGAGACAGAGAGAGAGGCGGCTTTGTGCGTGCAAAGAGACAGACCACACTGCCAGCAGTAATCTGGGTGAGGACGGGTGGTCGGTCTCCTGCTCTTTTCTAACCACAGACATCGGGTGCAGAGACTACTACGGACTACCGTGTGCTGACAGGCCTTCATCAGAGCGGCGTGGAGGCAGGGGGCGAGAAGGGTGAAGGTTGGTGCTTTACAGTATGCCGTTCGTCTTACATGGGGGACAGCATTCAGAAGCCGCTACTTGAGTTTCTCCTCTCTCTCTCTCTCTCTCTGTTTTTTTTCTCCTTTCTTTTTTTTTCTTTTCTTTTCTATTTTTTCTTTCTTTGTTTTTATTTTCTACTTTGTGTGTGTGTGTGTGTGTGTGTGTGTGGTGTGTATGTATGTGTGTGTGTGTGTGTGTGTGTGTGTGTGTGTGTGTGTGTGTGTGTGTGTTGTTTGTTTGTTTTAACAGGCCTCTTGATTCTCAGGTCTCTAAAATGAAGTGCAGGATTCATGTTTTACAAAGCCATTTCAGGGCACTGAGGCACATATCTGAGAAAAACGTTATATGCCTAGATTTCTTTTTTTTTTTTGCTTTTACTGCTCAGCTGTCAAACAAAACAACGGATTGTTTGCACCATTGTTCTGTCTTGCCTGATCAGTGGATTGTTTGCACCATTGTTCTGTTTTGTCTGATCAGTGGATTGTTTGCACCATTGTTCTGTTTTGTCTGATCAGTGCAGCTTTGCTGAAATGGCGTCAGTGTCCACTGAAGTTCTTGCTGAAGATGAGACATTAAGGATAGCCACAGTGGAGGATTACCAAGCCGTCCTTGACATTGAACGATCAGTGTATGGGGGTGTGGATTATCTGCCTTCAGCCTTCACGTCCTTGGTGGAAGGTGAAGGGGTCAAAGGTTATTTGTATCAGAAGCAGGGCAAAGTGGTGAGTATGTGTTTCTGAGCTTTTCCTTTTTCCTGATCAATGTTCCTCCGTTAGGAGTTTGACCATAAAATGACACGGGATGGCGATGGGGATGTTCATCAATGTTATTTCTTTGTATACCAGTTTATTCGAATGGAAAACCCCATGTTCGTCATTTGCATTAGATATGACATATTTTTATTTCCTGTTATTGTGTCAAATTTGAGAGGACATTTTGTGAATGTTTGGTGCTTTAGTTTCTGTTTGTTTGTTTGTTTCATTTATAATCACCAATGAAGATGATCAAGATGGAAATTCCATTCTGATTTGAGACTATAATGTCAGATCTCTATTTTATCTTTTCTTTCATGGCTTTGACCAGGTCCGGGAGATGCATACACCTGCAGTGTTGGTCAGCTATTTTCAGCCAAACTCTCGAAGACATGGCGAGACTCGAACTCATGACATCCCAACTGGCAAGTGTGTAACAGTAGCCACTGAAAAACAGGCAGTAAGCTGTAAACAAAAACTGACCCCTTCAATACGAATGTTCTGCCGCGTGCGGCACGGAGATCAGCGCCGAAAAGACAGAACTGATTACCAATATCACGAATGGCATCAGCGTAACATCGCTATCAAGGCAGATGAGGGATCAAAACCTGAAGTGCTCCCCAGAGTTGCGCACATGACAGCAGCACTAGTCAGACTAGGACCCATCAGGAATGACAGAAACATCACAGTCAGTTCCAAGATCAGACTGATGCGCTCCCTGGTCATTGCCCTATTTCCCTGTGCCTGTGAGACGTGGACTCTTGACAGCTGAACTTGCGAGAAGGATTCAGGCATTACAGATGAAATGCTTCCGCAAGATCATTGGCATCTCATACAAAGACTACATTAACCAGCTTGGAGGTCCAGGCCAGAGCAAGCCAAGCCACTGGACCATACGAAGACCTGTTGTTCACTGTGAAAAGTAGGAAAATGAGATGGTATGGTCATGTGTCAGGATCAACAGAGCTTGCCGAAACCATTCTACAAAGAACCGTGCGAGAAGACAGAAGGAGAGGAAGACAGAGAAAGAGATGGGAGGACAACATCAGTGCATAGACTGGCCTCACACTCAGCAACTGCCTAAGAGTGTCTGAGAACCGGGAGGAATGGAGGAAGCTGGTTGCAAAGTCTTCTGTGGTGCTCCTAAAGTCTTCAAGACTCCAGGATAAGTGATAGGTGATAGGTGAATAAGAACGTATAGTGCGTTGACATGATGCTGTGTGTTGTGTGTGTGTGTGTGTGTGTGTGTGTGTGACACTGTCCTCACTGTTCTCTCCACTGACCACAGGTCGGTTTCCTGAGCACCAGAGTGTTGGACGGCGGGCAGACCGTCATGACTTTAGCCGGGAGAATCAGCCCAGAGTACAGAGGTCGAGGAATGTACGGTCGATTGTACCGACGGGTTCTGAGAGAGGTCATGACGTCAACCAACATCAGTCACGTGGTCTTTACTACAAATAAGTCGAATTTGGACAAGTTTCGTCAGCGCTTTTTGAGGGCTTACAGCATTGTTATGGAAAAGGTGAGTCTGTTGGTGTGTGTGTGTGTGTGTGTGTGTGTGTGTGTGTGTGTGTAGATAAGTATTTCATGTGGTTGTGTTTGACTGTTAGTTATGATTTATTTATTCATACAGATCACACACACGCACGCGCGTGCGCGCACACACACACACACACGCACGCGCGCGCGTGCACACACACACACACACTTCACATGCAACATCCTGATACGCATCACACAACTACTGAAAGGAAGATAAGGTATAGGAAGAAAAAAGACATCCATACTTTTTACATACTTCTTTATCCGCTCACTCACTGGTACGATCTCTCTCTCTCTCTCTCTCTCTCTCTCTCTCTCTCTCCCTTCCTCCCTCTCTCCCTCACACACACACACACACACACACACGCACGCACGCACACACACACACACACACACACACACGCACACGCACGCACACACACACACACACACACGCACACACACACACACACACACGGATGCTCATACCTGCAGAGAGCGATTCTCTGTATAGACCCATCGTACTTGCTTTTCTTACTGGTTAGATGATATGTCTACTTTTTGTGTGTTTATGTGTCATCCACATAGGAATAACTATTACTTGTTGTTTTTGAATTACGCAAGAAGTGTCGTTTGTGGGTTTGGTAACGATCAGCGTTGCTCGTCCATCCTCCCTCTCTCTCTCTCTCTCTCTCTCTCTCTCTCTATCTGGAGGAGGGCTGGATGTAAAAAAGCAGTGATGCTTATTCCATTACCCTCTGAAAATAAAAATTTCGTTCGTTCGTCTCTCTCCCCCCCCCCCCCCCCCCTCTCTCTCTCTCTCTCTCTCTGCCTCTCTCTCTCTGTCTCTGTCTCTCCCTCTCCCTCTCTCTCTCTCTCGTGACACTTTTGTTTAGTCCTGTGCCTTTTTTTTTCGCCGTTTTTTCGCCTGGGTATATGCGTGCTGTTGTGTCTTGGCAGTTGTGAGGGACTATCCCTTCTGCATCGCTAACATTCATGTATGTGGGTTATGGATTCGCCCATGTGTTCGCAATGTCCGTCTTGCAACGGACAAAATTTAAATCCGTCATGAGAATGTCGGCGTTGAAGATGAGATCGCGCATTGACGGTGTCACTCTAGGATTGTTGCTATCTCTAGTTTGCTATGGACATTTGCTCCATTGGTGTGGTGACGTAGAACTGAATCCAAGACCTGCCCCTGCTAAGACAGCTAGCGGGAAACCTTTCTGGACGTCTCCAGAAGTTCCCGCAAAGACAAAAGACAAGGATCAAATTCTGCGCTTGCTGCCTCTGTGTTTCCGTCTGATGCCACTCTGAAGAATATTGTGGCCATTTTGAATGACGTAACCTGTAACTTTGAGCTACTGAGTAAGGACATGAAAGACGTGAGATAAATGTGTTCTAATCTCCAGGACGAAATCGCTGGTATAATACTGCAAATGTCTACCTTGAAACAGAACAATGACAGTGTAGGGGAAGAAAACATTAGACTTATTTCTAGCATGAAGTCCTCGGACAGACAAGTAGACGACTTGCAAGAAAGATCGAAGAGAAACGTCCAGACGAAGTTCTTTTCGATAACGTTCATCGTCTGAGCTTAAGGCAAACTCGCCAATAGCAGCATGATGCACATTCTTGAAGGATAATGATAAGATAGATTTTGAGTGCCAGACAAACACTAAAAGGAACTGAGATATTTGTGGGGAAAGACTTTTCGAATTTAGGAGACCAGAGAAAGAAACTCATCCTATAACTGAAGTACGCCAGCTCATAGGGCGTGAATGTGTCCATGGTGTATGATCACATTGTGGTTTACAGCGAAACAAATTCGGTCTGGATGCCAGTGACAACCTGGTAGAACTAAAACAGGAGTCAGGCCGGCCCTGTCACTGGAAAATGTCCTGGTATCAGAATCAGAGGGAGGCAAAATGTGAGCTATCACCGCACAGATTGCTTGTTCTCATTACGCGTGAGGTCACTTTGACTGGGGCAGTGCACGATGCTGACGTGACGTCACTTTGACTGGGGCAGTGCACGATGCTGACTGGACGTCACTTTGACTGGGCAGTGCACGATGCTGACGTGACGTCACTTTGACTGGGGCAGTGCACGATGCTGACTGGAGGTCACTTTGACTGGGGCAGTGCACGATACTGACTGGAAGCGACGACAATTCTGTGCAGGTTGTCACTGACATCGGTGTGGACGAAAACGTGTTCAATCACAATAACACACAATCAGTAAACGTATTAAATGTGGTTTCTATTTTTGACCGTTATGTTTCGAGTGATGCTTCTTCGATTGTACGTATCGATGCGATATTATCTGTTGTGAAACTTGATGAGTTTGAAGCTGTACATTGTGATTTAGAGAGAAAATGTGTGACGGCGCATGTTGATGAAATAAACAATAAAATTGAAATTGACAGTGTAGATGAAAGAACAGTGACATTAACTTTGTACTGTAGAATGGGATTGTTAATGTTGATGACTGTGTATCTGAGAAAAGTGACAGTAGAAAGAAAGAAAAGCACAGCATGTGAAAAACCCACTTGAAATAATAAAATTGTTTGACAAGACTAATTTTGTTGTTGGTGATTATAATGCTATCAACAGTGTTGTTATAAATATCCCTGTTGATATTCTTATCATTAATGTTCTTATAACCATTGTAACTCAAGTTTTTCTTTCTATCGTTTTAGAGTCGTTATCATCATCGTCATCATGATCTTCATTATCAATATCATCATTGTTATGTTGTTGTCGTTATCATCGTCGTTAGCAACCTTGATATACCATGCTGAACAGAACAACTGTACAGTTTGACTTCAAATTTAGGCAAGCCGGTAGATCTTGATTACAGTCACGTTAACTACTTGGTTTTATACTTTTTTCAATCATCTCTTTTATGTTGAAGACTTTCTTTTGACCAGTGACCTACGACCTTTCACACAGGCTGCGCGAAATTTACATAGAGCACTTTTCCAGAGTTCTACAAACCAGTGTAATGAGGCAGATTGAGGGGAGAGGCTTCACCAGAGATGACGCGGTTCTCACCTGTGAGACCCAGTTTGCTCCACCACATTCAGTTCCTCACAGCTACCTCATCGTAGCCTATACAAAATTCGGCTTAAGAATTATTCTATTGTTCTAGATTGCCAAGATTTCTGAATTGTCTCTTCTACTTATCGATTAATTGCTTGGATTTCCCTACCATGTGGAATAGTTCATTTCGAGGCCAGAACCGTGATGGTTATAAAGGTAAAGGTAGCCAAAAAGGCAGGCTGTGTCTCCTCCGGGGGTTGCCTCTTGACGGCTTGACATTTACTGCTCCCTGTGGATTGCCGGTGCCGAGGCTGCGGTGGGTCCGATCGGGCTGTGGCTGTGGACGGGGTGTCGGAATGAGCGGCGTGGGTGCACTGCCTCTGAGGTGGTGCAGGGGTTGGGACAGAAAGAAAAAGAAAAAAAAGGGCAGGCTGAGCCAATATGTCGGTTGGTTAGAGCGCCATGTTAAAAACATGGAAGCCATTTTTTTCTTCTTCTTCTACGTATGCAGGTCCGATACTCCTGCGGACACTACCTGTACAGGCATGGATTAATCCCATCTACCCAACAAAGGGAGTGGAGTTTTATGTGTATGGCCGTTTTTTAACCCGCCATTAAGGCAGCCATACTCCAGCTTCGGGGAAGGTGCATGCTATGTGTAACGTGTCATCCATACCAACGGCCAAACTGGCCTTCTCTTCCGAAAGTTGGTGATGGGACTTTACGTATGTGCAAGATGTTATGCGTGCGTTCACACACGGAACCTCGGTTTATAGTCTCATTCGAAGGAGGACTGTATGGGAAATGGAGTCAGAACCAATGTTAACTCCGAGGGATTAAATCCTCTTATACCGAAACGGCCCGGAGGAAATTCGAACCTGTAACCCCAGGATCACCAAGATCGCGAGTCCGGCGCTCTACCACTGAGCTATTCCGGCCCCCAAGGAGACCATTGATTAGAACAATGCGTGGGCCGGTGAATTTTTTTCTTTTTTTAATTTCAAAATCACTTTTCATTGATGTTACAGAAAAACTGTTGTTGGTTTTTTTCGTTCACTTTTTGTACATATTACACTTTTCCTTTCTCTTATACAAGAATATTTGACAATTCTTTTGTAGCCCATAACCCTCCTTAATTTCTTCAAAGTTATTTTACATTCTCAGCACAAAAAAGTGGTGTGTTATGCAACAGATAACGCACATGCTGTCCAATCATGGGACAAGAGATTCGCTTCCCCATTTCACATTCTGTTTTACTCTTTCATTTTTATTACATTTTCTCTTTTATTTCTCCTTGTCTTTTTTTTCCCCGTTTTCTTTTTCTTTTGCTTCGTTTATGCCGTTTTCTGTCTATGTCCGATGCAATTGGTACCGCCAGGACCAAGGTTTATCGCTTCCATGTAGATCACGGTTTGCTAGTTATAATAACAGTACTACTACCACTGCAAATCATCATCATCATCATTATTATAATAACAATAATAAAACAATAAGAATCAGAAGAAGTAGTAGTAGTAGTAATAGTATCCTCATCTTCATTGTCATTCTTGTCTTTGTTAATATCATCATCATCATAGCTATTGTTATTATTATTATTATTATCATCATTATTAAACAAGAAGAGTTTCCATCGCCCACGTTGATCTAGTTTCTTCTCCACTGCTTACAGAAGGAGGCGCGTCTGGAGGTGGACGTGGACCAGGTCAGAAAGGGGCTGTCCAGTGGACCGGTCAGTCCCACAGACCATCTCCAACCCCTGACCCACCACCACCTCCACTCCATGCTGAGTCAGCCCCCCTCCCACCTCTCCCACCTCTTCCCCCAGCAACGGATTCTCCTCAACTGGCATCCCTTCAGGATCGTGCCCGACAACGCTGACGCCGTCATCAACGACTTCAGAGATCGCGTTTTTGTGGCGGCCTCCAGAGAGCTGGCGCTTCATGGCAAGGGGGATAACTTCCCCGTCACATTGCTGTCATGCGGGGGTCATTTCCCTTCTGCGCAAGGAAGAATATACGAAGTTGATCTCTTTGGGTCTGGTCCTGACAAAGAAATATGTCTGCATCTGGAGTGGCATCTTCGTCGACTCGCTGACGTGGCGAAGGAAAAATCAGCGATGGTTCGCATGTTTGCAGAACGACAGTTAGACGAGGCAGTCGCCATTTTGCAACGGCAGTTTCCTGTAAAATATGTTGATCAACACGAACAGGGCGTTGCTGTTCTGGAGGGTGTTATCAAGAAATCAACTGAGGAAATTTGCCCGTCCTTCCAAGAAACTGTCGTCGGAAAGTCAGCTGATTGAGACACTGCAGTTAGGCACTGTGACTAAGACAATGTTCCGAGACGTATCCGTAAAGTCACGTTTCCGTTCAGTACTCCGGATTGTGTGTGTGCGTGTGTGTGTGTGTGTGTGTGTGTGTGTGTGTTTCATAATCTCGTTGCTCATTTAAACGATGTGCGTTTCATGTGGGTGGTGCAGAAGCAATCACCAGTAACTCCCACCGTTTCTCCCTCTCTCTTTCTAGTCAAAATCAATTCTCATTTCAACTGGGAACACAACACAAATTAAATGATCTTCGTTTCAATTCATATTATCCATCCATTTGTCTGTCTGTCTGGCCTCTCTCTCTCTCTCTCTCTCTCTCTCTCTCTCTCTCTCTCTCTCTCTCTCTCTCTACCTACCTACCTATCTCCCCTCTCTCTCTCCGTCTCTCTCTCTCTCTCATTCTCTTTCTCCCTCCCACCCCGTCTCTCCCTCCTTCCCCCCCCCCCCCCCCACCCCTCTCTCTCCTGTACATATCTTTTAACATGTGGAGGTAATATTATGACTGATCAATTTTATTTCATAATGCGTAAAATTGATAAAAGACTGTTGAATATTACAGGAATGGTTTGCAGAATGTTCTGTAACATGAAAAAACTCGTTTAGCTTTGTCAAGGTTTATTGTATTGCACTGTCTTAAACCGTTTGTCATTTTGTCGATGTTGATTCTTGTACCTTGATTCTTGTACCTTGTTTCAGTGTGATACATCGCCATGTAGGAGACAGTAAAAGCTATCCATAGCTCCAAGGGATTGAATTATTGTTCTTTGTACAGTGTGTGTGTGTGTGTGTGTGTGTGTGTGTGTGTGTGTGTGTGTGCACGTGCACGGGTGTGTACGTGCGCATTTTTGTGTGTGCGCGTCCTTGCTTGCGTGCTTACATGCATGCGTGCGTGCATCAGTGCGTGTGTGTGTGTGTTGTGTGTGTGTGTGTGTGTGTGTGTGTGTGTGTGTGTGTGTGTGTGTGCGAGAGAGAGAGAGAGGAGAGAGAGAGAGAGAGAGAGAGAGAGAGAGAGAGAGAGAGAGCAGAAATTACAAGTTTCTGTTACAGTTTGATCAAGGAAGTGTCACTGCGTGCGGACCAGTCCATATGCGCTACACCACACCTGCTAAGGTTCGAGGCCACACTGCACGCAACAGAAAGCTGATGGATGAATAGATTAACGACTAAGAAGAGATTGATTGATTGATTGGTTGGTTAGTTGGCTGGTTGGCTGATTGATTGATTGATTGATTGATTGATCTTTAATACGCAAGGATGAAGATTTTAGGCCAAAGCCTAGTCTCACAATCTGTCCTTGTCATGCATACATTATTTCAGCACATATCATTCATACTGACAATTCAACATACCAACATGATAATCTAATTCTACAATGATAAGCAAACTGCTCATAAAAGCACTAATGAGATGGGGGATGGCGACACAGAAGGAAACTTACAAACGAACAAACGAGCAAAGCCACAGAGAGAGAGAGGTCAGAGGAGGGTGGGGAAGAGACAATGGTAGGTCGAGTTTAAGAAGAGAGTTTAAGAAGAGGGTCCCATGGGTCTCATCACAAACAGTGTGACATGTAAGTACCAGGCACTGCGTCAATGAGTTCAATGAAGGGACGAAGAACAGGATTTGAATACAAACGAGTTCCTACCCTGGGTTTGAGAGCAGACGGTGATGGACCATAAAGAACTGGAATCAGAAATGAAAACCACAAAGCATACCAAGCTAAGAAAAAATTCATAAATCCTATGACTCGTTTCGATGCTTGGGCTTTCGCTAGAGATCCACATGTCCTTTGAACTACTTAGTTTAGTTTTGTTTCATCAAGGAGACGTCACTGCGTGCAGACTAGTCCATATACGCTACACCACATCCGCTAAGTTTTGAGACCGCACTACGCACGATTTTAAGCTGATGGATAAATGAATTAACAACTAAGATGAGACAATTGAAGAAGAGGGTCTCGTGGCTACGACTTAGCAGATGTCTGACCTACGCATTAACCCAATGCCCTGGTCAGACCTAACATTGGTTGTCTTTTTTTCTTATGAAGACCAGAGAAAACGTGAAGAGATGAACAGATGGACAGATTGACAAGTTCAGACAGATGTGTTGGTGATGAACCAGTCCTGACTTTGTAATAATGCACGCAGATCTTATCTGGAATCTGAAAGTCAATTTGGACCAGAAAGCAGAGAAGCGATGCGTTCCTCTTTTTTGTTTATTCATTCAGTTATTTATTCATTTATTTGTTTTCTTAGAACTTTAAAAATGAGGCGAACTGCACAATTATCTTCTCTCTGCAATTGCTTCATAACATCCTGTGGAAACCAAGCAAGTGTTTGTCCTTCACGCGCGGAAGATGACCGCGACTTCTACTGTCACTGGGTGGTGGTGTGTGTACGAAGATGACCACGACTTCTGCTATCACTGGGTGGTGGTGTGTGTACAAAGATGACCACGACTTCTACTATCACTGGGTGGTGGTATGTGTACGAAGATGACCATGACTTCTGCTATCACTGGGTGGTGGTGGTGTGTGTACGAAGATGACCGCGACTTCTGCTATCACTGGGTGGTTGTGTGTACAAAGATGACCACGACTTCTGCTATCACTGGGTGGTGGTGTGTGTACAAAGATGGCTGATCAGGCCGATCCTCGCATTGAATAGTCCGTGGCAGTGTGAACAGGGCAGACTTGGAGACGAGCCAGGCTGAAAGGGGGTGCTTGCTCTGGGTTTTTTCCCCCGATGCCGACGTTTTTACTGCTGTGCCTCCCATCGTCTCGTTTTAAAGTCTTTCACTCCGGATTTGATCATGGTGCGCCAGGCTGAGCGATCTTGCGAAGCTTCTTTCCAGGGGGCAGGGGCGATGCTACAGCACTTCAGTGAGGCCTTCAATGTATCTTTGTAGCTTTTTCTGTTGTCCTCCATGGGAACGCCTGCCTTCCAGCAGCTCGCCATAGAACAGTCTCTGTGGTGGACGATTTTCATCCATACGGTGAGCGTGTCCTGTCCACCCTAGCTGACAGCGTGTTGCCATTGCATGAATGCTTTCCATAAGGGCCTTCTGAAGCGCCTTGCATGAATGCTTTCCATAGGGGCCTTCTGAAGCACCTTGCATGGATGCTTTCCATAGGGGCCTTCTGAAGCACCTTGCATGGATGCTTTCCATAGGGGCCTTCTGAAGCGCCTTGCATGGATGCTTTCCATAGGGGCCTTCTGAAGCACCTCTGTACCGGGTACTTTGTCCTGCCGTTTGCTTTTTTTTTTATAAGATCCTGAGGAAACCATGCAGGTAGAGTTGCAACAGAAATCTACACCATTAAGTCTTTGTTTGATGTAGAAAGAGAGGGGTTAATTACCGCCAAGGACACAACAGAAATCTACACCATCAAGACTTTGTTAATGTTTGATGTAGAAAGAGAGGGGGTTAATTACCGCCAAGGACACAACAGAAATCTACACCATCAAGACTTTGTTAATGTTTGATGTAGAAAGAGAGGGGGCTAGTTACCGCCAAGAACACAACAGAAATCTACACCATTAAGTCTTTGTTAATGTTTGAATGTAGAAAGAGAGGGGGTTAGTTACCGCAAAGGACACAGACGAAGTACAGGACAACAATGTTAATATTTGATTTAGAACGAGAGGGGGTTAGTTACCGCCAAGGACACAGACAAACAAAGTACAGGACAACTATGTTAATGTTTGAACGTAAAATGAGGCAGGGAACAGTAAACAATAAACAAGTAGGGTCACTCTTGCTCCCATATTAGTCCCCACTATCAGATTGTTCGTCTTTGTATTTGTCTGACTTTATTCAAGTTTAAAAGGCTGTGCCAGTCTTGAATAAAAGTTACTCTGAGTTAGGTTTCCTTATGGGATCAAGAGTTACATTACTTGTTTGTTGTTTATGTTAATGTTTGTTCAGAAAAGGACAACAGCCACACCAGTCGTATTGTTTGTGTCGCCGAGCACGTACGCAAAGGCAAAACCCAGAAACAAACAAAAAATAGAGAAAGCAAGGAATGCATTGCTTTGTACATGAAGTAACCAGGGTGCTGAATAACATGCTTGGCATCAGGAGAATCTTCTGATTCCCTCCAGGCCAGAGCCGCCTGATCTCGCTGCCAGTGTACAATGTTTCAGTGGATCTGGGCAGTTAGAAGTAATGTGCAATCTTTGGTAATTCTGGTGCAGCTTGCGCTTTACGATTTAGAAAACAACAACTAAGACCACCTCGGGTGATCAGGTAGTAGAGAAGAATGGACGAACATTAACAATGCGTGTGTATGTGTGTGTGTGTGTGTGTGTCTGTATGTGTGTTCATATGTGTGTGTGTGTGTGTGTGTGTGTGTGTGTGTGTGTGACAGAGAGAGAGAGAGAGTGAGTGTGTGTGTATGTGTGTGTGTACGTGTGTGTGTGTGTGTGTGTGTGTGTGTGTTCATGTGTGTTTGGTCATGTGTGTGTGTGTGTGTGTGTGTGTGTGTGTGTGTGTGTGTGTGTGTGGAGAGAGAGAGAGAGAGAGAGAGAGAGAGAGAGAGAGAGAGAGGGTGAGAGAGGGAGGGAGAGATATAGAATGGTTGTGGAAGGGAGGGGCGGAGAGACGAGGAAGGACAGAGAAAGTGATAGTGATACGGTTAACTAGCATCAGGTCTTTCTTTCTCAGTGCGCGAGGGGCTCTAACAACGACGAAGAACAAAGCATAAGAAGTTATTGTCTGAGAGTAGCCAGAGACCAAGACAGAGAAAGAGAGACAGAGAGACAGACAGAAACAGACAGACATGGAAAGAGTGAGACAGAATGGAAAGAGCAGAGACAGAACGGAAAGAGCAGAGACAGAACGGTAAGTAGACAGAGTGGTAGATAGATGTCTGCACACTAAACAGAAACAAGATGCGAAGCATATAAACGTACTCCCAGTTTATCTTGAATACGCGTGATATATTCCATAAAGAGGAAAAAACCGTTATGGGCCGTTATAGCCGTTAGTAACGGCTATTCTGGTAAACATAGGCCATCATCTGTGACCCCATAATGAACATACCTACAAATTTTCAGAAAGATCGGCGAAGTACTTTTTGAGATATTCCATTTAAAAAAAAAGAAAAACCGTTATGGGGCATTATGGTCGTTAGTAACGGCTGTAACGGTAAAATAAAACATCGGGGATCATCCGTGACCCATAATGAATATACCTACAAATGTTTAGAAAGATCGGCCCAGTAATTTTGTCTGGCGCGAGTGGAACACATTTTGACCACGGACGGACAGACTGACAGACAGACACACAGACAGCATTTCTTCGTTCCCATTGAAAAGTACTCCCTGTTCTATAAGAAGTGGGAGTACAAAAAGAAGAAAAGGATAATAATGCGCCAAGGCCTTGCTTAGGGAGTCGAGTATTTATAGACTGGCGCAATTAGATTGCTTTGAAAAGTTTTGCGTCTGAAACTTGATTCTTCTCACTTTCTTTCGTATGGCCATCAAGATACAAGCCATTTGGTTCCGAACAGACAGATTCAAATAAAAAGAATGGGACTGTTTGGGCCTTTGCAGCTGGCGCAAAGATAGGTTCACTGTTGTACGCAAAAGGCCTGAAATGTGACGTCAACAAAAAAAAGGCCATGCATTTGAAGACTTTATTTCATCGGTAAAGATTCCCATAAACAAAGGAAAATGATTGGTGGGGTCTTGTTCTTTTCGGGAATTATCAGTGTAACATTAAATGCTGGCTCAAATTTAGGGTAGGTATCAAAACGCCAACATGGATTATATTACAGTGTTTGTGTCCAAAATCCTAATTGTGGCGTGTAGCCAGATGGAGAACTAGGGACAGCCACGAGAGGTAGAGACTAAAACAAGGGAGAAAAATCTTGCCCCTAGCATAAGGCTCAATGTTTTTTCCCCTTCGTATAGAAATTGAGAAAAGAAGAGAAAAAGAAAGAGAAACCGAGTGTATATTTGTTGTTTTTTTTTGTTGTTAGAGAGAGCGACAGAGAGAGAGAGAGAGAGAGAGAGAGAGAGAGAGAGACAGACAGACAGAGACAGAGAGACAGACAGACAGACAGACTGAGAGAGAGAGAGAGAGAGAGAGAGAGAGAGAGAGAGAGAGAGAGAGCGAGCCTGTGAGCGTCTGGGTGTCAGGGAGTGGAGAACGGGCGAGTACGTTTGTTTGGAGGAAGGGCGAGGAGAGGAAGGGTGTATGTGTGAGAGGGTAATAAAGTTTAGATGAGTTCAGATCAAAGATGGCAGACAGTCTTTCACATCTTTTGCCAGTTTTCATCCTTTGATATGGATAATACACAAAGCTACCTCCTCACCACATGTGTCGCTCATCTAGTGGACATGCACAGCCACAAAACCTCCAACCCAGTTCACGGGTTTCCATTAGCAAACTGATAAGACAGGGAAGTGTGTGTGTGTGTGTGTGTGTGAGTGTGTGTGTGTGTGTGTGTGTGTGTATGTGTGTGTGTGTGTGTGCGTGTGTGTCTGTGTGTCTGTGTGTGTTGGTGTCTGTGTGTCTGTCTGCCTGTCTGTGTGCATGTTTGTGTGTGAATGCACTTGAAATACATGTTCGCATTGTGCACGCCTGTCTGTATGTGCGTGTGTGAGCACGTGCGCGCGCGTGTGTGTGTGTGCACACCTGTGTGTGTGTGTGTGTGTGTGTGTGTGTGTGTGTGTGTACGAGTGCATACTTGTGTGGGTGTTGGCATGTGTGTGTGTGTGTGTGTGTGTGTGTGTGTGTGTGTGTGTGCACGCTCATGCACGCGCACCTGTGTGCCTGTGAGTATGCAAGGGCGTTT
This sequence comes from Conus ventricosus, assembly GCA_018398815.1. Lineage (NCBI taxonomy): Eukaryota > Metazoa > Mollusca > Gastropoda > Neogastropoda > Conidae > Conus > Conus ventricosus. The sequence goes on from CM031613.1 coordinate 20,587,556, forward strand.
GCGTGCGTGCGTGTGCTCGCACGCGCGCGCGCACGTGTGTGTGTGTGTGTGTGTGTGTGTGTGTGTGTGTGTGTGGCGCGTGCGTGTCTGTGTGTGTATGAGATCCCAACAGACAAAGACAGTTCACATCAGAACATCATCATCCGAAACAAACAAAAAGCAAAAAACACAAGGAAAAAAACAAACAATAAAAACATTTGCGACATTTATGAGAAATCCTTGTGCGAGACAGTCTTTCTCCATCTCATTTCTCATGTACACCCAGAGACACCATCTTTCCTCTTCCCCGCCACCAAGCCCCTCATTCCAACACACCGCCACTCCACCTACACTGGCTGCACGCCAACAACTAATGCACCAAGGCTTTGCCTAAGAAGTCAAGTATTTATAGATTGGTGCAATTAGATTGTTTCGAGAACTTTTGTTGTCTGAAAGTTTGGGTTGGTTTTTTTTTGTGGCATCAGTTCTCGGATCAATGGAGCACTTAAGGTGGTGATTTTTTTCTTTCTCTCTCTTTTTTTAATTTTTGTTTTATTTACTTTTTTTCTTTTGTTCTTCCTTAAGGCCAAAATCCACCTCTTCATATTTTGGTGCTTCACACTGTCCTCTTGATCTGCCAAAAAAACAAAAAGCGAAAAAAAATCCCACTACTAGGTTTTTTCTCTTTTTTTTTTCTTTTCTTTCCCAGCCAATCTCTTACACGCCATGCATAGTCTGTATGTTCTCTTACAAATATTTTTGCTGATTTCAGTGTTCTGGCAATTGATACAAAGTGTCTGGGTTTTGTTAATGTACTAATGTGTGGTGTACTGGCACACTCACTCTGATAATGTGTTGCAATATACGGAAACGGAACCAACATAGATGAAACAAAGGACTTAATTATTTTTAGTTTATCATTTTGTTTTACACATACACCCGCACACACACACTCTTGCTCCCCCCCCCACCTCCCCCTCCCCCCTCTCTCTCAAATATGCTAACAATGGTAGTTACCTGTTAAATACACGACATGATACCAAAGCAAAAACTATGCGTAAGCAACCAATTCTGTATATAGCTGTCTGAAAGTTGATTCTTCTGGTTGTCTTCCACATGGCCATCAAGGTACAAGCCAGCTGGTTCCACGCAGACAAATTAAAATCGAAGGAGTGGGACTATTTTGGGGGGGGGGAGGGGGGGGGGGTTACAGCTGGCGCAAAGATAGGGTCACGAGCGAGTGCAGAGTCCTGAAATGTGACGTCAACTAAGGGGAAGATCATGTAGTTAATGATTGTGATTTCGTCGGTGAAAATCTCCCCCAAACAAGGGAAATGATTGGTGGGGAGGTGTTCTATAATCCTATATCAATTTAACATGAAATGCTGGCTCAAACTGATGGTAGGCCTCAAAACGCTTACATGGATTATATAGCGTTATAGCGCTGAATCCTATTTGTGGCGTGTCGCCTGTTTACATGGATTATATAGCGTTATAGAGCTGAATCCTAACTGTGGTGTGCAGCCTGTTTACATGGATTATATAGCGTTATAGTGCTGAATCCTAATTGTGGCGTGCAGCCTGTTTACATGGATTATATAGCGTTATAGTGCTGAATCCTAATTGTGGCGTGCAGCCTGTTTACATGGATTATATAGCGTTATAGTGCTGAACCCTAATTGTGGCGTGCAGCCTGTTTACATGGATTATATAGCGTTATCGTGCTGAATCCTAATTGTGGCGTGCAGCCTGTTTACATGGATTATATAGCGTTATAGTGCTGAATCCTAATTGTGGCGTGTGACCACAGATGAACGACTGATATGACTAATCCACTGACTCCTTCCACGTGCAAGAAGCACGTGACCCTGTCCCAGCTTCAGCCCTGGGAGGCATTCCTCTGGCAGCAGCCAGTGTCAGCCCCATGGTCCTCGCTGAAAGCCGCCGACAGCAGCTTGGCCAGGGAAAAGTAGGGAGCTGCACGTGCACAAAGCATCCAGTGTGTCTGCGTCTCTCTCCACACATGCCTCTGTAGGTGAGCAATCCGCCCAGTGACAGACAGGCCACCTCCGCCACCTTGATACAACCTTGCAGTCTCCTGAACACTGCCAGAACGCGGAGAATTTATCCACCATTCTGTTGGATTCCATACACATACGTGCACACTCACCACACTCACATAGTATTACAATGTTAGGTAGATTATCCAAGGTCTGATCAGCGCGTTGGGCTAATGCTGTATGTCAGACATCTGCTAGGTCGTAGCTACGAGACCCTCTTTTTAAAAAAATATCTCTTCTTGGTTATCAATTCATTTATCAATCACGAGACCCTTTTTTTTTAAAAGATATCTCTTCTTGGTTATCAATTCATTTATCAATCAGCTTTAAATCATGCGCAGTATGGTCTCAAAACTTAGCCAATGTGGTGCAGCGTATATGGACTAGTCTGCATGCAGAGACACCCTCCTTGGTGAAACTGAAACTGAAACCTACATACATCACAGCTGGGTACTCTGGCATTTGATGATAATGAACTAGCAGGGAAAAGTTCCGGCTTTAGAGCAAGCTAGTCTGTTCAAACAAATGCAAAACAACATTTACATTCACTCAAACCTACCTGTTTTCAGATGGTCAGACAATCGGAGATAAAAAAATTTTTTTTTAAAAAAAACCCTGCCCGGGACAGCCCTCGTGACAGGAACTAAACACCACGACTGTTCAATTTTAAAGATTAGGAAGTCGAAATCAACCCCTTACACATCTCACATCATATTCACCAAAACTAACTACCTGTCACCCCTTATGTAAAACTGAGCAATGAGACGGGCCATTCAACCTTTTCCGCCGTCCCCAGACAGATCATTACAAGCAGGACTCGGACAGATCATTGCAAGCAGGACTCAGACAGATCATTGCAAGCAGGACTCGACAGATCATTGCAAGCAGGACTCGACAACAGAAGGCAGGACTGGAAACAATCACTGGGGGGGGGGGGGGGGGGGGGGGGGGGGGGTTGAGGGGGGGATCCGATGAACTAAATGTAAGGGAGAAAACTCTAACTGAAGAAGTTTCTGCAAACACAGAAAATGCCTCCCTTAGACCATGGTTCACTGCTTGTCTGTCTGTCTGTCTTTCTGTCTGTCTCTCTCTCTCTCTCTCTCTCTCTCTCTCTCTCTCCCCAACGTTGCTGACATTAATCCCATAGAAAAACAACAAAAATCGGTTTAAAACAATAGAAGCCTATACGCGTTAAAAAAAAAACAGCATAAAAAAAAGAGGTATTTAAAACAAACCTATGATAAAGATGCAAAGTGGTAAACACTTGGAAAGAAAGGAAGGGAAGAAGTAGAAAGGGCTATGGCTGCATGTATCGCGCGCCTGACCTTTGCATGGCGGAGTCGCTGTTTTGCGAACTCCTCAAGTTCGAGGTCAAAGGTCAAGGTCAGTGAAGGGTTCAGATGAGACTTCACTTGTTTTGCTGGTTGTGTTTCAAAACTGATCGGCCGTTGTTTTGATTTGTTCAATCTCATTTTTTTTCCTTTCTTTCCTGCTTTCTCTTTCCCAACTCTTTTCTTCCTGTTTTTTTTTACCCCGTTTTAATTTATTTTGTCAATGAGAGTGTTTTCCTTCTTGTTCGCTGCTTCCTTTTCTTTCTAAAAGAACGGAAAAAGAAAAAGGAAAAAGCGTTAGTATCAACCACACATCAAACTGACGAGAGAGAGAGAGAGAGAGAGAGAGAGTTTACATACCTGCATGCGTGCGTGCGTATGTGCATGTGTGTGTGTGTGTGTGTGTGTGTGTGTGTGTGTGTGTGTACATTATAATCACACAAAACCGTCAACATCATGTTACATACCTAACTGGACTATGTACCAAACAAGAGGTAACTTAAAAAAACAAGATCAGTATCAGAAAAAAAAGACATGAGTTGCAGACATGCCTGATAAACATGGTAAGTTTGCCCTGAAAGGCACAGCCCTCAGATAAAACATGACCTCTTGATATGTTTGTTTCCTCACATACGCATTTTGTTGAAGCATGAGTTTTGAGAGCATCTAGTTTCAGTTGACAAAACATTGAAACGAAATTTCTGACACATATCACAAAATCGCAGATTTCCGATGCTTTTGACATAATCAATGCAGACAAGTTGACTATTTTGTGTTTTAACATACGAACTGACGAGATTCTTCGGACAATTCTTAAAACAGTTCCAAGCCGTTTGTCTCAACAATTGATGACTGTCATGTAAAGTGAAGGATATACAAAGTTCTTGTGATTACACTGCAGAAGAAGCAGCGAAAGTGGGGGATGGGGAGGGGGAGGGGGGGGGGGGGTAAGACTCACGGATTCCATCTTGTCTCGGAAATGCGGTTCACTCATCTGCAGACACTCTCCTCAGAAACGAGTTCAGATGGTTAACGTTAAGATAGCAACTCACCTTGGCCAGTCCTACCAACCGCAGACTTGGCTACAGAAGCCTCTAAACATTGCTCAACACACAGTTCCTCATCCACATGCTTCAACATCTCCAGCATTCCAGGAACTTCCACAGGTCGAGTATGCTGAAATAAATTGTCTTTGTCCTGAATATTGCAACAACGTTAATGGAACCTTATGCAGTATATGCTAATCAAACGAATAGTCTGTGCACCAGCTTTGAGCTGTGGTCAGAGGCAACAGTTTTGAGATCTGCATATTGACGTTTTTCTATTTTTACCTCCCAGATATTTTATTGAATATCGAGTGTGACCCCTTGTTGCCAAGTTTGCTCCAGGGGCCAACAGTCTGAGTCGCACTGTTTTATGTTATTTTATTCTACTTTTTAACATGCGCGCTGGTGACCTACTCGTTTTTTGAGTGAACCAGTATTTTAGGAAGAAGAAGAAGAAGAAGAACAACGCACGTAGTGTTAATGTTAGAGCTTTAAGATCGAGCTTTCGAAGTGACCCTTTATTTGCAGACATCTGAAAGTTGACCAACATTCCATATTGTTTTTCTTTACATTTTGATGGTGGAGTGTTCCGCTCCAACATGCCTTTCATATGTATGGACACTTGGCCATCTGTTCACATGTATGGACACTTGGCCATCTGTTCACATGTATGGACACTTGGCCATCTGTTCACATGTATGGACACTTGGCCATCTGTTCACATGTATGGCCACTTGGCCATCTGTTCACATGTATGGACACTTGGCCATCTGGTCACATGTATGGCCACTTGGCCATCTGTTCACATGTATGGCCACTTGGCCATCTGTTCACATGTATGGACACTTGGCCATCTGGTCACATGTATGGCCACTTGGCCATCTGTTCACATGTATGGCTACTTGGCCATCTGTTCACATGTATGGCCACTTGGCCATCTGTTCACATGTATGGCCACTTGTTCTGTTCCCATTAACTCCGCAGTCTGCTGTCAAAGTGCTGCTGATACTGCACCACCTGCTGTGTTTATGGCACCGTTCTAAGCTCTGGCTGACAGTTGTGCTGAACTACAAATCACTGCTGCTGTGGTGATTCTGTGAAAAGAATGGAATTTCTTTTGTCACCATGGTGCTGAGTTTACCAAATACATTCTTCAAAAGCGTTATCTTTTTATTCTGTGTCATTCATTAAAAAAATCTCGAAAGGCATCTGCTTATAGGTGGACCTTCCACGCTATTTGAATATGTTCGTTACTACAGATCCAAGTACTGTTGGCTATTTCATTGCACCAGTAGGAGTGAGAGCACCCCATGTTTTCTTTGAGCTTGTTTTAGAATTTTGGGGTTGTTTTTTAAAGCGCAACTGCACGCATACTCTCTATTAAAAATCCGAACCTATTCCTTGCACACTTTCGGATGAAAAGTTTTCAGTCTACGTTCAATGATCAGTAACTCAAAGACATTGACATGGCATTTTCTATTCTTTATCCAGCCATCTTCATCCAGTCTTTCTTCGTCGTGTAATGTCCCCAACCACTAAACGCGGAGCCATATTCCTTGTATATCTATGGACATTTATCAACCAAGTCT
>CM031613.1:20598560-20601570 GCA_018398815.1 Conus ventricosus
GCTGTGCGCTAGTCCCTCCTCCACTGACATCACCCGAGGTTGACAATTTATTGGCGAGCTTGCCAGGATATTCTGGCCCATTTATTATAATTGTTCAACTTCTCAGAGAGGAAGCTGGGTGGGATTCAAGTGTTGTAATCCTAAGACAAGGGGTTGTCTTACTGTATGTTCCCAAGATAGTTAAATACTAGGCTTGGCATTGCTTCCAAGATAGTTAATACTAGGCTTGGCATTTCAGCCCCAGAGTACTTATTTCGCACAGATTGCCTATAATTCGCTCTCATAGTTGGATCAGGCGCTAGGCGTCTTATAAAAACTAATTACGTTGTCCCAAGCTAATATCATCATTCATAGGATTGTGCTATCACGTCACTCGTGTCGGTAACCACCAGTTGGCTGTCGTAGTAATAAAATCTTGTTAAAAAAAAAAAAAAGGAAGTTATAATGGCGGAAGAAAAGAACACCCCTATTGAACAACTCGTGAGCGTCGCTCGTGATTTAGGTTATTCGGGAGAAGAGTTGCGAGCATTCATTGAAAACCAACAAAAGATGGAAAGAGATGAGCGAGCAGAAAGACGCCGTGTCGCCGTAGAAATAGCATTAGCAGAGCAGGAAAGGACTAAAGCCAGCGAAACGCAGGAAACAGAAAGAATCAGGATTCAGGCTAATGCAACGCAGGAAACAGAGAGATTAACGCAGGAAACAGAAAGACTAAGGATTCAGGTAGAGTTAGAAAGAGTGGAGAATACAAAGGGAGACCACCGAGGATGGTAGTTCACTTTCCAGTGACTCTGTGCGCAGTTACGCCCCCCGACCAAAGTTGCCGAAGTTCTCTGAAGGAACAGATTCGATTGATGCATACATCAGTCGTTTCGAAACGTTTGCGACCAGTCAGGGTTGGCCTTCAGAAAAGGGGCAGTCATTTTGTCAGCGCTATTGAGGGGTAAGGCCTTACAGATTTTCACTGCGTTACCAGCAGACCAACAATCTGATTTTGGTGCTGTGAAGGAATCGTTTAATGAAGGGATTTGCCCTCACAGAGGAAGGATTCAGAAAGAAATTTCGATCGGCTAGATTACAAGCAGGGGAAACGTACACTCAGTTTGGTGCACGTTTAGATCACTATTTTGAGAAATGGTTAGAGTTGAGTGGTACAAAGAAGGAGTTTCGCTGAATTGAAAGAGCTGGTTATGAAGGAACAGATTTTGTCAGGTTGCAGCCCTGAGTTAACCCCTACATTTGAAAGAGAGAACAGCCAGAGACAGCAGGGGAGTTGTTGAAGTTCGCAGAGGTGTATAGAGAGGCACGTTTGGGCACTAAGGTGCAGGAGAAACAGGTGCTAGGCACAGGGGAGAAGAGTGCAAGGAGACTTGGGGAGTTTTCTGCACAGTCTGCAAACCCAGTGGTGGGGCAGAAAGGAGGACAAAGGACAATAGGTGTTTCATTTGTCACAAGAAGGGACATGTGGCGAGGGATTGTCGCATGAGGTTCCAGAAGGCAGCAGCCTTGCAAGAGGTGGATAAGGGTCGCCAGGGGAGACGACCTGCAGTGGAACCAACAGGGATCCAATCTGAAGAGGGTGGAGTGCAGCCTATGGCTAGCACCGGACAGCAGTCAGTGTCAGGGATGGAGGGCACTAGGCTGAGGGGTTTTTCGTTACCAGTGGAAGAAGGGGATTGGCCAGCAGAGGGTGAAAGTGTTACGAGACACTGGTTGTTCATGCGGTGTGGTGAGAACAACGCTGGTCGAGAAAGGGGATTGACAGGGCAAATCCAGACTGTACTCTAATTCGATGGCACTGTGAGGGAGTTCCCAGTTGCTAAGATAGAAGTACGTACCCTTACTTCTCAGGCGAGTTGTCTGCGTTGGTGATGGAGAAACCCTTCATGATTTGATCATTGGAAATATCCCAGGGGCAAGGGATCCAGGGGATCCTGAGTTGTTGACTGCTACAGGGGCAGCAGTTCAAACACGGAGCAAGAAGGAGGAAAAGGTTGATAAACCGTTAGTCGTTCAGCAAGGAAGTCAGGCATAGATGTGTCGCCTGATGAGTTTAGGGCAGTGCAGGAACAAGACCCTTCGCTCGTGAAGTCTTGGGGGTTGGCAAGAGGTGGAGAGAAACAGGTGGTTAGAGGAGGTGAGACTCAGCACATAGGCGCAGCAGCAATCATGATGAGGTGAAGGAGACCCAGCAGAAGAAGGGAGATTTTGTTGCCTGAGTTTCCAGGAGAAGAGTCATACAGGGATGTGTCACTGTATGAAGGCTAGACAGTAGGAGACAGGAGGAAGTTAGGGGGCTCCTAGAACAGTATAGGGCGTCCCTGACTGATAACCAGCAGGACAACTCTAGAGACATGTACGGTGGAGTTAACATCGCAAAAACCCGTACATGTGAAAGCCTACCCGATCCCATATGCCACCAAGCAAGTGATCGAGGAGGAGGTAGAAAAGATGTTGGACCTTGGGGTGATTGAACCGTCCAAATCATCGTATAGTGCACCCGTCGTCTTAGTGAGGAAAAAGTCAGGTGAGCATCGATTCTGTGTTGACTATAGACGTCTGAACAGTGTCACCAAGGTCGATGCAGAGGTCATACCGAACATGGAAGACCTGTTCGCTCAGATCGCCACAAGCAAGAGCCAGTATTTCACCAGGATAGATCTGAGCAAGGGTTACTGGCAAATAGCCTTGAGTGAGGACTCAAAGGAAGTCACAGCATTCTCCACTCCTATGGGGCTATACCAGTGGCGAGTACTCCCTTTTGGGATGGTCAACGCACCTGCAGTCTTCTTTCGGATGATGAGGAAGTTATTTTACGGGATTGGAAGGCGTTGTGAATTTCATGGATGACATTCTGATAGCATTCCGAGACATGGGAGGAGCATATGAGGCAGCTAGGAGCAGTTTTAGAGAGTTGAGACAAGCCAATCTCACAGCCAGACCAACAAAGTGCCAGTGGTTTTCCAAGCCTGAGTTCCTAGTTGTTGTCGAGGCGACACAAAGCAGCAGA
>CM031613.1:20601670-20604170 GCA_018398815.1 Conus ventricosus
GCTTTCTTCAGGGCTGGGTACTTTCTTTAAAATGGATGGTGCAGGCCTTGTGTTTAAACCTTGATTGTGCCCTAAGTTTTGGTCGTCTCCAGCTATGAGGATTTCATTGTTATAATTCTGTATCATGCCAATCTGTAGTCTAAGGTCAGATGGTAGCATGTATAATCCATGACCTACAACAAAGTCAACCTTTGACCTAGCATGTGCAAGAACGTCTTGATACCTTTGTATGCTGGCAGGCAAATCAACAGCAGAGTTAATAGCATCTTCTAAATTGGCTAGAAATTGTTTTCTAGCATCAAAACCTGTAGATTGATCCACGATGCTAGACTTAGTCTGTGCTTGTGCTCCTAATAGACACCAAACGTATGTCCTTATAGAGTCATTAAGTCTTTGCACTCCTGGCATTGTTAGACCTTCACTTTCATCTAAGATAAATGTTGTCCAAGCATTAGGATGTTTTTGTACTATGGATCCCAATCGAACTTGTTTGTTTGGTTGAAAAGAAGTGTGGTCGGGCCAGTAGTCATAATTATATTCTCTATTTACACCCCACAAATACAATGTGCCTAACCCATGATTGCGATCTAACTTTTGTCTAAAGTCATTTGAAGGAAAAATGATAAATTCGTAGCAGATTCTTTCATATGCATTATTGTCCATTGGGCTGTTAAATGGATTAAACACGTTGTCGCTTGGAAGGGGCACTTGTAGTTCAGTTAGTATTCATCTGTACTGGTAATAAACATGAAAGTTATATACTGACCTTACTAAAAGATTGGGGTGGTTTAAATGGTCTGCATATGAAACACCACAGCCTGTGGTTGCGCAGTAAATGGCAAAATTTAACTGATTCTGGTAAAACATCATAGGGTGAGATGTCCATGCTGATGGTACTCTGTCATTATTTATTGGCGGATTTAAATATCTAGTTAGCGGGTTTACAAGTCTGACTTGGAAGCCATATGATTCGTCTACTGCAATGGTTAAATTGCTGAAGTCCAAAGATTTGGGGTTATAAAACGCTCCTACATTATAAGTGGCACTTTCGTTATATTTAAAAGGCTCCATTTTTTAAATTAATTTTTTAAATAGTTATAAAAAAGATGCACATCTATATAAATCAACAAAACAAAAGTGTGTTCTTAACGCACCCAATTAACAATAGGCGAGGCAATTATAGGATTGCCCTTAAAGAAATTGGGTTTAAAGTAAAATGGATTAACATATCTGAAAAAGCTAAGAATAACTGGATAGATGTTAAGGATGGGCAAGGTGATCTATTAAAATGCTTAAAAATACCTGATGGCTACTACAACTTTTGTTCTTTAAGAGAGATATTTAGCAATTTTGGCATTAAGTTAACAATTAACGAGGCAAATCTTATAGTTACTATGTATTTTCCAGAAGAAGAAAAAAGGGAGTATGTTTTTCCTAGAAGCCTTGCTCGAATTTTAGGCTTTTATAATAGTGGTGAAACATATAGCTTCAGCACACACGGCCTTGTAGACTGGGGCATTTATGAGTATTTAGGTAATAGGCCGGCCGATTTTCTCGTGAACCCGACGTTGTATGTTCATTTAGAAGAGTTAAAAACACATCGCAATTTATTTATGGGGCAGCCCTCTACAGTTCTACGAGTACTGCCGGCAATTACAGCGGGGTTTTGCGATTATCAGTCATATAGGTTTGGAGGAGACAGTTATTTTAAAGAATTAATTAGCGTAGATATAGATTCATTAAATATAAAATAACTAATCAAAACGGAAATCCAGTTGTTTGTTCTGATTTATTAATGGTGCTGGAAGTAGAAGAGCGTACTGGAAACCATTAGATTTTTATGTGCCTGGAGAGAATGTAAATATGTTCGTTCAAGCTTACTCATGTTATTTCTCTTGTTTTTTTGTAAAAATCAGAAGAAATTATGTATGCGTGCGTGCGTGGTAGGGGGTGGTTTAATTACCTATGTCAATCAATAGCAGGTCGTTTTGACCTAGATTACTGCAGTGCTTTGAAGGACAAAACGTGAGTGGGCGTGCGTGCGTGTGTGTGTGTGTGCGTGCATGGGTGGGGACGTGCATGCGTGGAGGTGGGGGTGGGTTGGGTGTGTGGGGAAGTGGTGTGTGTGCAGGAGTTATCTCCCTTAGTATTATTTTTAGCCCTGTTGAGGGCCTTTCTAGGTCGTTGTTCGACACCGAACGGTGACACAGTTCTGGTGTATTTTTAGCCTTAGGCCGTCGTCTGCTTCTTCAGCCAGTAGTATTGATTTCTTTCACAGCAGATCGCGTTTTTTTTAATCGCTCTGCCAGAAGTTGCGGAAGCCAACGTCGCTTTGCATATATTTTAAAATGAGCCTTCTTTTCTCATACAAGCTGTGGATTGAAATTCCGAGCTTGTGAAATTTTGGATAATAGAAAAAACAAAATGATAATTCCGTCAGTTTTTTACACATCGTGGGTTCCATCAGAATTTCAGTTTTTAAATAATTATCCCAGGACGC
>CM031613.1:20609170-20621670 GCA_018398815.1 Conus ventricosus
GTGGAGCTGGTGAGTACTGAATGGTTCATCGGGATCATTGAGTAGAGCTGGTGAGTGCTGAATGGTTCATCTGGATCCTTGAGTGGAGCTGGTGAGTACTGAATGTTTCATCTGGATCCTTGAGTGGAGCTGGTGAGTACTGAATGGTTCATCTGGATCCTTGAGTGGAGCTGGTGAGTACTGAATGGTTCATCTGGATCCTTGAGTGGAGCTGGTGAGCACTGAATGGTTCATCTGGATCCTTGAGTGGAGCTGGTGAGTACTGAATGGTTCATCTGGATCCTTGAGTGGAGCTGGTGAGTACTGAATGGTTCATCTGGATCCTTGAGTGGAGTTGGTGAGTACTGAATGGTTCATCTGGATCCTTGAGTGGAGCTGGTGAGTGCTGAATGGTTCATCTGGATCCTTGAGTGGAGCTGGTGAGTACTGAATGGTTCATCTGGATCCTTGAGTGGAGCTGGTGAGTACTGAATGGTTCATCTGGATCCTTGAGTGGAGCTGGTGAGTACTGAATGGTTCATCTGGATCCTTGAGTGGAGCTGGTGAGCACTGAATGGTTCATCTGGATCCGTGAATTGAGCTGGTGAGTACTGGCATCAACTACTGGTTCATCTGGATCCTTGAGTGGAGCTGGTGAGCACTGAATGGTTCATCTGGATCCGTGAGTGGAGCTGATGAGTACTGAATGGTTCATCTGGATCCATGAGTGGAGCTGGTGAGTGCTGAATGGTTCATCTGGATCCATGAGTGGAGCTGGTGACGTCATGCATGGTATCAACCACTGGTTCATCTGGATCCTTGAGTGGAGCTGGTGACGTCATGCATGGTATCAACCACTGGTTCATCTGGATCCTGAGATGGAGCTGGTGAGTACTTGGCACTCCGGAACATAGTGGGGAGTAGGGATGGAAGGTGTCGCCCTCTAGAGGGTGGACGTGGTGTGTGTAATCTTTTCTTATGTAACAATTATGTAACGGTTTATAATGTCTCTTTATAGGTTTTATGTACTTGCGAAATGATGTGGAGCAGAAGAAAAATTTTCGATGGACAATAAAGTTGATTGAATTGAATTCAATTCAAATCATAGTTTTGCGAATTGAAATTGAACTCCTTCCCCTCTCATACTAGTGGTGGAAGGAGATACACTCTGGCGCTAGTCATCCAAACAATTCTGTTTTCTTGTCAGGACTGTTAGACATCATTAAGAATGGCTCAGGTGTAATACTCAAACATGACTCAGATGTACTCTGCCTTGGTCTTCTGCACTTCAAAGTTCTTGTGCTTCACGTAATAGACACAGAAACAGAGCTCCACATGTTATGATGTATGGACAACAAATGGACTGACTCGATGTTTTGATGATGTCCTCTCTATGTCCATGGCCTTGGTTTGATTCTGTCGGGGTCACCAGTATTGGCAAGCTCATTGGCGCTGTCGTTGGACGGACGTGGTGGTGCCCTCCAGAGGGAGAGCTCACTCACGCCGGCTCCTCGACAAAGCAATTATTGTCGTCAGTAGGAGACTTAGTAGGTGGTGTAGGTGTTTGATCAGAACAGGCGCCACTGAACACCACGGAAGCGACTTCGGCAGCAGTGCAGTGTCTCCTCCGATGGGTTGCCTCTTGACGACTTGACCTTGATTGCCGGTGCCAGTGCTGCGGCGGGCCGGGTCGGGCTGTGGCTGTGGACAGGGGGTCGGAAAAGCGGTGTGGGTGCACTGCCACTGAGGTGGCACAGAAGACGGGACAGCAAAAAAAAAAAAAAAAAAAGCAAAGAACCAAACAAAAGAAAGAGACTGACTCAAGTGCAATTTGCATACAATTTGCATACAATTTGCATACAAGAATTCTGTCCACAAATCATTCATGGTTTCACAGAAATTCCTTCTGGCCTTGCTTGGGCCAGCCTGGTCTGACGCAGTCTCTCTCTCTTTTTTTTCCTCCTCCAACCTCCATTTGTTTCCACACCATTTTTCGAGTTCTTTCATTTTCTTTCTCTTTCTTTTCTTTGGGGGGGGGGGGGGGGGGGGGTCTCCATCCTCCCATTTTTCCTTACTTTTTTTGTCGTTGCTTTATCAACTCTCATTCACCCTGCATACCTGTGTGTTATGTTACCGATGGACATTTTCATGTGAACTTTAGTATTTTATATCGGATACAGAGCTTGTGGGTTTCTTAATGTGCGAATGTTTGGTGAACCGACATATTCATTCTCTTTGTTGCAACAGAGAAAAAGAGAGTGAGAGAAAGGAGAAAGGAAGAACAGATAGACAGAAAGAGAAGAAAAGAAAGAAGAGGAAGAAGGAAGACAAACACGAAAAGGAATTCGTAGCTGTGTAAAAACAAACAAAATAATGAAATAAACACACAGTTGTTTAGTGATTAGGAAACACAATAAGCTGCAAGCCTAGATGTGTCCAGGTTGAATACATTTAAGAGAATTCAATTTCCCTTCGCCTCCTCCGTTATCTCCTGTGTGTTCAAACGTTCATCGAAAGCCTACCTTGAAAGGAAAACACGACAACATCCAAGAATGACCGTAGGAACGGCCGAACAAGGAAGGAAAGAAGAAATAGGTTTTGTAGACGACGACTGACACTGTCTCATCACCAAGTGAGTGAGTGAATTCTCTGATTTAGAGTCTGTTCACACTTGGTGATATTAGCCTTTAAAAAAAGGAGCTAAGAGAAGGGGAGCATTTATTTTTAAAAAAATCTATGAATTTGATGCATGGAAAGCACTTTTGCTATTTTGCACAATTTCTCGTTTGTGGGTTATTGTTTTGATAGAATCATGTACAGTCACATCCACGTTCGATTCTTTATATAATGAAGTTAACATTGGACAATGAAGAAGAATAGAGTCCACTGACAGAAGGCTTGAACACTCGCATGCTACGTTATGGGAAAATTGTGGTTTTCCACACGAAGTCAGCAGAAGCTTGTATACTAAAGATGACAAATATCGTGGGCATGATAAGATTTCATAATTCTCCGGAAGGTGTTCACAGTTCACGCATTTTGTCTTCCAATAACGAATTGATTTCTTGAACGTCAGGTTTTTAAATGACTCTCAGGTGTGTGTTTTTTTTTCTCAACGCACCGTCTATAGCTAATCTACCTGCTGTTTCAGTAGCCGATATGCTCATCACTAAGAGAGTGCAGGGAATGCCTGATAGGTCTGAGTGGAAGCCCAGGGGATGTACGAGAACTACGTAGCTGTAAAGTTGCCAAGTGGGAGAGATGCACAGATCTTTCTTTCTCTCTCTCTCTCTCTCTCTCTCCTCTCTCTCTCTCTCTCTCTCTCTCTCTCTCTCTCTCTCTCTCTCTCTCACTCTCTCTCTCTCTTTCTCCCCTCTCTCTCTCTCACTCTCTCTCTCTCTTTCCCCCCCCCTCTCTCTCTCTCTCTCTCTCTCTCTCTCTCTCTCTCTCTCTCTCTCTCCTGTTTGTTGACATGACGCACTTGAGGCAGGCCTGCCAGTTAGTCTGTTATCCATGTGGCAGCATGACTGAAGTCTTTGCTCCTGTTGCAGGCCCGTGGCATGTGCAGGTGTTGTGGCGATGAGAGAACCTGGTTTTTAGTGGGGTTTGTTTTGTTGTTGTTCATTTTGCCAGGATTCTGGCTTCAACAGTCCTCACACTTGTCTTCTGAACTTTCAGGAAATTGTGTGTGTGTGTGTGTGTGTGTGTGTGTGTGTGTGTGTGTGTGTGTGTGTGTGTGTGTGTGTGCAGGCCCTTCATCGTGGTGCTGCTGTTGGTGTGGATCAGTCACTTCCTTCTGTCCAAATTCGTTTTCCTGCAGGACCGTGCTGACTCCCTTGCTCTGGATAACAGGTCTGTCTGTCCATCTGCATGCCTGTCTGTCTCTCTGTTCATCTGCCTGCCTGTCTGTCTCTCTGTTCATCTGCCTATCTGTCTGTCCATCTGCCTGCCTGTCCGTTTGTCTGTCTGTCTGTCCATCTGCCTGCCTGCCTATCCATCTGCCTGCCTGTCCATCTGCCTGCCTGCCTATCTGTCTGACTGACTGTCCATCTGCCTGGCTGCCTGTCTGTCCATCTGCCTGCCTGCCTGTCCATCTGCCTGCCTGCCTGATCATCTGACTGCCTGTCCATCTGCCTGCCTGCGTGCCTGTCCATCTGCCTGCCTGTCCATCTGCCTACCTGCCTGCCTGTCCATCTGCCTGCCTGCCTGCATGTCCATCTGCCTACCTGCCTGCCTGCCTGTCCATCTGCCTGCATGTCCATCTGCCTGGCTGCATGTCCATCTGCCTGCCTGCCTGTCCATCTGCCTGCCTGCCTGTCCATGTGCCTGCCTGTACATCTGCCTGCCTATCCATCTGCCTGCCTGCCTGTCCATATGCCCGTCCGCCTGTCCATCTGCATGCCTGTCTGACTGCCTGTCCATCTGCCTGTCTGTCCATCATATCTGCCTGCCTGCCTGTCTGTCCATCTGCCTGCCTGTCCATCTGCCTGCCTGTCCATCTGCCTGCCTGCCTGCCTATCTGCCTGCCTGCCCATCTGCCTGCCCATCTGCCTGCCTGTCCATCTGCCTGCCTGCCTATCTGTCCGACTGGCTGTCTGTCTGTCCATCTAACTGTCTGTCCATCTGCCTGCCTGCCTGTCCATCTGCCTGCCTGTTCATCTGTCCATCTGCCTGCCTGTCCATCTGCCTGCCTGCCTATCTGTTCGACTGCCTGTCCATCTGCCTGGCTGGCTGTCTGTCCATCTGCCTGCCTGTCCATCTGCCTGCCTGTCCATCTGCCTGCCTGTCCATCTGCCTTCCTGTCTGTCTGTCTGTCTGTCCACCTGCCTGCCTGTCCATCTGCCTGCCTGTCCATCTGCCTGTCTGACTGATTGACTGTCCACCTGCCTGTCTGCCTGTCTGTCCATCTGTATGCCCGTCTGTCAGACTGTCCACCTGCCTGCCTGCCTGTCTGTCCATCTGCCTGCCTGCCTAGCTGTGCAAGTCTGTCTGCTGACAGCCCAAGAGAGGCCCTTCGTGGTCGGCTGGCCTCAGAACAGCAGTCCACATTGAAACAGTCAGAATCAAGGTCGGCGGCAACGCCTTGAGCAAGACCCTGCCTCTTCTGCCGAGTCTCCCTGCCGCCATGTAGTGTTTAGTGGTGTGTCTTCTGCCGAGTCTCTCTGCCGCCATGTAGTGTTGAGTGGTGTGTCTTCTGCCGAGTCTCTCTGCCGCCATGTAGTGTTGAGTGGTGTGTCTTCTGCCGACTCTCTCTGCCGCCATGTAATGTTTAGTGGTGTGTCTTCTGCCGAGTCTCTCTGCCGCCATGTAGTGTTTAGTGGTGTGTCTTCTGCCGAGTCTCTCTGCCGCCATGTAGTGTTGAGTGGTGTGTCTTCTGCCGAGTCTCTCTGCCGCCATATAGTGTTGAGTGGTGCCTCTTCTGCCGAGTCTCTCTGCCGCCATGTAGTGTTGAGTGGTGTGTCTTCTGCCGAGTCTCTCTGCCGCCATGTAGTGTTGAGTGGTGTGTCTTCTGCCGAGTCTCCCTGCCGCCATGTGGTGTTGAGTGGTGTGTCTTCTGCCCAGTCTCTCTGCCGCCATGTAGTGTTGAGTGGTGTGTCTTCTGCCCAGTCTCTCTGCCGCCATGTAGTGTTGAGTGGTTCACATTCCAGACACATCTTCCTCTCATTGATCAGTAAGTCAGTCCAGGTTTAGAACTAGGGAATGCCTATCCCCCCCCACCCCCCCCCCCCCCCCTGAAGGAGACATGACAGCGGAGATAACGACTTAACCGGCGCAGTAGGTTGACGCTGCCGATATTAAAGGGCAAGGGAAACAACTGTAGGTAAAGCGATGGATTGCTCCACCCCCCACCCCCCACCCCCCACACACACAGTTATGGGCGGGCACAAAACACCAAAGGGCTGGTTTGTATCACATTAGCCGACTTTTTAGGACCTCCACAGCCCTGATATTTGTTAAGACCTCCCCCCCCCCCCCCCTGGATTAGTTAGGCTATATGTGCCACTTGGCTTGGCGTGTTTATGTAGACCCAAAACTGTGTGTGTGTGTGTGTGTGTGTGTGTGTGTGTGTGTGTGTGTGGTGTGTGTGTGTGTGTGTGTGTGTGTGTGTGTGTGTGTGTGTGTGTGTGTGTGTGTGCAGGGAGATATACTTCAACTACACCTACTTCATGTTTTTCTACGACATCTTCCTGGGGGCCGCCTCCTGTCTGCTCCGCATCCTCAAAGCCATGCTGCTGGGTCTGGCTTCCTCAGTCGTCTGGACAGCAGCATCCTGTCCAGGAGATTTGAATTCTTCGACCCAGGTGATTGTCTTCCTTTTCCTTCTCTCCTTTTTTCTTCTTGCTTTTTATTCCTTTTTCTTTCCTTCATTGGTTTGAAGCTGCTTTTATTTTTTGCACCCCCCCTGCTTTCTCTGTTCTTTCTGCCGTAGATTTACCATCAGTGTACAGCATAGTTATCATAGGTTCAGTGTGAAATGCCCGTGGACCTGAAGGTATATAAAAACGAAGCACAGGAGACTGAACACAGCAGAAATTCCACTCGCTTCACTGTAACTACGTCAGCATATAATACCAAATTCCATAATTTGGATTAATTCACAAGAGGATAGATCTAAGGGATTTGTTTAGTAAATTTTCCGTCTTTCTGTTTGCTCCTTCTTTTGCAAGACTGTCTGCTATTTCATTCCACTTTATACCACAGTGAGATGGGACCCAACAAAAATCTATTCTTATGCCTAGTGTAATGAAACTATGCAGAGATGTTTTATTTCAAAAAGCAAATCTTTTCTAGCTTTGCAGTCCCAACGCTCTAAATGACTGTAAAACTGATTTGGAATACAACACAAAGTAAAATTTGATAGAAAGCAATTGATGTATCATATATGTAAGTCAAAGCCTTCAGTATTGCATATAATTCTGAGGTATAGATTGAAAACCCCTTTCCTACATAATATGATTTCCTGACATTTAAGGTTGGTATTATAAAGCCTGAACCACTGTCAGAGGATTCCATTACCGACCCATCTGTAAACACTTTTAGATGATTTGGATAGCTGTTTTCTAGATGTTCACGAACTTCAGTTGTTAAAATATTTACATTATCACTTTTCTTTACCAAAGTGTATTTGTAATCAAAAGAAGCATTTAGGTGCTCCCAAGGAGGCATTGGAGGTACTGCAGGAAATTCTGGTATAGCAGTAATATCAATATTACATGTGACATAAAGTCAGATGTGTAGTTTCTAATTGGTTGAATGCAAGATATGTTTTTAGACCTCCTAGGAAAATCTTTACTGGAATCAATCAGTATTTCTTCAGTAACTGAATTTTCAACAGAAAGACTTCTGACAATATATTGGATACATCTAATATTCGCTTCTCATTTAGAGGTAATATATTTGTTTTCTTTACAACATCTATAGTGTTTGTGTGTACTGGGACTCCCAGGGCCAATTTCATGGCCTTACTATCCAAGCTTTGCAATCTCTTTAAAGATAATTAGGTGCAGAGAAATACACTTCCTGCCATAAGTCAATTTCGATCGGACTAAAGAGATGTATAGATGTAAAAGGGTATGACAGTCCTGACCCATGGTTGACAACATATAATTTAAGAATGTTTAATCGTTTTCTTGTTTTATCATTAAGTTTTCAATATGTGTTTTCCAGTTCAGCTTAGGAGTTAAAAATACCCCCAGGAACTTAAGTTTTTGTTTATATTCCAGAATCTGACCATCCAGCAAAAGCGAGGGTAGAGTCTTTGGGTTCTCACCATTGTTTAAACAACATAAGACATGTTTTTTCTCCTGATAGTTCTAATCCATTGTTCTTCATTATGAAGATAAGTATCCAATTCCTTTTGGTACATCTTCTGTACAAAATTTATTGTTCTTTTATTGGAATGCTTCCTTAATGTACAATTAATCAAATAGCAATATCATCTGCATATTGTACCACATGCACTGCTTTTGACATAGATTTGGGAAGATCATGGATTAGGATTGTGAACAACATGGGAGCAATAACTGATCCCTGAGGAATACCCATATCTACATTCCTAAAGGATGAATAAGTTCCTCCAATCCGCGTACATATGCTTCTTTCTGTTAAGAAGCCTTTAATGTAATCAAAACATTCTCCCAGAAACGCCAACATTTTTTAATTTGTACAATAGCCTTGAGTGCCATACGCAGTCATAGGCTTTTTTAACGTCAAAAATGTAGCCAAAGTACTTTTCTACGGGGAGAATTGCTTTTTAATGTGACTGGTCAGTTTTACTAAATGGTCTGTGGTACAACGACCTTTTCGAAAGCCCGCTTGCTGAACAGGAAATCACACCACCTTTTTCACAGTAGTATAACAATCGTTTTTGAATAATTTTTTCTAAAAGTTTACCAACATGAGATGTAAGAGCTATGGGGTCTGTAACTATGCACAGATGTCCTCGGTTTACCATCCTTGAGTACTGGGACTACTACTGAACTTTTCCAGATTCTTGGAATAGTGCCATTAATCCAACATTTTTGGAATAATGAATGCAGTAGTACTTTCCACGAAGAAGGTAGTGTCTGATGAGTTGATAGGACACGCCATCAAGGCCAACAGCTGAATCATGTGAAGGGATAGAATCTAGTGCTTCTGATAGTTCTGATAACAGTAAAGGCGAGTTTAGGAAATGTTCGTTTTCTTGTGGAGGAGCCATGTATTCGTCTTTTTGTTCCTCATTGTTTCTGTGACGACTGTTTTCTCGCTGAAGATTTTTAGATTGACTACAAGCTGAAAATAAATCTGAAAAAGCTTCAGCTTTATCCAAGCAGTGGGGAAATCAGTTTTTAACTTTACTGGGTATGACTGAGTTTTATAGCAATTTTTCATTTTTTTACTTTTTTCCAAACTTTAAATAAATCTTTTGATTCTGATACCTCAGCTTCACAAAACTCAACCCAATACTTCTTTTTGCTTGAGCAATAACTTTAGTACATTTATTCTTTTCTTGTTTCATGATTATAAAGTTTCATCTGACTTATTTCTTATCCATGTTTTGTAGCTTTTTCGCTTTGACTGTACAGCGAGTCTGCATTCTTCTGTCCACCATACGTTGCCTACATATTTTCCAATCTTTTTGTATTTATATTTTGGGATAGTATTTTCAGCTGCTACTACTTTTGAGAAATGCATAAGCAGAATTCTAGTCAAAAAATGGCTACTTTACCGTCGTGCCCAAGGCACATTGTTAGATTAATTCATAAATTAAGGTTGAATGCTTGGAACACTAAATATTCTCATGGTATTTCTTGTGTATGCAGAGAAAATAAGTTAAGTGTGGAGGGTGGTTTTTTTTTTTTTTTTTTTTTTTTTTAAGTGTCTAATATCATCTGGCGATGAAAAGACATTAAATAAACCACTGAACTGAACTGTAATACCAAATTCAGTTTGCTTGCGCACAGCAGAGTCAAAATCGAAGTAGCTGAAGGTATCCCCAAAGAAACCAATTGGTCTCATGTAAACCAAACCAAACCAAGTAATCAGACGTCAACAACTCAAAATCAATTGACACGATGTAAACAAAACCAAGACGGCTTACCTGATGTAAGGAAATACAGTCCCAACAAAAACATAATCACATATGCCAGGAAACTGATCTCAACAAACAACTCAGCCGGCTATTCAAATACAAACAGAAATAATCTGTCGTTCGTAAACAACATTGAATCGACTATCAGTGAAGTGAACAGAAACAGAAGCAATGCTATTGTAAACAAAACATATCAGCAAACCTCATCTTATACAAATTAATTCAACTAACCCAACTCAAAACGTCAACTCTCAGCGAACTTTTCGTGAAAACTAGACATGGGTATACCAGTCCAAATAGTGTTCATTCGTCCAGAAACGCAGAAAGGTTGACGAGGGTTCGGTTTTCATTTCTTAGCAGCAAACATACAATGATCATTTTCAGTGCTGCTGAAGAAATACACGTCATTGTCAATAACCGGAACCGGAACTCAAACATGTGACGTAGGGGTTGAAATTAAAGATAAAAAAATCAGTTTAAAATTGCCTTGGTCTGTATCATTTAGTATATAGCAGCACAGTGAGGCGCCTTGGTCTGTATCATTCAGTATATAGCAGCACAGTGAGGCGCCTTGGTCTGTATCATTCAGTATATAGCAGCACAGTGAGGCGCCTTGGTCTGTATCATTCAGTATATAGCAGCACAGTGAGGCGCCTTGGTCTGTATCATTCAGTATATAGCAGCACAGTGAGGCGCCTTGGTCTGTATCATTCAGTATATAGCAGCACAGTGAGGCGCCTTGGTCTGTATCATTCAGTATATAGCAGCACAGTGAGGCGCCTTGGTCTGTATCATTCAGTATATAGCAGCACAGTGAGGCGCCTTGGTCTGTATCATTTAGTATATAGCAGCACAGTGAGGCGCCTTGGTCTGTATCATTCAGTATATAGCAGCACAGTGAGGCGCCTTGGTCTGTATCATTCAGTATATAGCAGCACAGTGAGGCGCCTTGGTCTGTATCATTCAGTATATAGCAGCACAGTCAGGCGCCTTGGTCTGTATCATTCAGTATATAGCAGCACAGTGAGGCGCCTTGGTCTGTATCATTCAGTATATAGCAGCACAGTCAGGCGCCTTGGTCTGTATCATTCAGTATATAGCAGCACAGTCAGGCGCCTTGGTCTGTATCATTCAGTATATAGCAGCACAGTCAGGCGCCTTGGTCTGTATCATTCAGTATATAGCAGCACAGTCAGGCGCCTTGGTCTGTATCATTTAGTATATAGCAGCACAGTCAGGCGCCTTGGTCTGTATCATTCAGTATATAGCAGCACAGTCAGGCGCCTTGGTCTGTATCATTCAGTATATAGCAGCACAGTCAGGCGCCTTGGTCTGTATCATTTAGTATATAGCAGCACAGTCAGGCGCCTTGGTCTGTATCATTTAGTATATAGCAGCACAGTCAGGCGCCTTGGTCTGTATCATTTAGTATATAGCAGCACAGTCAGGCGCCTTGGTCTGTATCATTCAGTATATAGCAGCACAGTCAGGCGCCTTGGTCTTTATCATTTAGTATATAGCAGCACAGTGAGGCGCCTTGGTCTGTATCATTCAGTATATAGCAGCACAGTGAGGCGCCTTGGTCTGTATCATTCAGTATATAGCAGCACAGTGAGGCGCCTTGGTCTGTAGCATTCAGTATATAGCAGCACAGTCAGGCGCCTTGGTCTGTAGCATTCAGTATATAGCAGCACAGTCAGGCGCCTTGGTCTGTAGCATTCAGTATATAGCAGCACAGTGAGGCGCCTTGGTCTGTATCATTCAGTATATAGCAGCACAGTGAGGCGCCTTGGTCTGTATCATTTAGTATACAGCAGCACAGTGAGACGCCTTGGTCTGTATCATTTAGTATATAGCAGCACAGTGAGGCGCCTTGGTCTGTATCATTCAGTATATAACAGCACAGTGAGGCGCCTTGGTCTGTATCATTCAGTATATAGCAGCACAGTGAGGCGCCTTGGTCTGTATCATTCAGTATATAGCAGCACAGTGAGGCGCCTTGGTCTGTATCATTCAGTATATAGCAGCACAGTGAGGCGCCTTGGTCTGTATCATTCAGTATATAGCAGCACAGTGAGGCGCCTTGGTCTGTATCATTCAGTATATAGCAGCACAGTCAGGCGCCTTGGTCTGTATCATTTAGTATATAGCAGCACAGTGAGGCGCTTGGTCTGTATCATTCAGTATATAGCAGCACAGTCAGGCGCCTTGGTCTGTATCATTCAGTATATAGCAGCACAGTGAGGCGCCTTGGTCTGTATCATTCAGTGTACAGCAGCACAGTGAGGCGCCTTGGTCTGTATCATTCAGTATATAGCAGCACAGTGAGGCGCCTTGGTCTGTATCATTCAGTATATAGCAGCACAGTGAGGCGCCTTGGTCTGTATCATTCAGTATATAGCAGCACAGTGAGGCGCCTTGGTCTGTATCATTCAGTATATAGCAGCACAGGGAGGCGCCTTGGTCTGTATCATTCAGTATATAGCAGCACAGTGAGGCGCCTTGGTCTGTATCATTCAGTATATAGCAGCACAGTCAGGCGCCTTGGTCTGTATCATTCAGTATATAGCAGCACAGTGAGGCGCCTTGGTCTGTATCATTCAGTATATAGCAGCACAGTGAGGCGCCTTGGTCTGTATCATTCAGTATATAGCAGCACAGTGAGGCGCCTTGGTCTGTATCATTCAGTATATAGCAGCACAGTGAGGCGCCTTGGTCTGTATCATTCAGTATATAGCAGCACAGTCAGGCGCCTTGGTCTGTATCATTCAGTATATAGCAGCACAGTGAGGCGCCTTGGTCTGTATCATTCAGTATATAGCAGCACAGTCAGGCGCCTTGGTCTGTATCATTTAGTATATAGCAGCACAGTGAGGCGCCTTGGTCTGTATCATTCAGTATATAGCAGCACAGGGAGGCGCCTGTAGGCGGAAATCGAAACAATTTG
>CM031613.1:20626670-20641670 GCA_018398815.1 Conus ventricosus
GAAACAATGTTTGTGGATCACCATCTATCCCAGCTAAGAAACAGATGTTTGGGATCACCATTTCAGTGACACTTTGTTAACGACAACACTGAGCTGAACCATCATCCTCGGTGAGATATCCAGGACACCACCAAGATGCAAACATCACCTTAGGACAGATTTTAACAACATTAAGACTCGAACATCATCTGAGAGACAGATCTTAGCAACATTGAGACTCAAACATCATCTAAGTGACAGACCTTTAACACCATTAAGACGCAAACATCACCTTAGTGACAGATCTTTAACAACGTTAAGACTCAAACATCACCTGAGTGACAGATCTTTAACAACGTTAAGACTCGAAGATCACCTTAGTAACAGATTTTTAACAACATTAATACCAAACATCACCTGAGTGACAGATCTTTAACAACATTAAGACACAAACATCATCACAGAGACGGATCTTTAACAACATTAAGACACAAACATCCTCATAATGACAGAATTTTAACAACACCAAGACTGCACAACACACCATAGAGACAGATCTTAAACAACATTAAGATGCAAACATCACCTTAGTGCAGATTTTGAACAACATTAAGACTGAAACATCACCTTAGTGGCAGATCTTGAACAACATTAAGACTGAAACATCCACTTAGTGGCAGATCTTGAACAACATTAAGATGCAAACATCACCTTAGTGGCAGATCTTGAACAACATTAAGACTGCAACATCACCTTAGTGGCAGATCTTTAACAACATTAAGACTGCAACATCACCTTAGTGCAGATCTTTAACAACATTAAGACTGCAACATCACCATAGAGACAGATCTTTAACAATATTAAGATGCAAACATCACCTTAGTGACAGATCTTGAACAACATTAAGACTGCAACATCACCATAGTGGCAGATCTTGAACAGCATTAAGACCGAAACATCACCATAGAGACAGATCTTTAACAACATTAAGATGCAAACATCACCTTAGTGGCAGATCTTGAACAACATTAAGACTGAAACATCACCAGAGGATAGATCTTTAACAACATTAAGATGCAAACATCACCTTAGTGGCATATTCTGAACAACATTAAGACTGCAAACATCACCTTAGTGACAGATCTTTAACAACATTAAGACTGCAACATCACCTTAGTGGCGGATCTTTAACAACATTAAGACTGCAAACATCACCTTAGTGCCAGATCTTTAACAACATTAAGACTGCAACATCACCTTAGTGACAAATCTTTAACAACATTAAGACTGCAAACATCACCTTAGTGGTAGATCTTTAACAACATTAAGACTGCAAACATCACCTTAGTGGCAGATCTTTAACAACATTAAGACTGCAAACATCACCTTAGTGACAGATCTTTAACGACATTAAGACTCAAACATCACCTTAGTGACAGATTTTAACAAATTAAGACTGCAACATCACCTTAGTGACAGATCTTTAAAAACATTAAGACTGAAACATCACCTTTGTGGCAGATCTTTAACAACATTAAGACTGCAAACATCACCTTAGTGACAGATCTTTAACAACATTAAGACTGCAAACATCACCTTAGTGGCATATCTTTAACAACATTAAGACTGCAAACATCACCTTAGTGACAGATCTTTAACGACATTAAGACTCAAACATCACCTTAGTGGCATATCTTTAACAACATTAAGACTGCAAACATCACCTTAGTGGCAGATCTTTAACAACATTAAGACTGCAAACATCACCTTAGTGGCATATCTTTAACAACATTAAGACTGCAACATCACCTTAGTGGCAGATCTTTAACAACATTAAGACTGCAACATCACCTTAGTGCAGATCTTTAACAACATTAAGACTACAAACATCACCTTAGTTGCAGAACTTTAACAACATTAAGACTGCAAACATCACCTAGTGACAGATCTTTAACAACATTAAGACTGCAACATCACCTTAGTGGCAGATCTTTAACAACATTAAGACTGCAAACATCACCTTAGTGGCAGATCTTTAACAACATTAAGACTGCAACATCACCTTAGTGGCAGATCTTTAACAACATTAAGACTACAAACATCACCTTAGTGGCAGATCTTTAACAACCTTAAGACTGCAAACATCACCTTAGTGACAGATCTTTAACAACATTAAGACTGCAACATCACCTTAGTGGCAGATCTTTAACAACATTAAGACTGCAACACACCTTAGTGCCAGATCTTAACAACATTAAGACTACAAACATCACCTTAGTTGCAGATCTTTAACAACCTTAAGACTGCAAACATCACCTTAGTGACAGATCTTTAACAACATTAAGACTGCAACATCACCTTAGTGCAGATCTTTAACAACATTAAGACTGCAAACATCACCTTAGTGGCAGATCTTTAACAACATTAAGACTGCAACATCACCTTAGTGGCAGATCTTTAGCAACATTAAGACTGCAACATCACCTTAGTGGCAGATCTTTAACAACATTAAGACTGCAAACATCACCTTAATGGCAGATCTTTAACAACATTAAGACTCAAACATCACCTTAGTGGCATATCTTTAAAAATATTAAGACACAAACATCACCTCAGAGACAGAATTTTAAAGACAACAGTAAGACTCAAACATCATCTCAGTGGCGGACCTTGAAGGACACCATGAAGACTTCAACACCATATCAGTGACAGATTTTACAGCAAAGCGGAGGCCGTTAAGTTTGAACTGTACAGGAAGTAGTTGTCACTCCAAGCCTGAAAGAGTTTGTACCATGTTCCAGGGCGGCTGTAAGGGGGAAACAGTCTTGTGCCGTTTGCATACAGGGCCCTCCTTTTATACCCATTCTTGTCTTTTTAAAGGTGAAGAAGCTCCGCGGTGCATTCCATGTCATGTACCACTCACAGTGAAACGTATTCTTTTAGAGTGTTGGGACTTGCACGATGTGAGACATAAAATTTTTGCAGCAGAGTCGATGAAAACCTCGTTCAGAGATGTCCCAACTGATGTGATCTTGGAATTTCTGAACGAGATGAATATTTTTCATCTGATCTAACATTTTACAGTTGAAATATTTTTTCAAACAAAAATTCCGGTGTGTTTTTAGAAGGTGTATTTTAAAGGGTTGTGTGAATGAGTTTAAAAAAAAATAAATAAATAAAATGACTTGTGAGTTGACTTAAACGCGGTGACAACCCACATGGTCTCTTTGCGGTCGGCTGGGCTGAAAGCAACATTACCTTACTTTACCTTACCTTACCATACCATACCTTACCTTACCTTACCTTACCTTACCTTACCTTACCATACCTTACTTTACCTTACCTTACCTTACCTTACCTTACCTTACCTCACGTGTTGTCACTGCAGGTGACATGCCCAGAGCCAGCTCTGCTAGCACCTCATCCATGTCCAACTCCAGCGAAGAAGAGCGCCGCCGCCGAGTTGCCGCCCGTTTCCACTGCACGTGACCTACAGCCTCCTGCGGAACCCCGCCATCCGGATCACGCGCAGACACTGCCTGCAGCTGGTAGGTCAGGCCGACCTCCGCAAGACCGAAGACCATGCTTAGCCACTCATCTAAAATGAAGGATCGAGAGAGAAGGGAGAGCTGGGGGGGGGGGGGGGGAGGGAGGTGGCTTATGATGATGAGGATGTTTAATTAAAGAGCAGTGGTGATACAACTTCTCTAAGATGAAGGAGGGAGAGAGGGGGACCTGATGTTGATAAGGGTGTTTTAAAGGGCAGTGGTGATACAACTTCTCAGAAGATGAAGCAGGAAGAAACGAAGGTGGGGAGACCTGATGTTGATGGGCAGTGGTGACAGCAGTGGAGAAGAGTCATGTGGAGAAAAGAAAAGAAAAAAAAGCTACGAGTGTGAACTCTCTTGCCCATCTGGGCAGACACCTCCCCCCCCCTCCCCCCATTTCCACTCCACTTTCCACCTCTGGATACATACATAACCCCCCTCCCCCATGTTCCTTAACAACTGACAAAACAACACCACCACCAACAGCAACAAGACGAAACCATCAATAGGCGATGTTGGCATCATGATATTTAAGCCAGTTATGTCAGGAGGTTCATTCCTCCTTGACCAGATGTCCAACAGTTGGCCATGACGTAACGAATGCTGGACTGAAGTGCTAAAGGGACAGACAGACACACGGCTGTGGACAGTGTTGCTGGATTCTCCCCACTGTCTTTCTGCAGGAAGACAGCAAACTCGTCCGTGAATACGTATACCCGTCTACACATCAATAACAAGGCACTCGTTTTGTTTGTTTCGTTTTGTTTTGTTTTTGGGGGGAGGGGCGGGCACAAAGCTGTCCATTGACCACAAGGTTGAATAAATACCGCGACAGAGGCTTATCACAAGGGAGCTGCACACCGGTGTGTCTTTCAATCCTGGGCAACAGGATAGAGGCGATAGATTCGTTGAACAATCAAACAGTCCTTAGATGCATAGAACAATCCTTCTTCGCAGATGCATAGAGCCATCCTCCTTCACCTATGCATAGAACAACCCTCCTTCACAATGAATGGACCCTACAAGGCAAGCACAACACATGATCATTCCACTTGACTTGAAATCAAAGGAGCGCATGTACTGGTTTGGAAGTCATGTTGTACAGGCGTCTTTCTTCTCTCCCCTCCAATCCCCCCATGTCCTCGTTTCCAGACCTATCCACTGCGTGAACTTCCTGTTTTTTTCAAAGTTATATATATGTAAAACCGTATTCATGATGTCAAAAAAATAGTGTACTCTGTCTGTCTGTCTGTCTGTCTCTCTCTCTCACACACACACACACACACACACACACACACACACACACACACATACACACACACACACACACACACACACACACACACACACAACACACACACACACACACGCGCGCGCGCGCGCGCACGCGAACTACCGGTAAATCTGGCTTTTTTTTCTTTTTTTTTTCCCTACCACCGACATTTTTACAATCATTTATGATTTTACACTTTTCCGCCGTTACAATGTTGAGCTGTTTGCTTTGATGTGGGCGTTTTGTTAACATTTCAGCTTTGATGACTCGTGTGGTCTACTCTGCTGTAAGCAACATGTACAGAGTTTAGTTTGTGTATGTGCAACTTCCCATCTGTAAACAGTTCTCATCATATTTTGTTGTTCTGACCGTTTTTACACACACACACACACACACACACACACACACACACACACACACACACACACACACACACCAGCAAACACACACCTCCTTTAATCATTGCAAATCGTTTTCGTATTCAGATCAGTCAAACAGTGGAACAGTCTGTAAATCTGTTAAGGAAGGGAGCTATAGTTGCTCAATGAATAGCGCTACATTTTGTCGAGAGTGTTATCTTCTTAGCAAACTTTCTGTCTCAAGTCTTTCGGAAGTTCTCAAAAAGACAGAGTAGTCGTAGAAAAGCACGTTCCACCAACACGGTGTATAACACCAATAGCTTTTCTTTTTAACAGGAGAATAATAAAATTGATTCCAAAACGGACATTTCTTGAATTTGGAAATCTTGTCTTGGGTCAGCAGGCATTAACGGTTCCATCCTGCTCTGCCCTCGTAGTCTGGAGAACGTTCTCGGATGTGGACAGATTTGTCTTTTCCTTTAGGGACCGGTGCCATAAATTTACCCCCCCCCCCCCCCCCCCCCCACCGCCCCTCCCGATTTCTCCCGTGTGCTCATGTACAAAAACCATGACAGATGACGTTTGTGGCAGTCTGTGATGATGAAAGATGATTCATGTTGACCGTCTTGCCTGTAGTTCTGGGTCGCTAAGCAGAACAGGCGTTTTGTGTCAATAGATGGCGCTTTGTCCTGCTTAAGTTCTGTTGATTCGTCTTCTTTTTTCATTTCAACAAGTGCATTAGATAGAACAGGCGTTTTATATCAACAGTTGGTGTTTTGTTCGGCGTAAATTCTGTTATCATTCACACCCCCCCCCACCCACCCCCATTTTAACAAGTGCTTTCTTTCTGAATGTTCATGGAGCTATCTGAATAGTGTTTGGTTGGTTTATTTTCCCGCAAGTAATCATATCGGAAATCCAAAGCTTTTTTTTTAAATTTTAATTCCAAGATGAGTGTACTTTTGATCAGCAAGATCAGTTTACAGAGAGGACAGGATGTTCTGATCTCAGAAAAAAAAAGTCTGAAGACAAATCGCATGCAATCGCTTTGTAGTTTTATGTTTTGATTTACATACATTGAATACAAATAATCATGCACAGTATCATTATTTTCCAATTCGGTATCTGCTGACCTAACGTGACCACTTTCTTTACATTGGTTTTAAATGTTGAGGGAAATCTTCACTTAATGAACATTGATTTTAAATGTTGAGTGAATCTTCACTTAATGTACATTGATTTTAAATGTTGAGTGAATCTTCACTTAATGTACATTGATTTTAAATGTTGAGTGAATCTTCACTTATTGTACCGCCTACTTTTACCCTCGATTACAACGAAGCACACCTATTATTGACATGACATTTCTTTGGCTATCAGTCATGACATGACATTTCTTTTGGCTATCAGTCATGACATGACATTTCTTTTGGCTATCAGTCATGACATGACATTTCTTTTGGCTATCAGTCATGACATGACATTTCTTTTGGCTATCAGTCATGTTTTTATTATTGACATGACATTTCTTTTGGCTATCAGTCATGTTTTTTATTATTGACATGACATTTCTTTTGGCTATCAGTCATGACATGACATTTCTTTTGGCTATCAGTCATGACATGACATTTTTTTGGCTATCAGTCATGACATGACATTTCTTTTGGCTATCAGTCATGACATGACATTTCTTTTGGCTATCAGTCATGACATGACATTTCTTTTGGCTATCAGTCATGACATGACATTTCTTTTGGCTATCAGTCATGACATGACATTTCTTTTGGCTATCAGTCATGACATGACATTTCTTTTGGCTATCAGTCATGACATGACATTTCTTTTGGCTATCAGTCATGACATGACATTTCTTTTGGCTATCAGTCATGACATGACATTTCTTTTGGCTATCAGTCATGACATGACATTTCTTTTGGCTATCAGTCATGACATGACATTTCTTTTGGCTATCAGTCATGACATGACATTTCTTTTGGCTATCAGTCATGACATGACATTTCTTTTGGCTATCAGTCATGACATGACATTTCTTTTGGCTATCAGTCATGACATGACATTTCTTTTGGCTGTCAGTCATGACATGACATTTCTTTTGGCTATCAGTCATGACATGACATTTCTTTTTGGCTATCAGTCATGACATGACATTTCTTTTGGCTATCAGTCATGACATGACATTTCTTTTGGCTATCAGTCATGACATGACATTTCTTTTGGCTATCAGTCATGACATGACATTTCATTTGGCTATCAGTCATGACATGACATTTCTTTTGGCTATCAGTCATGACATGACATTTCTTTTGGCTATCAGTCATGTTTTTATTATTGACATGACATTTCTTTTGGCTATCAGTCATGTTTTTATTATTGACATGACATTTCAGTCATGTTTGTTTTCCTTCTTTTTGTTGTTGTTTTGTTTTGTTATTATTAGCACGCCCCCCCCCCCCCCCCCCCCCCCCCCCCCCCCCCCCCCACTCCCCGTAAAAAAAAAAGAAAAAATTATCTGTATGTTAAACAGTCCTGTGCTATCTTTAAACAATCTTAGTCCAGATTCTTAGTCCAGATACTTTTAATGCCATAATGTGTTAGCATTTATGTTCTTGAATGTGTACCCTAAAGGGACTTTGCCTGGAAGTGAAACATTGTGCAGAGAACGATGAAGGTCCAGCCTTTTAGATGCCGTCTTTCATTCGTTTAATTTGAACATTGCTTTTGGACGAAAAGAATGCTATTGCAGTATCTAGTCTGGGTGTGCATATTTTTGCATGCTTTATATTTCCTAATTTTGACATTATTATTTTGAATTGTGTACATAGAGAGCAAAGAGATCCAGATGATGCCTTAAGAAACGGTCACTTGTAATTTAATTTTATTTTAAAGAATAAAGCACTTGTTTTATCATATGTCGTCTGTTTTTATCTTTGATCCCATCTGCTACATCCTGTCCCCGACCCTTCTTCCCTCCCTCTTCTCTCACACCTTCTCCTTGGTCTCCTTCTTCGCCTTCATCTCTCTTTCTTTACCATGTTGAATCAATGATGTTCAATGGCTATAGGCAAAATGCCAGCATTCTGACTTGGGGTGGGGGGGGGGGGGGGGAGCATGAACAACTTGCCCCTTTACCAAAGAAGAGCTGGCCTCAGAAGATATCGTTCGGACTAGCCACCGTAGCGAAGGGGTTACTTAGCGTCGCAGACTCGCGGCTTGGAGGTCGTGGGTTCGATTCGTTCCCAGTCTGCTGGTTCCTGAATTTCTGTATTGCTGCCTCCTGGAAAGTCCAAGCCATCGGAAGCTAGTCGAAGAGGAGGCTGATCCATAGAACACGAAGCGGCTGATCCCCCAAAGTAACTTTGGCACTGTATTTCCCAGAAAGATCTTTTTGAACGGCATGGGAGCGAAGAGATGGCACTGGTACGTTTTTGACAGTTTTGAAAAGACCCCTGAGAATGATGGATAGAATGTATCCACAACTATAAAAAAAAAAAAAACAACAGTAGAGAGTGTGTTGGTGTTGGAGGTGCTTCTCTGTCGATCGTCTGATGCCAATCATCTGTTTAGATGTTGTGTGATATCTGTCCTGCCTGTACCACGCTGTCTTCTGTCTTCCAATTGAATCAGATCAGGTAGAATCAAGATGAATTATATATGTTTTTTTTCCTGGAGATGTTTTTTGAAACAGGAGTTTGATGTTGTTGATGGTTCTTTATTTCGGACTGAATCACAGGTGTTGATTTTTGAGAAATGGTATTTTATAGCAACGACTGTTTTAATCTTCGTGAAGCCGTGGTCTTTCCTGTCATCGTTTCGTTTTGATACGTGGTTGTCTGTGTTTAAAGGACTCTCTCCTTGGGGCATTATTATTACTTTTGTAATGAAACTTATATAGCGCCTATTCTCGGCTAGAGACCAAGCTGGAAGCGCTTTACAATCCACACTCGTTTACACGACGGGCTGCCAACCTGGGTAGTGCCGACTGAAGAGCTGCCAGCTGGCGCTTCATTCAGTCGTTTTCCGTGTCATCCAGTCAATATCGTTAACTCAGCTTCCTTACTTCCTTCATTCTTTCCATTTCTTACGCAGGGCGCATGCTATGTGTAACGTGTCATCCATACCAACGACCAAACTGGTCTTCTCTTCCGAAGTTGGTGATGGGATTTGACGTGTGTGCAAGATGTTAGGCGTGCGTTCACACACGGAACCTCGGTGTATAGTCTCATTGGAAGGACTGTATGGTACGCGTTCTGCTGGCACACTCCTCACCAATGATGACTTGACTACTGTGAATGTATTGTTAATTTCCTCCACTCAGGGTTCCCACAGATATCAGAAAAAAAAGTTCAAGGGGTTTTCAAGGGAATTTCCAGGGGTTAGCAGCTTCATTCAAGGGGTAGTAATTAACAACTTTCTTGCAAAGTTATGTTTATTAAACTCTATGAGCAGCCTGTTACTATCAATCATTAACTTAACATCATTTCTTACCTCGTATTCATGCTAGCACAACTGGTCAGGTCCAGTAGATGGAAGAAGAAGGCAGGTACAGTTGTCATTGTTTTCTCTGAATTACACTGTCTGTGACTTTACAGTTTAACACAACCAGCACAGAGCTGACCACCGCTTCCGTTACTAATGATAGTCTTGAGTCTGAATGCACAGGAGAATACAGTCACCTTTGCAGAAACTTTCCCTTTTGTCGATTTTTCTTCAGTACATAGAAAATATACACCTTCGGAGTTCTTCCAATACCTTACACACTTTGCACTCACATGGCAGAAAAAATAAAAGTACTTCTATAAGGAAGACAGTTATACGCAGGTCTATTAAGGAAATATCTAAAGTTGCACATCTGTCAGCAGTCAGAAAAGGGAGAACATTTACACAGTTTACATCTCCTTCAGCTCTTCCAGTTTTGCACAGAGTTTTTTCTCAAGTTTTGACACTTCTTCAGTCTTTTCCTTGGCAGACCTTCTCATTGCATTGGACTTGGCTATACACCTCAGCAGTTAGGACATCGTTCTTGGTGCACGATTCGTCGATCGTTTTCTGTTTAGAAAAGCTGCTTGAAGACCCTGCAGCTGCTGATGTGGAAGGTGCATCTTGAGACCCCCCTGTCACTGCAGTAAAACTTGAAGTTGAAGGCAGTTGACTGCCAGTCTCCTGCCTTGCACCCGGTGGTTCAGATCTTGGTGAGGAGTTTCGGTTTCCAAGAGTGAATCCATGCATGGTCAGCTGTGTGGCACCACCGGCATTTCTCTTATTCTCATGTTCATGTTCCACCAACCGTTTGTGTTTCACTCCATCAGCATGACTCTTCACAGCACTGATGCCCATACCCGAGATACTAAAACTCTTCTTGCACAATGTGCACCTTGCTGAGTGTTCGTTTTCTCCACGAGCTAACCAACCTTTGAAAGCATCTTTTTCTGCCCACATATCATTGAAAACGCAGTCTCCTTTCCCTATCTTGCAGGCTCATTAGCACTATTTGGCGCAAAACATCGACCGTCGACACAACCCCGATGGTAACCAAAGGGAAAGAACTCTGTTGGCTTCTACACTTACGTCAAAAGTAAGTCAAACACTAGTCACTGACGAGTTACTTCCCTTCTGCTTCAGCTAGGCTGTTGTCGGTTGCTACGGGATCGGCGATCACGAAGCCACATGGAGTGACAGAGATTGTGATTTATTTCGTATAAAAAACATTTTCTTGAGTGACAGTCACTTCCTTGCTTTGAGAGGACAGATTGTGACCGATTTTGAAATTTCAAGGACTTTTCCAGGGGGTTAGGCCTTCAGCTTATTTTTAAGTACTTTTCCAGGCCTTGAAATGGTCATGTCAAATCTCAAGCACTTTTCAAGAAAATAAGGGGGCGTACGAACCTGTCCACTTGGCTTCGGAGTATTGCCCCTTGTTTCCACTCCAAGAACATACATGTACGCAGTAAGTCAGCCGCACGCCCGCACGCGTGCGCGTGCACAAGCGCGCGC
The DNA here is from genome assembly GCA_018398815.1 of Conus ventricosus. Lineage (NCBI taxonomy): Eukaryota > Metazoa > Mollusca > Gastropoda > Neogastropoda > Conidae > Conus > Conus ventricosus. Next base: position 20,637,842 of record CM031613.1, read on the forward strand.
GCGCGCGCACACACACACACACACACACACACACACACACACACACACACACACACACACACCAGGCAAACTTGGAATAATTCTGCCAGCAATTAAACTGGAACACAAAAGAGTACACAAATCACTGTTTATCTTTAAAACTTTATTCTGCAAACTTGGAAAGTCAAATATTTGATTCTGAATGTACACCAAAATCGCAATCAAAACATGACAAGATTTCTTCTTCTTCTCTTCTTCTTTTTTTTTCTTTGGTTGTAAAATATCATTTCAATGTGTAAAATAACGTGTCACATGCATCATGTACTTTGGGAACGCATCTTTGCGAACGAGCAGATTGTCTGCAGTTTTGACATCAGTGACTTTCAAGTCAATTTGGCAGCTCCAGAGACACGTTCAAATCGGAAAGAATGTTCGCAGCGTCCGTTTGTCAAAAAACAAAACAAAAAACAAACAAACAAACAAACAAAAACAACAACAAAAAACAACCGAAAACAGTTGAGTTTGACGACTAGTCAACCCAGTACCCAAACATAAATATTTTGGCATCCAATTTTGGTGGAAACGAAACAACAAAGAACTGACGAGATTATCTAACCTAGACCTGTGATAAAGTGCTGAGATACTGACTCAGATTAATGCTGCGGGAAAGAGATCTCCGCAGTGCAAAGTTAATACTCGCATGATCTAATGAGAAGATCAGACTGGTTTCAGACAACAATTCGAGACGATCAGTGATTGCTCGTTCTTCGTTTCCCATGGTCCTGAACGTCGTTTCGCTTGCCTGAAAACAAAAAAAGGACCTAAGAGGTCAAAACGTGTCGTGTTTGGTCTTATAATTTGTTTGTCCTTGTTGACTGGCGGATTTACTTATTGAAATTCCTTCTACAATTAATTTCAGACAACAAGCCTGAGTACCTCGGAGGGACCGCACTGGATCATGTAGCTGACTGCAAAACAACATTGGGGGGGGGGGGGGGGGGGGGGGGGGGGGGGGGGGGGTGGGGGGGGGGGGGGGGGTGGGGGGGGGGGGGGGGGGGGGGGGTAAAAAAAAAAAGCTCAAAGAATCACAGGGTGCGCGATCAGTAAAATATGCTGACTTGATTTTATTCTACTTGTTTCGACTTTTCTTTTTTGTTTTTCTTTTTTTTTCTTTCTTTCTGTTTTTTGTTTCTGTTTTTTTTTTTCTGTGTTCTTTTTAAGCTCACGCTGCAAGCATTCTCACCAACTGAACTGCCTGTAATTTTGGACAGTGTGAGACTGGCGATGAGACCAAAGTCAACAAGTGGCACTCGCTGAAGACATTCAGGACAGTGACAACCGGGCCATCCAATCAAAATCATTGTATTAAATCATTGTCAGTCGCTTTTTTTTTTTTCATCATTTGGTTGTGTCAACTGTTTGATTGGATTGTCTTTCACGGGTTTGACTTTCAATTAATGACACATACACATGGACACGTACGCACGCACGCGCACGTACACACACACTTACACACCACACACTCACGCTCTCTCTCTCTATTTCTCACTGTCTGTCTGCCTTTCTGTTTCACTTTTTTTCTTTCTTTTTGTCTCTCTACCTCCATGCATGGTTTCTATAACACACTAAACCAATGCAAACACACGCGCGCGCGCGCGCACACACACACACACACACCACACACACACACACACACACACACACACACACACACACACACACTCACGCTCTCTTTATGTCTTTCTCACTGTCTGTGTGCCTTTCTCTTTCTTTCTTTCTTTCGTTTTGTTTCTCTACTTCCATGCATGCCTTCTATAGCACACTAAACCAATGCAAACACACACACACACACACACACACACACACACACACACACACACACACACACACACACACGCAAACAGAATGATTCCAATTTAAACTAAAAGATGACAACACGCAGACATTTGTGACAGAACAACAACCATCTTTCAACGACTGATCTGTCGTTGAAAGATGGTCATCTGACGTCAGAGTGACGTCATAAACTGATCGTTGCATTCTCCGTCTACCCACTGACACACACAAAAATTCATGTTCATGCTTACAAAAAAAAAAAAATCACTTCTCGGTCATAGTCTTTGGCAAACTGATGAGAAAAAAAAAGATCCAAAGATGCAGACTTAAAAAAGAAAACCATACACACACACACACACACACACACACAACATGTAATACACAAAAGCACACTCACGATTTTCGCGAATACCATTAAAATCCACTAACCCTCTGACTAGGTATATTGATTCTATATGTGACTTTTTGGCGGTGAAAATAATACATTTTATGAGTTATCATCAGAAAGACCATGTTTACTCAGGACTGTTACGCCATGCTGAGGAAGTCGAACAATGGAAAAAAAAAAAGAAGAAAAAAAAACAAAAAAAAACCCTTATGCCTATTGACACGAGCAATACAACCAATACAATCCATCAGTTGACCTGATCTCATCGTTAACAGCCAACACTTCCCCTACATCTGATCGCTCTTGTGAACAGCAGTGAATGGCTTAGTCCTGATAGTTGAGGCGGGGGGGGGGGGGGGGGGGGGGGGGGGATTCATCTGTGCCGAGGCCTTTTATGTTTTCACCCTTGTAGATCGGTTATTCTATCAGTCACATTAGATTAACACAAAAAAGTGAACTGGTTTCGGTGAATATGGTAGAAAGACGGAATGCAGGACTAGAACCCCCCATCCCCCCCCCCCTCCCCCCCCCCCCCCCCCCCCCCCCCCCCCCCCCCCCCCCCCCCACACACACACATAATAACATAACATATCAGTATGCATCGGGATCCAAGGGCAGATTCAGGAGGAACAGTCTATCTTTACAGGGGTCTGCGATCACCTGAATTTCCTTCGCGCTGTGAAAAGTCTTGTCGAGCAATCGTCATCAACAAAGGTGTCTTTAACCCTTTTTTTCTTTTTTTAAAAAAATTTTTGCACAAATGACATGGTCCCTTATTGACGGTTAGTGCCTAGACAAAGAGGTCTACAGTAATGCCATCTGACGTCACTCTGGCAGTAGTCCAGCTCTAGGTGATTAAAATAAAACAATAATTTGTTGCTAAAGATGGTATCATCCACACACTCACGATCACACCATTCCTCTTCAAAAAGAAAATAATAATTAAAAAAAAAGTATAAAAGAAAAAAACAAAAACAACCTGCGATATTTGCCGCCCTTGATAAAGCCATCTCCATATCGCGCCCTTTCCAAAAGTACAAACCAAACGATGTATGATTCGCGGCATCAGATTTCTCCAAAACATGGCCTCTCTGGGTCGAGAGATACAGCGTGTGGCTCATTTTTCCAGTTTTCTGAAACGTGAACTTCCGAGAAAAAGAAAGCATAGTAATTGTGCTACAGACTTTTCTAATGCTATACCTACTTCAGAAAAAAAAAATGATGCTACAGATTATTGACACAGCCATACTATATACCTTCCTGGGCAACAACAAAAAGTGCAATATTCGTGCTGCAATCTCTGAAAACCGTACTATCCAAAGACAAGACCACTTTAGGGTGATTCTGAATGACAGACTTCGGCAGTAGCCAATGCATTTGGTAAAACTGTAGTAAAAATCAGCATTATATCACATCATCATGAACAATGTCTGAAACATAACCCCACACCCCAATAGAAAAAAAACTGAAAGGAAAGCAACAACAACAAAAAAGAGAACAGAAAAGAAAGAAACAACAACAAAAAACCAGAAAGTGTCTGATGTAATTTACATCGAAGGACTTGGATAAGAAAGACACGGACTCTAAATCAGAAGTCGGTCCAAAACGCTTTTTTTTTTTTAAATA
>CM031613.1:20646670-20661670 GCA_018398815.1 Conus ventricosus
CATCCCATCTGCATGGAAATTACCCCCAAGTCCCTATCTGCATGGATCATTACCCCCAAGTCCCCATCTGCATGGAACATTATCCTCAAGCCCCATCTGCATGGAGCATTGCCCCCAAGTCCCCATCTGCATGGAACATTTCCCCCAAGTCCCCACTGCATGGAACATTACCCAAGTCCCCATCTGCATGGAACATTACCCCCAAGTCCCCACCTGCATGGAACATTACCCCCAAGTCCCATCTGCATGGAAAATTACCCCCAAGTCTCCATCTGCATGGAACATTACCCCAAGTCCCCATCTGCATCGAACATTACCCCAAGTCCCCATCTGCATGGAACATTACCCCAAGTCTCCATCTGCATGGAACATTATCCCCAAATTCCCATCTGCATGGAACATTACCCCAAGTCCCATCTGCATGGAACAATACCCCAAGTACCCATCTGCATGGAACATTACCCCCAAGTCCCCATCTGCATGGAACAATACCCCAATTCCCCATCTGCATGGAACAATATCCCAAGTCCCATCTGCATGGAACAATACCCAAAGTCCCCATCTGCATGGAACATTACCCCAAGTCGCACCTGCATGGAACATTACCCCAAGCCCATCTTCATGGACCATTAGTCCAAGCCCCATCTGCATGGAACATTACCCCAAGTCCCATCTGCATCGATCATTACCCCCAAGTCCCATCTGCATGGAACATTTCCCCCAAGTCCCCACCTGCATGGAACATTACTCCCAAGTCCCCACCTGCATGGAACATTACCCCAAGTCCCCATCTGCATGGAACATTACCCTTAAGTCCCCATCTGCATGGAACAAAACCCCAAGTCCCAATCTGCATGGAACATTACCCCCAAGTCCCCATCTGCATGGAACATTACCCCAAGTCCCCATCTGCATGGAACATTACCCCAAGCCTGATATGCATGGAACATTATCCACAAATTCCCATCTGCATGGAACATTACCCAAAGTCCCATCTGCATGGAACATTACCCCAAGTCCCTATCTGCATAGATCATTACCCCTAAGTCCCATCTGCATGGAACATTACCCTCAAGCCCCATCTGCATGGAACATTGCCCCCAAGTCCCCACCTGCATGGAACATTACCCCAAATCCCAATCTGCATGGAACATTACCCTTAAGTCCCCATCTGCATGGAACATTATCCCCAAGTCCCCATCTGCATGGAACATTTACCCCAAGTCCCATCTGCATGGAACATTACCCCAAGTCCCATCTGCATGGAACATTACTCCCCAAGTCCCCATCTGCATGGAACAATACCCAATTCCCCATCTGCATGGAACAATCTACCCTGTCTTTGAGATACTTGTTTTTCAGTGTCTAAATCAAAGGCAGATCCACTATTCCTGTCCTCTGGTGAATAAGAAAGAAAATTATCCTTCTGTAGAGCATGTATGCCACTGCACATGTGAAGTAGAAGCTAATGAATGATTGCATTTAAGTTATAATGCTAATTTTGTAAGGCGCCCTGGATAGGTGTCTACAATATGCATCGTATCACCTCCGGTATTATCATTATTATTATCATCATCATTATTATTATTATTATAATTACTATTATCAATAATAATAAAACTAATAATAACAATAATATCATCACCATCATCATCATCTCATCATCATCATCATCATCATCATTTCTATTATTGTCATTATTATTGTTGCTATTACTATTATTGTTATTATCATCATTACTATTATTAACATTATCATTACCATTATTGTTATTATCATATTACTATTATTATCATTATTATTAGTATTATCATCATCATCATTACTATTGTTATCATTATTATTGTTGTTAATAGTAGTAGTAGTGTTGTTATCATTACTATTATTAGTGTTACCATCATCATCATTTTTATCATTATCAATCATCATTATCAACATCATTATCATTATTATTACTAGTATCATTATCATGACTATCATTATCATTACGACTATCATATTATAATTGTTATCATCGTTTTTTTAGTGGAGTCTCAATCCTCCTATTTTTCCTCTCATTTTCTTTTTTTTCTCCTTTTTCTCCACCGACACTTGCTCGCCAAGCAATAATCTGTGTGTTCTGTTTACAGATGGACATTCTAATGCAAAGTTGAACATCTTGGCGTTCAATACATAGCGTCTAGGCTTATTTCTGTACCATTTATTCTTACTCTTATTATTATTGTCATTATTATCATCATCATCATCATTATTATTATTATTGTCATTATTATTACCATCATTGTTAACATAATGATAATAATAATAACAATAATAATAATGATAATAATAATTATTATCATCATCAAAATTATCATTATTATAGTATCTCCATCAGGTTTCGTTTTGGTGGTGGTTTTACTGTCCCTTATCTCATAAAGTTACAGTGCCACTACAGTAACGTCGCTTATTCCGGCTTCCCCACACAAAGCTGCACCTGGATCCAATGCACTACAGCCTGAACGCCAGCAGTCCAAAGGGAGCTCTCAGTATCAGCTCATCACGAAGCAGACCCTCCAGAGGAGCCAGTGCTCTGTAGCTGAATCACTTCAGAAGTGTCAAGCTGGTGCTTGTTCCAATCCAGCATGTGCGACACTGCCCTGTACTGGTGACGATTACTGGTTAGACACGGACCCAATGTGAATGAGCGGGCACGCTCTGGTGAGACACCATGTCCGACCGGTACACTCCTGGTGTGGTTTTAGACTAACAACTAAATATAAAACTACACATGTTCAGTCTGAAATGTATTTTTACTCAAGCTTCAGCTTAGTGCAAAAGCAGACAGAAGCCCTCGCGTGATGTTGATGTGTTTATCATGCATATTTGAGGATCTCCAACGATTTCAGCATGTGAAGAAACTGAACAACAGTGATCTGCACATCGTCACTGCAATCATGGAAGAGTCCACACAAATGACATACTGGCGATAAGAATGAAAACAACAACAACAACAAAAGTTGAAATTGAAAAAAGAAAGAAAATCCAATCCACAATCTTTACAATCAATCGGTTGGTTGTTTGGTTCATGGATAAAGTGATTGCTTATTTAAATGTTCGACAGATTAACACACACTGATCGATCGATCTACTCCATCAAGTAGATCAGTTCTACCGCCCACTGACCTATGGAGGGATGGCTGGCTACAAAGCCAACGACCAGCCTGGAAAAGGTCGAGGTGAACCCCAGAGCTGTGATCAGCGTGGCCGACCTCAAGGGACTCGTGCCTTGGGCCTGGGCGTAGGTGGGGAGGTAGGCGTACACCACGGTCTCACCGAAGATCCATAGAGATCCCGACAGCATGTAGAGTGCAAAGCACGGGTTGGCGAGGATCCGAAAGAGATCCACACATGCCACGCAGCTTCCTTGACAGGCAAACTGGGTGAAGAGAAAGCATCATCATCACTCTCTCTCTCTCTCTCTCTCTCTCTCTCTCTCTCTCTCTCTCTCTCTCTCTCTCTCTCTCTCTCTCTCAAAACCTTACCTCTAAGTGTTAGTAATGCACACGTCCATGATCGTAATTGTACAGTATGCAAGGGAGAGGAGGGAGGAGCCAAACATAAAGAAGACACGTGCGTGGACATGGAAGCTGCAGTGAAAGTGGGTAGTGATGCTGAAGGGGAACGAACGGAAACCCGCTTGTAGTTTCTGGTCTTCAATTCAGTCACTGCTTATGCAGCTACCCTCATCTGGCTGGACTAAAAAAAAAGGCAGCAACAAAGTTGCAATAGATACTGTGTATCTGGAGGTCTGGAATTAAGCTTACTATGTATCTGGAGTTAGGTTTAGTGGATCTGCCCGGGTCCTTTTTACGGTAGTCATTCGTTCATTCATTCCCTTGAATTTTTGTACTTGTCAACTTTGGTGAAAATAGCTCTAGATGAGACACTGCCTTTAAAAACTGATATGATACCGGCTTTGAACTTTTATTTCACTTTCAAAAGAACGATTCACTAATCACTGTTCCCTTCCAAAATGCTTCACTGGGAGTGGACTTTTACGCCATCACTGATGTCGCCTGTTTTACATAAGGAATGAAATTCCAGAGAATAGCATTCCATTTTGAGCAACACATCAGCTAGTTACTTGGGGTCTTAGCCTTCATAAAAGTGACCATGGTTCTTTTTTGCCGCGAATTGGAGCATACACATGGACCCTAACCCATGAGTTTACAGTTGCTAATTCTGAAGAGATGAAAACTCTCTTTAAGGACGCCCGAAGGAGGGAGGGGATGGAGAGGAGGTAGGGGAAGGGAGGGGGGAGGAGGACAGGAATACAGGAGAGAAAGATTGGGGAGTCTTTTAATATAATTTCGACTCGCATCTTCTGGAAACTGCAAGATAGAAATTTTCCTATCCCTCTCTCTCTCTCACTCTGCCTTTTGTTTTTCTTTTTCTTCATTTCTTTTATGCGTGTATTCATTTACTGTCGTCATTGTTTTTCCTCTGCACTTGTGGCCCATTCCTCTGTTGCTGTTCTGGAATTTTCTTGACAACAATGTGCAATATGTTAATACTTTCCCTGCCCCCACTCACCCACCCTTCGGTAGTCCAGAATGGTTACATATCAAAACAAACCTGGGTGTTGGTGATACAAACTTTTTGAGATGCCAGGACTCTGCGCTCACTCAGGAAACAACAGGATTAAAGTATATGGTTCCCAATGTTGCGCTGAGCTGAACAAAACAATACAGCCTCCATACAAGAAAAAAACAACTTCAATGACCATCTACAGAGATCAAGCTTGTCAGGACATCATCCCTAAGCGATAAAGATATAACCAAGAGATTATAGAGATGGAGGGAGAAAAAGGTGGGGGGTGGGGGTGGGGGTGGGGGGGGGGGGCATGTGACCTGCCTGTTCCTTCTGTGCCCCTCACTTGCTTTTCAGTTATAATCTCTGTGTAAGCCTCTCTCTCTCTCTCTCTCTCTCTCTCTCTCTCTCTCTCTCTCTCTCTCTCTCTCTCTCTCTCTCTCTCTTTTTTTTTCTCTTTTACATTTTATATCAGCATTTATCATCCACGGGTGGACAGACGAGGGGACACTATCAGAAGTAGTGAAGGCGAAAATCATTCTAGTTGACTGGGGCTAGGTTGTAGTGAAGGTGGAAATCATTCTAGTTGACTGGGGGTAGGTTGTAGTGAAGGTGGAAATCATTCTAGTTGACTGGGGGTAGGTTGTAGTGAAGGTGGAAATCATTCTAGTTGACTGGGGGTAGGTTGCGATAACTGGTGGCTGATGAAATAAATGTTCAGCTGGTTACATGCATAGCTGGCTCTTTGGCTGAATGGAATGCAGTTGACGCCTTTGTTTAGCGGTGGTGCCTATTTTTCCAGTCTCTTCATAGAAGATAATAACTTTCCATTTCACATACGTCCAAAATACAATGCTTTGCTTCTTTTGATCTGCGCTCACAATTCATTTGATATGACCACCACACAGGTCGTTCCTTTGCTGTCGTTGTCATTCTTGTATGGGTTATTTCTCATTCTCGGGCATAATTCTAGCGATATGTTATTGAAAGTCAGATATGTCTTGGTCATAACAAAATGTGTTCGAGTTGCTGGCGGTTGTGATGTTGCTCCTTCTGTTGTTGTTCTGCTCCTTCTGTGGTTTAAAAAGTGAGATGTGGCTACATCAGTTACAGATCTCAGGAACCAGTTAGAAATGAATATAACAACAACAACAAAAAGATTCATCCACTGACAAACAAAAATTATCTTCTGCGGGGACTGTGAACAATGTGAATAAACACATGTTTTGGGGCTATATTCTGTTTGAATATAGCGGCTTTTCATCAAACTTAAATTATACTATATTACTTTAGCGCTGTCACAACATTTGCTTTACATGAATTCTGCTTTTTCATCTACTATTCCACTCTAAATATATTTCAAAGTCAGTTAAACTTACAAAAACGTGAATGGCACTCTAAATATGTTTATCAGACTTACAGATAAAACAATTTACTTTAAAAAAAGAAAAGAAACAAACAATTCAAAATACATTTAAGACAAGACTCCAATTACTCCTGACAAATAGAATTGTATTGAAACAAAACAAGAGAACAACAAAATATTTAGATAGATAATGCTCTCATCATAACCATTTACACCTAAGACAAGTTAGACGAAAACTTCCCTTAATGAAAAATTTAAGATATGAAAAATATTTAGTCAGAAAGAAAATTATTACGATCAAAATTTAAAAAAAAGAATAGTTGACTACCAGTAGCATAATCACCACAATCTCCCTCTGACAATTTGGAACGGATGAAACAGAACTGTTACTTCCTTTACAGAACACATTAAACTCTAATCACTGTCTTGGCCTTAACCTTTTCCGCGGGGAAGACTGGGGAATATGGAGCGCGCATTTCTCAGGTAAAATGAGGTCATATAAACCAATGAAAGATGAATTGCCATGAACCGGCAAAACGTTAGGACTAGGCTACCAGTTAACTGCCCTATGCGGGCCAGGTCCCGCAACCATCTGCATCAATGCATAGATGACTTTGAACAATGGTCAGATGAAAACGTAACTCACTGACGAGTGAGAGTTTGAACAAGAAAGGCGAAAACACAATAGATGGGCCTGATCTTCCAGGTGACTAAAATCACTAATCTGACTGGACCTTCTTTTTCTCTTGTCTTTTTTTTTCTTTTAGATAAACGGGCTGCAATGAAGTTCTGTCCTCATCCATCTAGAGCAGAGGGAGGTTGTGACGGTGGGGATTGCATAAACCGCAATCTGCTACCGCTGCTGGGTGGACTGATCATTTCTTCTGCCGACAGGCCAGTCTGAACGCGCCCTGTGGTTTCAATGGAATCGAGACGGTGCGCGGGAGGAGGAGGAGGAGGAGGAGGAGAAGGAGGAGGAGGAATGACTGCTGGTCCTCAGCGGCATGTCTGTCGGGTTAGCTTTGGCTCATGAGCTGAAATCAAAGCAAGTGGCATCAGACATGGGCATGGCAAGGTGGCACACCAACATTACAATATTGTATTCACGGTCACAAGCAACTGGCTTTCTAAGGAAGAGAGAAAGAGAAGTCCACACAACGCGATACCTTGAACGTTCTCCCTCCGTCTTGCTGCAGAGAGCACTCCTCTCCGTCCTTGCCCTTCTCCAGGTCCTCTGGGCGGCTGTCTCTCCGGAACAGCAGCGGACTGAAGCGCCGCCTGCCGGTGCTGGTGGAATCCAGACTGTCGCCCACAGACAGCTGGCTGGACTTGAAGTTGCGCGCCCGCCACGTGGACCGGATGGCTGTCTCCATGGCTTCCGGTGACAGGGCCGACAACTCGCTGTGGCTTCGTAGAGCGTCTTGGATATTTTGCATTTCCACCAGATTCTGAAAAAAACGATAGAAAGTTCTCTGTGTTTAACATGAGGTTCAGGGGGTCAACAGAATAAAGTTATCACATTCATCCTTGTTCTTACAAAGTCCACAAATGAAATTTGAAAATGACTGTAACAGTTACAATCATCATTAGAATTGAAAATTTCCAGTTACAGTAATCCTTACAACTGAAAATTTCAGACGAGGAATTAAAAGTATTCCTAAAGTCTTTGCTAAAAAAAGAAAGAAATCTGGACATTTTATTGTCCCTTCAGCTTGTACATTTGAATTTCTATAGAAACTAGCGTCAAACAGAGCACTTGAAATGAGTTGTTAAGACAAGTAAGATATCTTACGTGAAAACCTCGATGTCATTACATAAAATACTGAACTGTACGAATACCCTTGAAAACTACCAAAACATCTTTCCAGCATTCCCCAAACACAAATTTCCAACGCCGATGAAATATCATTTTAAAAAAACCTGCACAAACACCCTTGAAAACCACCAAAACATCTTTCCAGTACACTCCTTAATACGAATTTCCAACGCCGAAGAAAAAATCACTAGAAACTGATATACAAAAATTTAGACCAAGCAGGAAAAAATCCCACACCCAAGTAATACAGAGTATTTCACTACCTTTCTGTGACACCTATTCTTAAGACCTATAGGCGAGCTGGCCCATCTTATATTTCTTGAGTTTTTCAGAAATATGCCGGCACAACTTGTTTTTGAACTCTACGCATTCAGCCAAGATATGTTTCCACAGACCCGCTTGCAAATAAACAGAAAGACACTAGCAACTTTGTTCAACCGATAAAGCAAGAGAGAGAGAGAGAGAGAGAGAGAGAGAGAGAGAGAGAGAGAGAGAGAGAGAGAGAGAGAGAGCAAAACATGTTTCAAAAACATGTTTCCACGCAGACATTTAATTCATCAAAATGTTGTGATAAAACTTTACACACCCAAAATATTAGCTCCTAGAAAGTCTTGATATTGCCGATTATTTGTGCAAATAGTTTATGCTGTCTGGTCTAGAAATGTGCTAATGTTGACAATTAACACAATGCCCGTTGGCTGATAAATTGACCGTTATTTCGATTTATCCGGTAAGTAGTTCTTCCTGTTTGATTTAGAAATGTGACAGTGTCGGCAGTGTACACCACGCTTGTTGGTTGAACAGCGTTCTGAAATGTGACAGTGTCGGCAGTGTACACCACGCTTGTTGGTTGAACAGCGTTCTGAAATGTGACAGTGTCGGCAGTGTACACCACGCTTGTTGGTTGAACAGCGTTCTGAAATGTGACAGTGTCGGCAGTGTACACCACGCTTGTTGGTTGAACAGCGTTCTGAATGGACAGTGTCGGCAGTGTACACCACGCTTGTTGGTTGAACAGCGTTCTGAAATGTGACAGTGTCGGCAGTGTACACCACGCTTGTTGGTTGAACAGCGTCTGAAATGTGACAGTGGGCGGCAGTGTACACCATGCTTGTTGGTTGAACAGCGTTCTGAAATGTGACAGTGTCGGGAGTGTACACCACGCTTGTTGGTTGAACGCGTTCTGAAATGTGACAGTGTCGGCAGTGTACACCACGCTTGTTGGTTGAACAGCGTTCTGAAATGTGACAGTGTCGGCAGTGTACACCACGCTTGTTGGTTGAACAGCGTCTGAAATGTGACAGTGTCGGCAGTGTTACACCAAAGCTTGTTGGTTGAACAGCGTTTCTGAAATGTGGGCAGTGTCGGCAGTGTACACCACGCTTGTTGGTTGAACAGCGTTCTGAAATGTGACAGTGTCGGCAGTGTACACCATGCTTGTTGGTTTGAACAGCGTTCTGAAATGTGACAGTGTCGGGAGTGTACACCACGCTTGTTGGTTGAACAGCGTTCTGAATGTGACAGGTCGGCAGTGTACACCATGCTTGTGGTTGAACAGCGTTCTGAAATGTGACAGTGTCGGCAGTGTACACCATGCTTGTTGGTTGAACAGCGTTCTGAAATGTGACAGTGTCGGCAGTGTACACCATGCTTGTTGGGTTTAACAGCGTTCTGAAATGTGACAGTGTCGGCAGTGTACACCATGCTTGTTGGTTGAACAGCGTTCTGAAATGTGACAGTGTCGGCAGTGTACACCATGCTTGTTGGTTGAACAGCGTTCTGAAATGTGACAGTGTCGGCAGTGTACACCATGCTTGTTGGTTGAACAGCGTTCTGAAATGTGACAGTGTCGGCAGTGTACACCATGCTTGTTGATTGAACAGCGTTCTGAAATGTGACAGTGTCGGCAGTGTACACCATGCTTGTTGGTTGAACAGCGTTCTGAAATGTGACAGTGTCGGCAGTGTACACCATGCTTGTTGGTTGAACAGCGTTCTGAATGTGACAGTGTCGGCAGTGTACACCAGCTTGTTGGTTGAACAGCGTTCTGAAATGTGACAGTGTCGGCAGTGTACACCATGCTTGTTGGTTGAACAGCGTTCTGAAATGTGACAGTGTCGGCAGTGTACACCATGCTTGTTGGTTGAACAGCGTTCTGAAATGTGACAGTGTCGGCAGTGTACACCATGCTTGTTGGTTGAACAGCGTTCTGAAATGTGACAGTGTCGGCAGTGTACACCACGCTTGTTGGTTGAACAGCGTTCTGAAATGTGACAGTGTCGGCAGTGTACACCATGCTTGTTGTTGAACAGCGTTCTGAAATGTGACAGTGTCGGCAGTGTACACCACGCTTGTTGGTTGAACAGCGTTCTAGTGTCGGCAGTGTACACCACGCTTGTTGAAATTTAACAGCGTTCTGAAATGTGACAGTGTCGGGAGTGTACACCACGCTTGTTGGTTGAACAGCGTTCTGAAATGTGACAGTGTCGGCAGTGTACACCACGCTTGTTGGTTGAACAGCGTTCTGAAATTGACAGTGTCGGCAGTGTACACCATGCTTTTTGGTTGAACAGCGTTCTGAAATGTGACAGTGTCGGCAGTGTACACCACGCTTGTTGGTTGAACAGCGTTCTGAAATGTGACAGTGTCGGCAGTGTACACCACGCTTGTTGGTTGAACAGCGTTCTAGTGTCGGCAGTGTACACCACGCTTGTTGGTTGAACAGCGTTCTGAAATGTGACAGTGTCGGCAGTGTACACCACGCTTGTTGGTTGAACAGCGTTCTGAAATGTGACAGTGTCGGCAGTGTACACCATGCTTGTTGGTTGAACAGCGTTCTGAAATGTGACAGTGTCGGCAGTGTACACCACGCTTGTTGGTTGAACAGCGTTCTGAAATGTGACAGTGTCGGCAGTGTACACCACGCTTGTTGGTTGAACAGCGTTCTGAAATGTGACAAATGTCGGGAGTGTACACCACGCTTGTTGGTTGAACAGCGTTCTGAAATGTGACAGTGTCGGCAGTGTACACCATGCTTGTTGGTTGAACAGCGTTCTGAAATGTGACAGTGTCGGCAGTGTACACCATGCTTGTTGGTTGAACAGCGTTCTGAAATGTGACAGTGTCGGCAGTGTACACCATGCTTGTTGTTGAACAGCGTTCTAGTGTCGGCAGTGTAACACCACGCTTGTTGGTTGAACAGCGTTCTGAAATGTGACAGTGTCGGCAGTGTACACCATGCTTGTTGGTTGAACAGCGTTCTGAAATGTGACAGTGTCGGCAGTGTACACCATGCTTGTTGGTTGAACAGCGTTCTGAAATGGACAGTGTCGGCAGTGTACACCACGCTTTTGTGGTTGAACAGCGTTCTGAAATGTGACAGTGTACACCATGCTTGTTGGTTGAACAGCGTTCTAGTGTCGGCAGTGTACACCACGCTTGTTGTTGAACAGCGTTCTGAAATGTGACAGTGTCGGGAGTGTACACCACGCTTGTTTGGTTGAACAGCGTTCTGAAATGTGACAGTGTCGGCAGTGTACACCACGCTTGTTGGTTGAACAGCGTCTGAAATTGTGACAGTGTCGGCAGTGTACACCACGCTTGTTGGTTGAACAGCGTTCTGAAATGTGACAGTGTCGTCAGTGTAACACACACGCTTGTTGGTTGAACAGCGTTCTGAAATGTGACAGTGTCGGCAGTGGAACACCACGCTTGTTGGTTGAACAGCGTTCTGAAATGTGACAGTGTCGGCAGTGTACACACGCTTGTTGGTTGAACAGCGTTCTGAAATGTGGGCAGTGTCGGCAGTGTACACCACGCTTGTTGGTTGAACAGCGTTCTGAAATGTGACAGTGTCGGCAGTGTACACCAAAGCTTGTTTGTGAACAGCGTTCTGAAATGTGACAGTGTCGGCAGTGTACACCACGCTTGTTGGTTGAACAGCGTTCTGAAATGTGACAGTGTCGGCAGTGTACACCACGCTTGTTGGTTGAACAGCGTTCTGAAATGTGACAGTGTCGGCAGTGTACACCACGCTTGTTGGTTGAACAGCGTTCTGAAATGTGACAGTGTCGGCAGTGTACACCACGCTTGTTGGTTGAACAGCGTTCTGAAATGTGACAGTGTCGGCAGTGTACACCAAAGCTTGTTGGTTGAACAGCGTTCTGAAAAAGTGACAGTGTCGCAGTGTACACCATGCTTGTTGGTTGAACAGCGTTCTAAGGTTTCTTGTAATAGAAATGTGACAGTGTCGGCAGTGTACACCACGCTTGTTGGTTGAACAGCGTTCTAAGGTTTCTTGTAATGAAGATTTTACTTACAGTTTTCAGCTCGCACACGTGTTATGTCACGTTGGCAAGATGGCCGCTACTGCTATAAGGCAATACGAAATATTAACATAAAGTCACATTGATTTTGGTGTTCAGTCAGCTAAAACAATGACATTGTGATATATGAGGCAATACCAAATATTAGCATCAAGTCACATACATTCTAATGTTCGGTCAGCTACAAAAATGATATTGTGTTATATGAGGCAATACCAAATATTAGCATAAAGTCACCTTAATTTAGCGTTCAGTCAGCTACAGCAATGATATTGTGTTGTATGAGGGAATGTCAAAGAATAGCTTAAAAACACATGAATTTTTGTGTTCAGCGCGCTATAACAATGATATTACGTTGTTGAAACACAGTTCAGTTAGGTTGGGGATCGTTTAAACCATTAACATTTCATCTAAGCGAATAAAAGCGCCAATATTTTCCTGTAGGAATCACAGATGAATCAAGCAAAAGTCCCACATAATCATCTTCGTTATCATTAGTATTTCTAATTTCCAGCACAGCTGAGCTGAAGGTCGTAGCCCTGATAAATGTACCCTGACGTTCTTTTCGGACACTATGGTAACCCTATCCTTCCATTCTACTTGACACTATGGTAACCCTCCGTCACCTAAATCTGAAATTTGTAGCCACGACCAACATCCCATGGACGCGATATCTGACTCGATGATAACTCTCACTGGCTGGAATTTGAAGCCCGCAGATAGGTCACACAAGCCAGTGACAGCTTATCTGAAAACTGTGGTGAAATTCTGTAACCTAAATCTGAAAGTTTTAAGCCAAGTCAAAACACAGCACGGGTATTTTATTTGACACTGTGATGATAGCGCGCGCGCGCGCGCACACACACACACACACACACACACACACACACACACACACACACACACACGCATACACATAAAAGCAACACTCGCACACTTACCTTCTCTCTCTCTCTCTCTCTCTCTCTCTCTCTCTCTCTCTCTCTCTCTCTCACCACACACACACACACACACACACATACAAATACAGAGAAGGCGCGAGCGGACATACATATATCAATAACATTCAGACCCCCCCCCCTCTCTCTCTCTCTCTCTCTCTCTCTCTCTCTCTCTCTCTCTCTCTCTCACACACACACAAAGCGAGCGCGCGAGTGCGTTCGTTCGCACACACACACACACACACACACACACACACACACACACACACACACACACACACACACACACACACACGCACATACACATCTAAAAGGGCATTAAACTATATCAAGAAGCTATATCAAAGGGAACTTGATAAAATAAACAATTATATGGTCACAAATGGTCTTGCATTATCTTCAGAAAAGACTCATATGATGCTTTTCAATAATGGTAGTAATCCTGCTGAGCTACCTATGTTTAAAATTGAAAACGAAACAATTCAGTACAAGGATTCGGTAAAATGTTTGGGTTTGTTTCTTACAACAAAGCTAACGTGGAACGCTCATATCAACCATATTGTGACTAAAGCAAGAAAATGCTTAAATTTTTTAAAAGTAATAAGTAAACAATACTGGGGACAAGACAGAAAAATTTTGAAACATCTTAGCACAACATTAATTCGATCAAAATTATCCTATGGACAAGAAATATTTTTTAGTGCTCCAAATTATTTACTTAAGAAACTTCAAAGTATCGACTGCAAAGGATACAGGCTTGCTCTTGGTGTACCCTTTCACGCATCAACCTTCGGAACTTATAAAGAAATTGGAGAATTGCCTTTGGATGAATATCGAAATCTTGCATGTGCAAAGTACGTTCTTAGGACCTCAACACCTGACAACTTTGTCTCGGAAGAAGTACAAATAAAATCAGAAATAAATTATCCTAAACGGGCCAGACAGATATCTTCATTAAAGCCAATTGGCTCATATGTATCTGACTTACTTAAAGAGTCGGAAATAAATCCACAGTGTATTGATGCACAGCAAGTAGTTTCTCCTTACCCTAACTGGGAGATGAATAAACCACATTTTGATATCAATTACACTGATGTGAAGAAGAATGAGAATCCAAATATTATGCAAAGTGAAGTCCGATTTTACCTAGAGAATAAATACCCAAATCATTTAAAGGTATACACAGATGGCTCACTCTTAGATGATCACCGTGCTGGTTCAGGTTTTGTTATACCAGCTTTAAAAAAAGAAAAGTCATACTTCATTGGTAAAAATCGATCAATATTTATCGCCAAACTCGTTGCTATACTTATGGCTCTTACTTACATAGTTGATCTTCCGTTGAACATTTTTCAAATTTTATTCTGCGTCGATTCTCAGTCCGTACTGTATGCTTTACGTTCATTTGATTACAAGAAAAAATCCAAAATTATCAAAGAAATCAATCAAATGATTAACATTTTTTAAGTTTAAAGGGAACCAATATCACCTTTTGCTGGGTTCCTTCACACGTTGGATTATATTCAAACGATTGTGCTGATAGAGCCGCAAAAAAAGGTGCAAGGCAAGACAGGGAATCAATAGAAATAAACATCCCATTATCCGTTACAGAAGGGTATCATTTACTAAGACAAGCATCGTGGAACAAAGTTTCAAAATCTCTCAATAGGAAAGAGAAATTCTCTGGTGTCTTACTGAATTCGGTTAGTTTAACAAACAAAATAGCTGTGAATTATAGCAACAGTTTCAAATTTAGACACATTACTTCGCTCTCTTATAGGATAAAGCTTAATGCCTTCAAAACAAAATTCAGCAAGAATGTTAAATGTCTGTGCGGTGAACAAATTTCAAACCAACACATTCTTCTGGAATGCCAGAGATTGAGACCTATTTTACTGGCTATTTCTGAAAGTTCTCTTGACAGTATTCTTGAGAATTTTAGTTTGTTGTTTGATTTTGCGAAGTGTTTACTACGCAGTC
>CM031613.1:20664170-20669170 GCA_018398815.1 Conus ventricosus
CGTGCCACTTGTCTATGTCGGACGACCGAGGAATCGGAACGCGCAGCCCCTAGCGACAAACTCATTGTTTGACCACCTAGCCAGGCATGCATGCATTCCTTCCTACATGAGGGTTTAATTGTTGACTGACTAATTTGTTTTTATTTCAGTTATGTACGAATATATTCATGTCTATGTGTACATATTTTCTTTGCAACATATACAAGTATGGGTCAAACATTGTACACAGGAAAAAAAAGGAAATCATTTGTATCTGTACAATGGCGGAGAATAAAAAGTGATTTAGGCAAGATATGAACATTTGTAAAGCACAAAGTCCATGGTCTAATGTTCAGGAAACGTTATAAGACCATTTCTAATGACGTCATGAAAAAGACAAATTTTTGTTTGTTTGTTTTTGTTTTTAAAGATAGCACCTAACGCACTATCGTGATCATACCTTATCAAATGACGTATGCTGCGCATCTGTTAGATCATTGTGAGAATTGATGTCTTGAAACCTACAGGTAACACTGAAATGTATTAGAGAGAGAGAGAGAGAGAGAGAGAGAGAGAGAGAGAGAGAGAGAGAGAGAAACAGAGAGAGAGAGAAACACAGAGAGAGAGAGAGAGAGAGAGAGAGAGAGAGAGAGAGAAAAGAGAGTGTGTGTGTGTGTGTGTGTGTGTGTGTGTGTGTGTGTGTGTGTGTGTGTGTGTGTGTGCGCGCGCGCGTTTGTATATGTGTTTGCGTGCGTTGAGTGCCCGCTCTCATGCATGTGTATACATACACAGTGAACCTACATTATCAATACGACAGAAGGAGAAGCGTTGTCTTCGACTCTATCTTGTTTATGATTATCACAACAGGACAGGGGGGGGGGGATAAGTCTAGACAGAACATAGGTGGTCCTCACACAAGCTGTTAACCAGTGCAATAAAATTCGCTTACAAAGCAAACCACGCGTCATGTCTTATGTGGATAACTTGTCCTAATCTGGGACACCGTGTTCAGAAAGACAAATCAACACTACCCTGGTCTTTTGTTGTTGTTGTATTTTACAGTACACTGACAGTGTCATTCGCTCTGCACTACTGAACATTCAGTTTTGACGTTTACGCAAATGAGACGAGGACACAACACGTTGAGTGTGTGCATCTGCTTCCTAAGTCAAAGTCTGATCGAAGGAAGCTAAATAAGACCAGAAATGGTCTGACCACCCAACTGAAGAGAGTGCGTAAGTACATTATGAACAACATAAGTAAGCTTATCTGTGCAGCTGCAATGGTCCACAATGATAATAGCAATTCAGGCAGACACTGACATAAAGATAGCGCTACATGAAAAATGGACAGCACTCTTTTGTCAGACCTCCAGACGATTTTCGGAGGGGAACACGGCATTTGAACACTCACTTCTGGATCCTAAGTGCTCTACTGTTCTGGATTATCACATGTCCATTAAAAAAAAATCCGACATATTTCCTCTTGAAGCAATTTCGTGTTCGCAAGTAGTAGTAGGCCTATACGATAGCGAAAAGAACAATAGACCTGTTTATAAACATCAACGTTTTTGTTGAGAGTGACAATTTCCGTCTCCCCATGGAACAACAACAACAGCAACAGCAGCAACAACATGAACAATCACGTGGCTAGTAGGTTCATGCTGATATTGAAGAGATCGTCGTTTCACAGCACATGAATGTATCCTATCAATCAGTAGCTTAAGACTCCAAACTCCTGAACCGTTGGTTAACACTGGTTGAATCTGGCGATCAATCTCAAAAATAGTTTCAGGGAATTTTGTCTAAACAGCAAGAAGCTAAAAAAAAAAACCAAACAAACAAACAAAATGAAAAAACAAAACAAAACGAAACAAACAAAAAAAAGAGAAAAAAAAACCCAAACCAAAACAAACAAACAAAACCCTGGAGGAACTAGATAATTCTATGCAGGTCTTTTCTGGGTGTCGAAGACATTTCAGCCAGTGAATATACAGAAATGTCACAACAGAGAGAAAAAAAAGCCAGTACCTGGATATCTGTCGGTCTTATCAGTTTGGGAATTTTCACCGGAATATGACGATTCTTCTTTTGGAACATTGTGCCTCCAGATCAAAAGAGAGAGAGAGAGAGAGAGAGGAGAGAGAGAGAGAGAGAGAGAGAGAGAGAGAGAGAGAGAGAGAGAGAGAGAGAGAGAGAGAGAGAAGAAGAAGAAGAAAGAAGAAGAAGAAGAAGAAGAAGAACAACAACAACAACAACAACAACAACAACAACAACAACAACAACAAGAATCAAAAATATGAAGAAAATAACGAATAAAAAGAAGAATACAAAGAATACGAAGAATAGGAAATAGAAGACGATCCGAGTCTAGGATCCGGCTTTCTCACTTTAAAGGGAACATACTAAGCATTCAATGCACGCACACACACACACACACACACACACACACACACACACACACACACACACACACACACACACACACCACACCACACCACATTCCACCACCCCCCACCCCTCACACACACACTACATCACTTATATTTCCACAACACCGTACCGTACCAGATCACATCTTGCCCCCCCCCCCCCCCCCCCCCCCTACCCCCCACAACACAAAATCAGTCCCATCGCAAAACCACATCAAACCACATCACATCCCACACCTCACCACAGCACACCCCACAAACCAACACCTCCAACCTCTCTCCGTGGCCACTGACCTACAAACATGCCCGCTCCAGCCCCGGCGGCGATCACCCCAGACGCGAACCCCCGGTACCGCTCGAAGTAAAAACTGACGCAGATGAACATGGGTTCAGCGCCATCCCTGTTCCAATCCCTGTTGGAAGGAAACATCGTGAAGAAAACATCGTGAAGGAAACATCGTGAAGGAAACATCGTGAAGGAAACATCGTGAAGGAAACATCGTGAAGGAAACATCGTGCTCTTCGTTAGTTTCAAAGTGAGGTGGCTGCAGGCGGAAGTGGCAATAAAGTTTGAACGTAATTTTAAGTAACTCTGCCAGTCAACATGGACAAAAGTATTAGAAGACAAAACACAACGCGTTTCGACCTCTTCGGTCTTCTTCAGACAAGAAAATGTAGCTTGTTTTGCTCTTTTATGATTTTCTTTTGCTTCTTAGGTGGCACCTTTGGTTGGTTTTTTGAAAACTCAACAAACATACTACGGTATTGCACACCAGCCTTTTCTGGATTGCATTCTTCTTAAAACTGAAAAGGCAGAGGAGTCAAATTACCACTTTCCCGCGGTCACTGAGGAGAAACCACCAAGTTTCGAAATATCGGTATATGACCAGGAGTTATATGTTTGTGAGTTTCCCTCCCTATTGGAGGATGTCTCTCTCTCTCCCCCTTGGAGAATATAAGCTTGCTGAAGGCTCATTTTGAGAAGCATTTAATTTATTTTTCCCATCCACCCACTCAAGCACATACTGTTAGTTAGGCAGAATCATCTGCCACTGCAGGTATGAATGCGTATCTCCCCCTATTTCTTCAATCTAAGACATAAGAGCAAGCTTTGTTTATAATTCAATATATATATATATATATATATATATATATATATATATATATATATATATGTGTGTGTGTGTGTGTGTGTGTGTGTTGTCCACTGTAGATTTGAATTAATTGAATGATTTGTTTACTAGTTCGAATTCTCTTTCTTTCGATTACACGTCTTTAACACAATCCATTAATACAGTAATGGTAACCCCTTACCAACAGGGCTTTTTGCTCTTGGCAATAAAAACTGTGTCAGTGTCAGTGTCAATGTTAACTGCAATATCCAGCAGAACTGACCAATGTGACCACAGTTATCCCCAAAAGTTAAGCAACGTAATCTACAAAGTCTCACTGTATAGCAAACAGTTAGTGTGACCCACGAACCATAAATCTGAAAGAAAGTGATTACAGTATCCCACAATATTGGACAATAAATGTGACTTATGACACCCCATAGCTTCTGGACAATGCGACAGGCATTCTCCAGATTATTGACCAGTGTGATCCATTATTGCCCTTAGCTCTAAAGAATGTAACGAACAATACTCCACGGAAGTGAACATTGTGAACTGCAGTATTCCACAGTTCTGAACATTGTGACAAACAGTACCCCAAAGTACTAAAACAATGTGCCCAAAAGTTCTCATAGCATTGAATTAGTGTGACGTCAATAACCTACAGCGTGGAAGACGAATTTATTCCACACAGTAAATAACGTAGCTAATCTGATCTACATCATTCCTCACTAATGACACAGTACGACCCAAATTACCCGATACTTTGACCATAATCTCATCTAAATTAACCCCCCCCCCCCCCCCCCCCCCCCTAGTACAACACTTACAGACAATGTGACCTACATTACCCCCAAACTACTGAACGCAATATGTTCTGTATTACATCGCGTTACAGAACACAGATAAACAACCTGAACTCTATTACCCTTAAACTATTGAACACATTTTGACGTATACTGCCTTCCATAACACAAACACACAATCTCACTACATGTATTCCAAGTACTGACTGTCATCTCATATGTATTATACAACATAGTATAATTGAAGACAGACCAGCTAATCTACATAACCCTACAGTACTGGACTCCAGTCTATACATGGATTACCTAACATTACTCAACACAGCTAGACAAAAGGTCCTACATTATCCTACAGTTCTGGATGCAATTTGACCTATGCTACCTCGAATTACGCAGCACAGACAATCTGACCTTTATTGACCCAAAGTACTGAATGCAATCTATAGCCCTGCATGCAGGCTGACTTCTATTACCTCATAATATATAACACACATTAACAATCTTACGTACTGAACGCAGTCTGACTTCTATTACCTCATATTCTCTATCTGACTTACATTCCCTGATATTGTATAACACAGACAGACAATATAAGAACTGAACCTAGCCCTGCATGCAGGCTGACTTATATTACCTCATAATATACAACACATATTACCTCATAATATACAA
>CM031613.1:20674170-20696670 GCA_018398815.1 Conus ventricosus
CACACACACACACACACACACACACACACACACACACACACACACCACCCCACCTCAATACACACACACACACACACACACACACACACACACACACACACACCACCACCACCACCACCACCACCACCACCCACCACCACCACCCCAAACACACACAGATATCATAATGCTTGATAACTGAAAAGTCTTGTTGAGACAGTGTACAGTCATGTTAACGGTAAGGAATCTTCTATGTACAGGGGGGGTCAAGACATTGTACACAGTATAGTCTGACTCACAATCATCCTAGAAACAGCTCTCTCTCTCTCTCTCTCTTCTCTCTCTCTCTCTCTCTCTCTCTCTCTCTCTCTCTCTCTTGTTGTCCGTCGAGACGACGAAGACCATCTAGTCATCCTGGGGTCGGGAGTGAGTGCGTAGATGGCTGGTCAGGCCGATCTGCGCCCGGAAAGACCTATCACAGTACAGACAGGGGATGGTGGCAGCAGTTGGTGGTCTTCCTGATCATCATGCGCTGCTCAGCTGCAGGAATTCTGTTACTTTCACAGGTCTCTGCACCTTTGCGGACAACTGATCGCCACCCGTCTCTGTCCTGGGCAGTCTGCTCCCATGTTGTGTGGCTGATGTTGAAGGCCTTCTGGGAAGATTTGAGGCTGTCTTTGAAACGCTTCTTCTGGCCTCCATGAGAGCGTTTGCCTTGTTGTAGTTCGCCAAACAGTAGGGTTTTTATGGCAGTCGCTGGTCTGGCATGCGAGCTACGTGACCTGCGCAGCGAAGCTGTGACTGCATCAGGATGCACTGACACCATATTTCTGACGTAAGATTATCACAACGGAAAGAGGTGGTCTTACAGAGTCTGATTCAAAATCATTATACACACAGCATGTCACTTTCTCCTCACAGGCAGGTCAGTACATTGTCTGACCCCCAAATCGTTCTACAATTAACAACGGCACTTCCTCCTCAAAGGCCGGTCAGTGCATTTTGACTGACCCCAAAACGTTATACATTTAACATGGCCCTTTCTCTTCAAAGGCCATGTCAGAATCTTTTGTCTGACCCAAAAACGTTATACATTTAACATGGGCCTTCCTCTTCAAAGGCCGGTAAGTTCATTTTGTCTGACCCAAAAACGTTATACATAAAGCATGGCCCTTTTGAAGACAGCTCAACACTGTGTTACACACTGTACGACTCCAAATTGTTATAGTATCATCAGCAAGTCACCTTCTTCAAGGGAGGTCACCGCACTCCCCACCACATCATCGTACTTACAACAATTAACGTTCTCCAAGTGTGGCAATGTATTGTTTATCATCTGACCCACAATCATTCCCGCGGAATTTTGTATGTGCAGCAACACTTCCTCTTTGAGTATGATGTCATACTCGATGTCACACATGACGTCATATCATGACGTCATATCATGACACCATAACGCCTACATGTTTCATGTCCATGTTTTCCACCTTACCGACACAAGAAGACGTACGCTTTGACGATGAGAGAGCTGGTGTTTGTGTGCGAAGCTTATTCATGTACATAGCAATATATCGTGCCAAATCTAACTGAAATGGCACAAAACATACAGCTACGTATTTCAATTTACTCATTCTGAAATGTGCTGAAAATTATAATTGCAATCAATATGAAATGTAAACTTATCATTTGTTGTATTGAAAAAAAAGGTTGAATCTCTATTTCAATCTTACGGTAAAACTTTTATTTCTGATTATTTTCAAAACGATTATTCAGTAAATGACATGTAAATTATCTGCCCTGAAACGCTCCGCCCTCTCTCTGTGGTTGATTGTCAAAATCCGACCATCTGCCGATAAGGATTTTTCGTTGTTTGAATGGTTTCACCACCTCAGAGTTCGTTGTGTGGATCTCTTTCACATACTAATCACTTCTTTTCACATGACCGGTCTCCTTTCAAAACAAAACCAGACGACGCTGTCTCAGCTTGTATACACAATGCCGTGTATTGGCTTTCCTTGTGGCTGCAGACCAAAAAAACTAATGCGCCAAGGCCTTGTTTAAGTAGTTGAGTATTCATACACTGGCGCAACTTGATTGATTTGAGAATTCATATTGTGTCTGAAAGTTAATTCTCCCAATTTTCTTTCATATAGATATCAAGGTACAAGCCAGGAGGTTCCAAGCAGACAGATTAAAATCAAAGGAACGGGACTATTTAGGGGTTTCCAGCGGGCGCAAAGATAAGGCTACAGGTGAGTGCAAAGGCCTGAAATATGACGTCAGCTAAGGGGAAGGTCACACATTTGAGGATTGTACGTGGTGAAGTCATCGGCGGAAATCTCATAAAACAAGAGAAACAATTGGTGGGAAGGTGTTGTTTTGATCAATTATTAGTTTAATATTAAATCCTGGATCAAACTCATGGTAGACCTCAAAACGCTTACATGGATTATAAAAAGTGATTTAGAGCAAACTCCTAATGGAGGCGTGTGGCCTGTGATCGCACAGGCAGCCATTGCGAATCTCTGGCGAGGCTGAGTAGCGTATCCGACTTTGAAATCTCCTCGCAGAGTTCTTTGCGGTTTCAGCTTGTTTGCCAACAAATCGATCTTGCTCCACGGAAGATGGGCTGCCAAGAACGAAAAGGGTCGCAAATTTCCGACAGCAAGTACCGACAGCAAGACAACAGAGGCTGGCTTGCTTGTGTCTCTTTATATGATCATGCCCGCGACGAGGTTCATGCACTGTACGCAATACTGTCTCATCCATAGTCATTGTGGTACTGTTAAGAACCTTCTCCTTTGAGGCGGTTACATACAGACTTTCCAGTCACAAGGATCGCAAATTCAGGATTCCTTTGTGGCATTTCAGAGAATATTTTTTCTGGACAGGTAATTATGTACTATATAGACATTCCAGTCACAGGTAATGACGTACTGTATAGACATTCCACTCACAGGTAATGACGTACTGTATAGACATTCCACTCACAGGTAATGACGTACTGTATAGACATTCCACTCACAGGTAATGACGTACTGTATAGACATTCCACTCACAGGTAATGACGTACTGTGTAGACATTCCACTCACAGGTAATGACGTACTGTATAGACATTCCACACACAGGTAATGACGTACTGTATAGACATTCCACTCACGGGTAATGACGTACTGTATATTAAACATTCCACTCACAAGGATCGTAGATTCAGATTTCCACCCCCAGGATGATCATTGATGACATCACTTCCGGATTATTCCTTGCTTCAGCATTCAGTGGATCTCTAAGACCTGAGGCAATCCGTGAAAGTATGATCTGCTTCTGTTTTCTGTTTGAAGTCATCTTGTTTGTAGGTCAAGCTGGTCATTTAATCTTGTCTACACATTCTCTTTATTTGATCTGTTCGGGTTTTGACTTCCTGTTTTACCTCCTGATCGCAGTGCTTTAGAGTAAAATGTAGACTTGGAGGTATAGCATCCTTTGAAGCTTTAGAGTATATGTTGACCTTGGGGTATAGCGTCCTTTGAATTTTTTAGAGTATATGTTGACTTGGAGGTATAGCATCTTGAAGCTTCGAGTATTGTAGACTTGGGGGTATAGTATCCTTTGAAGCTGAAACTTGCGTCGAGAAAAAAAAAAGGGTAAGAAAAAGCATGACATTTTCTATGTAGTGATAATGGTTTTTGGGGGTATGCCGTTTGAGCAACAAAAATTCAACTTCATCAGATTTGCGAAGACTTCTTCGTTTCGTTTTAAACTGCAAGTCAGTGAGGGGAGAACAGCATTTTACCAATCCTGGCTCACTTTCGCGTTTCAAACCTTTTTTTTGGGGCGAAAGTGGCCTAAAAGCGCCTTTCCTGTTCTCTGACAAGTAAGACTTCAATAATCAAAAAATAACGATTATCTACAAACAAACATACTGTGTTGGGTTATCCATTTTCAATACAATTTACAAAACTTTTCAGTTTTTTAATAACATCTTTTTTCAGCATACAGTCTATAACTGTTCCTAAAGTATGTTTTCAAGGGAAAGTGTTAAAGAAATTTTCATGGTAGTCAACATAAGCTGTATTTTCACAGCGACCAAACATTTTCATGGTAGTCATCAGGCGCTGTGATTTCCTAGCTACCCCCGTGGAGATGTCTTCTTGTTTACGGGTAATATGAGAAAGGTAAATGACGGGGGCAAATCCTCTAATTCCCGGTGCTGGTGGTAAGAACTTTACACAGGCAGGGAAATACGGAGCAAAGGCTGACAATGATTACTTAATTTGTGCTGTGGGGCTTTACGCCTTGGTAGGGTGCAATAAGGATTCCCGCCTGAGGCAAAACAAATCTAGACATGTTTCTTACATTCACCAACCATAAGCTAAGTTTTAATCACGTGATAGTAAAAGACGTCCAATCCGCCCCCCAGCACTGTTTTGCGTTGACAACGACCACAGCCGTTTGTCATTCTTCTGGGGGGTTTGTGGCGCTAAGACGCGTGTAATTTTCAGTGAGAAAAGTGGTTGACTTTAGTTAGCATTTGATCATGGCAGAACAAAGAGAGGGAGTATTCCTCAGTTGAAATACTTCAAGAACATCTTGAGTACCATTCTCAATTTTCATGTTTTGGATGAACTTAAAAACAGCAGGCCCATCTCCCAAGTGAGAAACTACCTAAACTTCCTCACAACCCAAACGAAAACTCACCGCCTTGTATGGAGGAAAAGCAAAGAAACCCAAAACAAAAAGGGAATCCAAATGAACCTACACAAGTATTACAGTCCAAAATTGTTGATGTGCAGAAGAAAGTTAGAAAAGATGTGTTCTTTTTCAATCGGAAGAAATTACATAAATCGCAAAGTGCTTTTTCAAAAGCTGGATTGATGGATATAACAACTAGCAAGACAAGAAGCAACCCCCAAATGCTTTTAACCTGCAATACGGGGGGCTTTTAGAAGTGCTTTCAAGTTTTGAGGTGGGAAGAAAGGAAAGGGACTCACAGTAAAACGGGGGATGAATGGCTGAAGGAAAAATGTTGGAATTAGCCCTTCATATGCACGGGGGGACTGAGAGAGATACCCCGGTTGTTGCAACCATACTATCCAAATTTAGCAAAAGTTGGGGCGTCTTTCTATGAAATCTCCGCCTTAAAAAGGAGCTCCATGCAATGTTTGAGAGCAGCGAGGAGATTCGGAACTACTGGGCTGAGAAAATACCCGTATCAATGGTTCCCGACAACGCACAGCAATCATCGCAAGAGTTAAAAAAAAAAAATTAGCAAAAAAACCTGAACTCCTGCCTGCGTAGAGGAGTAGCTGGGGCCAGAGCATGCTTGTAACACAGAAGTAAAAAAAAAAAAAAAAAAAAAAAAAAAAAAAAAAAAAAAAAAAAAAAGTAGGTCGCGCAAACCGCCTGAAAGCGCTCAAATAGGTCAACTAGTATTGGAACACTGCAAAATCACTGACATTCACTGCCTGTCTTCACTGCTTCAACGCCTGCTTCAATTTTTTTGGCTGCCTTCGGGCGGCACAGAGTGTACTTTATTCAACTGTTTTGTTTATTAAATCAAGCTTTTGATAAATGCACTTGGTGGCTGCCAATGAATCACAAAAACGCAAGCACCGTCTTGCACCAAGTGGTGTTACACATGGAAAAATAATAAAGTCTGTGTACACCACACAAAACTCCTACCCCCAAGTCGCCCCAAGTCTTAATTAAGTTTTTAATTAAGTCACCCCAAGTTCTTAAATAAGTTTTTAATTAAGTTACTTCAAGTTCTTAAATAAGTTCTTGATTAAGTAACTTCTAAGTTCTTGATTAAGTCACCTCAAGATCATAACTAAGTCATCCTTTAAGTACAACCAAGTTCTTATTCAAGTTATCTTATAATTATCAAAAAAATACAATCTATGTTTTATCTTAAATAGTAGATGTCTAATATAGTACACACACCCTCAAAAAAACGTGTCATCGTTGAGGTGTCTTGCTTAGCGTTCTTGCATAGATCTTAATGAAGTTCTTACATCCTAAGCAACCGCTTTGATTACAATCGGTCTATGGGAAATGTCTTTTATAGACTCCATGTCTTTATTTATTGACTTTAATCATTTTATAAATACGCCATATCTATTTTTATTAAAAAAATTTAAAATTAAGTTCTTAAAAAATATTATTCCATCTGAATGGATCAAAATGATCTTTTGTTGTTACGGTTCTGGCGTGCTGTTGCCTTCTGATTTAGCGGTTCAGATTTTTTTGATTGCTTTGTTTTGCTGGCCATTGTGTAAATATTTTATAACCGTAATAACTGCCCCCACAGCAGAAGGGCCCCAAAAAATGGCAACAGTTTTAAGTTCAATATACCATGAAGACTTTGGTGCTGTAGGCCTTGAATCGCATGGAGTTTTTATAGCTGGCATTGAGTCAACTTGCTCTGGCGTTGGCGGTGTTATGTTTTCATTATGAGTTAAATTCTGAAAACTTTAATTTTTTTGTCTGTTCCACTCTGCTAATTTTCTTCCTGCTTTAAAAACCCCCAGGATGAGGATGCTTTCCACTGGTCTCCACCAGATTCAGTGTTTTCTGCTGATTTTCTGGCTTGGTTACTTTCTCCCCCTGATTCAGTGTTTTCTGATTCTGCTGATTTTCGGGCTCGGTCATTTTGAAGGGAAAAAAAAATCTATATGTTTAAAAGTTATTAATCCCATGATTAATGGCGATAACAATGTTCCAAATCGAAAGTATAGATCACACCCTAGAGACTCTAATGATTTTGTTAAAACTGGATCTTGCGTTAAAATCTACGTAAGATCTTGTTCAGAATCAATGGAGCAAATCTACTGACAAAGTTTATGTACAAACAAAAACCGTTTGCCAACGCTTTTTACCATTCTCGACCCCAACTGCGCCTCATCCCTGTATGATACTTTATAATGTCTTGTGGCGACATCTTTTAAATCTGTTCTATGCTGAATTCAGTTCCGAGGAACTGTTTGTTTTTCCAAAAGCTGCTAAAGAATACACCCTTTTCCCTTTTTGGGCATAATAGCTTGGTCATCAACTTGGTCATTCATAATTCAGGAAGGTTTTGGGCTGCCTTGTAGCTGTAGTAGATCATCACTGTTCATGTTTTTTATTAATTATAATTATTTTATTTTCTAAAAATGAGCACCGAAAAAACTGTTACCAACCTTGTATACCTTTCTGCTGTTATTGGAGGTCTAAGTGTAGGATATCAATGCTTGGTAAAAGCTTGTTAAAAATTTAAAAACCAGAAGATCTTGGCAAACTAGACTTTGAGGATTCAGCAAGCAAATTGCTATCATTGCAGCTTCGTTTGCTACGAAAGATTTTCTAGTTAAGCAAGGAATAATTCCGGACAATATAAATATGTAAGAAAAATACATTTAAAAAAAATGGCTTCACTCGTAATGATGATAGGCGGCGTGGGGTTTAAATTTGCGCTCGCTTTTAGTGGAAGTAATTACGCATTGTAAACTGCGAGATGAAGGCGAGAGAAAAAGACATAACAAAGCTGTGGAGAACTCCGCAGCACAAGATCGCAAATGAAAAGCAGAGAATTGACAGTAGATTTTATTAATAACAACTGAAAAAACAGGGGCATGCAGCTTACACATTTAAAGATGTTGATCAAGCAATAAAACAATATTATCTTGTAACAGGCAAACCAATCGAGACATTGCCCCCACCAAAATTCAGTGCCCTTTTATCAACCATCAGAAAAACAAAGATGCACGAAATTGGGTTTATTGTCTTTGGTATGACCGTTGTGTAATTTGTTGCACATAATATGCTGAAGTAAAAAATGAAAAAAAACATTATTCGCCAAAAGGATATTGGAAGGGAATAACAGCAATTAAAAAGCTAAGCCAAGCACGGAGTCAGTGAACAAACAGCAAAAGAATGGTATCTTAAACAAGCGATTTGGCAAATTTATTTCCCCGGCGCCTAGCGAATACAGAGACCACACTTTGTCAATACAACTCCAAACGACACCATCAAATGGATCTTCTATATTTACCCAAGATAGGATTAGACGAAAAAGATTTAAGTACGCACTCACAGTCATTGACATAGCTTCAAGATACAAAGATGCGGAACCATTAACACAAAAGAGTGCTTCTGCTGTTGCTGTTGCCATACAACTGATATATCAACGAGGCC
Organism: Conus ventricosus; assembly: GCA_018398815.1. Taxonomy (NCBI): domain Eukaryota; kingdom Metazoa; phylum Mollusca; class Gastropoda; order Neogastropoda; family Conidae; genus Conus; species Conus ventricosus. The sequence continues at coordinate 20,682,326 of CM031613.1, forward strand.
CTTTAACTTATCCTCGATGATTCCGTCGATGATGGAAAAGAATTTAAAGGGCAAGTAAATTTCAATTTTTGTTAAAACATAGAGTTCCCAATTAAAAGAGGCATTCCAGGAGTTCACAGATCACAGGCTTTAGTTGAAAACTTTAACAAACAGTTAGCCGAAAGACTTTTCCCTACCAAAACACAGAGAGCTGATTGACAATTTCGCAACACAGAATGGGTTAGAGATTGCCCTCAGTTTTGCGCGCAATGAATAATGAAAAATTTTAAAGGTCTAAAACCATACAAGCAATTAAAAGAAAAAAAAATAAATGTTGTTGAAGTAGAGTCTTCATCGGCAAACTATTACCGTTTGGTTTAAAAGTAAGGTACCTTTATTTACGGGGAAGGGCAAAAAGGGGACACTCGCATTAGGGCAACAGATCCTTTTTTGGAGTTTTGACCAATGAAATAAAAAGAATTGTAAAAATGAATCCGCCCGTTATATTTAGAGAAACTGACCACACAAAACAACCAGCCCCTCAAAGATCTTTTGCGAAGGAAGAACTGCAGATAATCCCCCCAGACACAGTTCCGCTTTAATTAATTTACGTAAATATATTTGAGTTTAAAATGGAAGTCAGAAGGAAGCGCAGAACGAAACAAGAATGGTAAAGGAAGAGACCTTGAAAATGATACGGAATAAATTTCATGCGTGTAATGCTATTAAGGAAACATTTTCGGGGATTAATCAATGCATGCTAAATAAACCAGATCGCCTACAACTCAAACCCCCAAATTGGGGAAAGAATATCTTGAAAAAAAATAAAAAAAAATTCGAAGGGTCAAGCAAAAAATGAGAAAAGATTTAAATGAATGGATGAAGCTATGATTGATCTTATAACAAAAGTTGATGAAAAATAAAAATCCCCCTGTTTATGGGCCCTCCAGTGCCCGATTGCATATGAAAACTCTGGATTAACAAACACACGTTTTGTGTTTTTTTCTATCTAACGACTTCTTTGTTACAACTTTTTGGTTGATCTCATGTAATTAGATCCCCGTTTTACGTTGTCATGATGAAAAGTTTATTGCCAAACAATGCTTCTTTGTAGTTGTCATGTGATATGTTGACTGCACAACACTGCGAGATATTCCTTGCTTTCTTAATGATTTTCTCTGGCTCGAAATACTGTACTTTTTGACCTTAACCCCACATACTCTTGATCACCTTTCCAGATAATTCATCCTTCATCTTTCCTAAAACCTTCTTGTTAGTAATTGAATGTAAAGGCGAATCTTTAGGATAATCGACGTGTCAAAACCATCCACTCGCCCCCTTTAGCTACTTCTAATTCCATTTTCTTTATAAATATCTTCAGTAGGAATATCTATAACAAAACTATCTGATCTGTGTAAAGAAACTCTGACTCAGGTACGAGGCTTAAAGTAGCATAAAGAAATTCTAACATCAAAAGCTTTGATAATTCTAAAACAGTAAACCCAATAAAAACGGGCTTGTCCAATTTGACTTTCTTTTTTTTCATCATTTTTGCCAAAAAGCTGATCATGAAATTTTCTGAAGTCCTGATAATTAGGTTTTGAAGTCAGCTTAATTGCTTCGTTTCTCTCTGGTGACTAATCTGACATCTTACGCTTGTGCGGATTCTCCATAGTCTTTCCGAAACAACTGTTGTTCATCAGTTTGGGAAAAAGTCTTTTTTGAAGCATCTGCGGATTTAGTTCTAGATCAGTGTTCTTCATGATGTATGGTTTTCTGAATGTTCTTGATCAAAAGCAATTATACGATGAACAGCTGTCAACTTCAAACCATGTCTTAATAAAATGTAGAAGCCTGTAATGACAGACATAATTTTTTTTGCTCGAAATTAGCACAAGTTTAGGCGGCTCTCTTGGACCCATCTTTAGACTTTCTGCTGCTAATGGATAGTCATTATTGCAGGTCAGGGAGTTCATGAGGATATTCTAAATCAACTTCTAGAATGAAACCACGCTGTTGATTAGGCGTTAAAACTGCCCAACCACTTTAATGCCTTTTGAATATTATTGGGATCGCCGCCATGTGTACATTTTAAAGTTACGTAATGGAAGTGATTGCGCCATTGCCCATCCATACAGTTTGTTTGCATCAAAAAAACATAAGATAGTTAGACCTTTTACTGGGACATAATCGTCCAAGTATTTTTTGTTTGCTTTAAGTAAGATGCGACGCCATACTAATTCCCCACGAAAATCCGTTTTCAATCATCTGAATCATTGGCGGGTCGACAATAAATCAATCTGTACTCCAGTAAACTTTAAGAAAGCACCCAACTCATCCCGGGTGCAGAAATGTAATGCGCGGGATCCAGGCTGTAATGTTTCATGCAGGTCTTTCTTTTAATTTTCAAAAATATCCCCCAAAAAACATGTATTTGCCCTTAAATATGAATCATGATAGTCTCCCATCTTTTTACAATCTAACTTCGCCACGCATCTTGAGCATGCTGGTAATCAAAACACTGATGCCCTTTTCCTCTAAGACTAGAAAAGAACGCGCCTTTAGGTGGAAGTGTATCTTCATAAAACCTTTCCCAACTGTTCATTTAAACTCATAAGGATAAACGCCCTTTCAAACGAGAGTTGGGTCAAAATATTCTCTGTTATTGGGCAGGACTTTAAGGAAATAGCCGTGACCTAATGAACCCATCATGTGTTGCTTTAGAGTCATAAAAGACATGTTATTTAGATTAAGCACATGTACTTTTCTTGTGACTGTGCAATGCATGACCCCTAAAGGGCATCGTCCACTGCTTTCATTATAAGATGAGAGTGTAACCTCGCAAGTTGTGAAAGAAGATGGGCAGCTTCCAGTCTTAGGATCAAACTTTAGTTGAAGATTGCATTTACTGTGCGCTGTCCTCTGAACTTTCCGTAATGTGATCATGGTCTCTTACGTCGGATTTCTGCGTCTGATGAGAGACCTAAACCGCAAATCCAACAATGTGTGGCTGAGTCATACTGTGTTGGTCTACAGGTTTTCATTATGATTTCAGATAAGTTTAGATTATTAGAACAGTCATTGCGCACTTGCTGCATCGTTCTAAGAAGTATTCTGCGGAAATTTTTCCCTCTATAATAATTTTGGCTTTGAATAAACGCCATCCGACCTGACAACGATGAAAGCAAATGAACAAATTTGATGATTACTCATTAAGATGTTTTTCGAAGTTTTTTGTGGCGCTGGCCCTTCATAAGGAACAATGAGTGATTCAAAGTCTGTGTAAACAACATATGGTGAATTTTGCATCCGTTTCCAGTTTTTAAAACAAACTTTAGATCCGGGTGGAGGTGTAATTAGTTCCGTAAATTTCAGTCTACAGAACTTTTAAAAATGTTTCTTATGTTCGCTCGCGGCTTGAACAGATGGGCATTTTGTTAAACATTTTCTACAGAATTCTGTTTGTGCCCATCTTTTGAAGTAGTGCATTAGTTTACTCATTGTTCGTATTAATGTGTTTAAAGCGGTAGCCCGCTGGTGAAAACATCAGTAGTAAGTCAACATGATTTTGTCTGGTTCGCCAATCGTTGGGCTGTTCTTAGACACTTTAATCGGCAGTAGATTTGTTTCCTCATCCCATGGTATACATTAACAGTTATTGGTTTGTTTTGTTCTTCAAACCCATCAATTTGGTCTACATAACAGGAAAGGACACCCCACTAAAGTTAAGTCATTGATGTAAGGCTGATAGTTAGATACTCTCTCTGCGTTTTTGCGGATATGATGCAGCCTTGCGAGAACACACACATGAAACATTTGTTGTCTGTATTTTTATGTTTAGAACTGGGTCTTTTTGCGACTAATGTGGAGGTAGTGGAATGAAGCCTTGCCTACAATCGGCGCATACTTAGCCTGTTTTAATCTGATCTCTAAGACTTCGCCCTCTGACCAACCAGAGCCTCTCATTTTGGCTTCTTCAAGCGGCAGCGTTTAAACTGTGCAAGCAGTTTCGTTGCCCAACCGGGGTTAAGTCATTACGAGAAAGAATAGTCTGTTGTTTAGTCGGGAACCCAGACTTCTAGATTTTCTTCATTTATTGTTACATAGTCGATTAAAACAGCTAACATTACTTTAACTGGCGGGTCTATTGTTAGTTTTCTTGGGAAATTGAGAAATAGCATGTACAACGCTTGCCGCACGTTTGTTTTGGGGCAATGACTTCTAAATCAATATCATTCAGTGCTCTTGATAAACGCTCTCTCTCAAGCATTCCTTCAAACAATTCATCTGGTCCTTCATATACTTAGCCAGTTGAGTTTCTTTTCTAACTCAAAATATTTATTTAAATTTAAAAAAAATACTTAATCAAATCAATATAACGGTCTTTTTGCGCTTGGACTCATAAAATAAAGTATAAAACACCCTTCGATGTTGTTACTGTGAGCTGTTTAGAAAAGAGTTTAATGTCTCTTTACTTTTTTTTAAGCATTCCTTTTTTATCTGCTCGGCGTCTGGCTGTTGGAAAAAACTTGCCCTCGCCTTTCTTGAAGATCAAACTTTGTCTTTTATAGTTTATCAAAATCGGCCTGTAAACGATTAAATTCTTTCCGTGATGTTTGAAATCAACTAGCCTTTATTTATTGTCAGTTTGAACAGCTAAGTTTAGCTTTAATTTGTTGAACCATAGCTGTGTGCTTTTGGAGTTTAGTTTTTAATTTTTTGCCAGCAGCCCCTTACAGCTAATGAACACAGGCCCAGAGCTAAAGACAAACCTCCTAGAGGTAAGCTGCGGGTGCGCCTATGCCCCTTGCTAAGAGGCCTACACTTGTTCCTGCCCAAGCAGCACTAATAGTTGATGTTCCAGTATTAACAAAATGTAACAGCATTACAGGCAGCAGAATACCTTCGTTTGGTTTTGCTGTTATTTTGAAAGGTCTGCTCTAGTTTTTGTTTCATTTGTGTAATATTGGTTAACTGAAGGTTTTTATGCAGGGTTTTCTACTATCTCTTCTTTTGGCGGCCCCTGTAGGGACATTTGGATAAAAACCCGAACAGACATGCTTTTATAAAATAAAAAATAATTTAGTATTGTATATCTTTTAATCTGTTATCTTGAATAAATTTAGCTGCGCATCATTATTTTAAAAACAAATACACATTAAGCGGTTTTATCGGCCCCTTTTTTCTTTATCAATTTTAATGTTTATTATGTCTCTAACAGTTCTCCGCCTTCCATGTAACCGATATCCTCTGTCGATTTAGGTCAATCCCTAAACCGTATTTCGTTGTTAAAAAAAAGATCAAGTCTAACACTGTGAAGATGCAGATCTTTAGACACAAGGGTCAACTGTCCCGGGTTTCTACACCTCCGCCTCCAAACAGTTTCTTATTTCAATCAAAATGATGACAAGGTTTAAGCCCGCTAGCGTGATTTGGTTAGGACTGGGCCCCCAAAATGTAAAATTGCCACTTTCGTTATTTTAGGATTAACAAAATTTCAGTTTGTCTTTGGAAAGGTTCTTCATCTTCGCACAGCAAAAAATACCTTTAAGCGATCTTGCTGTGGCACTAAACTAAAATTCCATATATTTTCTGCCTGCTTTTAGGTATTTAGAATGATGAATCACTCTTTCGTAATATATTGCTAATTTTGACTGATATTGTTGCTGGATCAACCCCGCTAATCAGGGGTTTCTAAACGTGCAAACTCTAACGAGATGTCAGAAATGCTGTAAATTTGCCCGGCGTCTGTAATATAATAACATATTTGTGGTCATTAAAAGTTAGTTCATATGACAATCTGTCTTTTTAAAGCTCCTTGAAAGTATGGGGCATGCGCTTTTAAAAAACCAAATCTAGGGTAGAAAAAGCGATTTCCATACGCATAAATTACGGCTACAAACCTTTGCCGGCTTTAGCATCTTCAAGCCTATTCTATGTTTTGTGCTTTTTCATTTTCGATTCCTTGAAACGCAAGATCACCCTTTCATTCCGGTTAGCCATAGATCAGAATAGGTTAAAAATAAGTCTGCATTGTGTAAAGAAAATATTTCTTGCCCCTCAAGTTTTATAGAAATTTTCTTAAAAGATTGCCCGTCCCAGTTCTGGACAACTGTCCTGTTTGGGTCTGTTGTTGAAGCGAGTTCTATTTGAAAGTAAGACGCGCAGAGCCTGGGACAAACACTTCACCGCTCCTAGGTCTGGAAATTTAACAGTAAAAAATTTGATCCGCATCAATAGTAGATGGATTTTTGGAACAGTAAAATTCCGTTTATTTCCCTTCACGCCCAAAGGGTTCTTTCAGTCTTTTATGCGGGTCAAGAATCGAGCCATATGCTTGTGACATTTTTTTTATAAAACAAAATAAAAAAGTTAATTATTAAAGAAAATGGCAGGCATTGAAGATGAAGATTATGAAGTTTAGATCCTGGAGACGACATGAGTGAAATGACTCCTTTGGTACAACAATCGCTCGGGGCTCTCTTTGCGGCGTGAATTAACAGAAAATAAGGTCAGATCATTATACAAAGTTAGGCCAAGAACCTCCCGAATTTATAGACCCTAATGATTTTGAAGTAAAAGATGACCATTTGTTTGTGAGGAGGACCAAGGATAACCTGTTTTGGCTTACAACTAAACCCGACTCATCAAAGCTTTTGCCATGGGTACAATTAGACAAAGGCTCAGTGTGAGCGATCAAAATCGCCTTGGCATTAAATAAACCAAAATTAGATTAGGGAAGCAGTTGCTAAACTCAAAACACGCTAAAAAGAACTCCAACAGATAACCAAATACAAAACATGGAACTTTAAGATTTAAGTCAAACAGCGGGCAAAGTAATGCAAGCAGAAACCAGTTTTTCCGAAGAAACAGCATTAAAAACAATTAATGATTCCCGTACCCATGCGAGAATAGCGGCCCTTGATCATGCTTTAAAACCATTAGAGGCGAATTAACAAACAATTTAGCAAAAGGGTGAAATAGATGAGATATAAAAAAAAGAAAAAGAAAAACTCGTTGAGGCTGATGACGCCAACTTAGGGTCTGATATTAAAGAAAGAATAATCCAAAGACTAAAAGATCTTGAACAAGAAGATCAGCAAGACTAGAAGCGTTGTCTACTAACCGAGAACAAATTACAAACTCAAGTGGCAGAAAAGAGAAACTATCCAAAGAATTTTATATGAAGACACAACGCTAGCAGAAAGAATAAGAACGCTGTTTTTGAGAGCAAGGAGTCACATTAGCAAGCGTTAATAACGGCCTTAGGATTTGCAATAAGTACACTGGTGTTGGCTTTACAGGCGGCAGTGGTCAAAGCCCAGTGCCCCACCCCATCGCCTCCATCGCCGCCTGATAAATCATGGGTAAAAAAACAGCTTGATCATCTTGCGAATTTATTAAAAAAAATTTGCCGGTAAAAGCTATAGACTCTTTACCCGGTATATTAGGGGTGTTTTTGTTAGCTGGCTTTTGTCTACTGCAAGCAAAGTAGTTTGGGTTTATGGCCGAGCACTATGGGCATTAGTTCTTCTTAATAGTTGGGTTAATATTTAGTAAAATAAAGACCGAGTAATCCCAGGCCAGTTAATCCAAGAAAAAAGCGCTGTCTTTTCATATTCATGGCCATCGCGAACGAGTCCCGCGGGTTTGGGTGAGTCTTCAACGGTTTTTCGGGCTTTGGGCCACGGGGATTGGATGACTTATTCTTGGGGGGTCATCTTTTTTTTTTACTGCTTGCAATATTACTGGCTCAGAATTTATGTCGTTTTGTCCAACCTTCTGTTCATTTCCTGCAACAAAAATTTCATTGTTGTAGTTCATTATTTTTCCTACCTGGAGTTGAGGTCAGAAGGTAGCATGTATTAAACCAGTGCCAACAGCAAAGTTCTTTTGATCTTGCGTATTGTAAAACATTTTGGAAACCCATTTTTTTATTGAAGGTAAATCAACCGTAGAATTAATAGCATCCTCTAAATTTGCTAAGTTATTGTTTTTGTGCATCAAAGCCAGTAAAGGATCAGTTTATGTCGATCTTGCCTGTTGCTTGTGAACCTAGCAAAAAACCAAACGTAAGTACAATAGATTTATTTATTCGTTCTATTCCTGCTTTAGTTAGGCCCCTTTGAAGTGTCTAAGATAAATGTTGTCCATGCTGTTTTATGCTCTTTCTCTATGGACCGAGGTGAACAGCTGGGGCCTGAAGAGAAAGATGTGTAAGGAGGATTCCAAAACATACTTATACTTTCTGTGCACGCCCCAATAATAAGGGGTGCCCAAGCCATGATTGCGGGCCAACTTTTGTCTAAAGTCTGTCTTTATGTTAATATTTAATTCGTTACAGATTCTTTCAAAAGCCTTCATGTCTATTCTGTTGCTGAATGGAATTAAACGGTTTGTCATTTGGTTAAAAGGCGCTTGCAGTTCAGTCAAATATACGCCCGAAGGGGTAATAAAAATGAAAAACTATACACTGACCTCACCAAAGGATAAAGGGTGATTTAAGTGATCAGCAACGACACCCCACACCCATTGTTGCACAAAACACAGCAAAGTTTTAACTGGTCTGATAAAACTGCATCGGATGACTAAAACCACACTTTTGCGATGTAGTCTTTTTTAACAGGGGGGTTAAGATATCTGCTTAATGGAGTACTTACCTTTTTATGAAAGGTGTCAGTCTGGTCACAGAAATGTCGAGGGTGTTCCCGTTGTTTTTATTTTTAAGATTGTAGTGCGGCCCAACAGAATATTTGCATCCCGCATATTTGAATGCACTCATTTTTAATTTTTTTTTAAAAAATGTTTGTAACAATAACAACTCAAGACCGCCCTTCGTTTTTAGAACATGCTATTAATAACGAATGCGGAACCAGAACGGTCGCGCTCCATGAAATATTCTACAAGTCGTATGGTTTAATAAAGCAAAAGCCAAGGAGAATAAATAAGATTAAAAAAAGTTAATAATAGAGGCAATAGTTAGCCAGTTAACCATAACCTGATGGTTATTACCAGGTTTTGCTCGCTAAAAGAAGCAATGAGTAACTTCGACATTGCTCTCAAACTTAACAATGCAAATCTAAAAACAATGTTGGCTTCAAAACCTGAAGAAGAAGAAGTAGGGTACTATTTTGATAAAGAGTGCTAAAATGTTAGGCTTTACAACTGCCCAAACGGCCCGTTCATAGTTTTAGAGTTGCAGCAAACAAAACTACTTATGGGAAAAAAATCCGCTCGATCTTGCATTACATTCATTACTCTATATTCATTTGGGTGAGCTAAGCACGATGAAACTTATATGATGGAAGACCCCCAACTGTTTTAAGAGTCTTCCGTCAGGGAAAGCTGCATATTGCGATTATGAAATTATACAATTCCTAATTTACAGTTTAAAAGATTAGTTTGTTGGGGGTCGGATCATTTAATATAAAAAATCAAAGACAAAACGGGGAAAGTTGTGAAATGTGATAACCTGACATTGTTTTGGAAATAAAATAATTTCGTTACTAAAAATAATGTCGCGTGGGCCAGAAGAATCAGGGGTTACATTAGCGCCTGTAAGGGTATAACCTTAGAATTAAAAGACCTTTCAGATGTTGCGGACTTGAACAGAACGGTGAGAATAGGCGTTTGTATGGTTTGAGTACACTAAAGATGGCGATTATAAACGCAAAGGGTTGGCGACAGCAAAAAAGTTTCCTAAACTAGAACAACTGCGCAATCTAGAGGCAAATAATGTTGGCCAGTATGAATATAAAATAGTTCGAAAACCCGACTCAAATGGCACTTAGAACCATATTTAGAATGGGACATAAAATTTTAATTCATAAGCCCATTTACATATTTTAGCCGTCAAAAAAGTTTCAGAAAAGCATTCAACTCGGGCCCCTTTTAAATGTAAGTCTTAATGCCGACGACAATAGTCGAAAGAATTGAATAACGCCGTATGGGAAAAAACAGTAATCCCCACAGAAAAGAAACAGTTGTAAAAAAGTTCTACCCAAAAATTTCAGTTTTTCCCAAACAGAAAATTTAGACACGTTCACAATGATATTTGAAATTTCTGTTTTTTAAAGATTTTGGAGAGGGATGGGGTTGTGGGCGTTAGTGATGACCTAATAAAAGGAATTAATAATTTGTGGCAAAACTTTGACGTTAAAAAGTCTTAACGTTACCATCGTCCCTTCTTCACAATGGTGAGGATATTAAGATCATAACAACAAGCCAAAAAAATCAATGTTGATTAAATAGAAACAATTACAGAACTGAATTGGATTAAACTTACACATTTAGGCCTCGTAGGGTTTTATTATACTGAACAAATTTTGACGGAGAGTATGATAAAAATAATTTAAATGGATTAGATTAAATTCTGTTATAAAATGGAGCAGTTAAAAATTTATGATAAAATCCCTCATTGTTCAATGATTTGTGGGCAGACTGGTTGTGGAAAAACAATATTTGTTAGATTATTACAACAGTTTATCGCTATAATTTTGATATAAATTTTAATTTTCTGCCAACATTAAAAGGAAAAAAAAGCTATCATTTATAGAAGGTTATATGGACAGCAATGACGTATATTTAGTTAAACCAAACACAAACTGAGTGAGTGTTTAGAATACTTTTATAAAGTGTTTGAAGGGAAAGCAGACACTCTTTATTATGATGACTGTTCGGCAGAAAAAGATATAGTTAAAAAAAAGAAACACTTTGTCAAAGCTGGCTTTCAGCGGAAGACATGATGGGATAAGTGTGGGATTTTATGCCAGAAATATAACTCAGTTTTAAAAGACTTAGAGAACAGTTAAAGACTGTAGTGTTATTTCACATGAAAGACAGAGACTCATTTGAAGAATGTTTGCGCGAAAATGATGTTATTGAAAACGATCAAGAAAAACATAGGATTAAACAAAAACTAAAATCTGAAAAGTTTTGTAAATTAGTATTAAAAACGGATAACCCTACACAGTATGTCTGTTTGTAGATAATCGTTATTTTTTGGTTATTGAAGTCTTACTTGTCAGAGAACAGGAAAAGGCGGCTTTTAGGCCACTTTCGCCCAAAAACTGGTTGATCGCGAAAGTGAGCCAGGATTGGTAAAATGCTGTTCTCTGTGAGTCATTAACGAACACAAACAGTCATTGGAGGAAAACAGTTTTACTCTCCACGCCTTTGTACCAGTGATTGCGACCAGAACCATGATGTGACTAGTACTGTGAGAGTACGCTCCCTTTGAAAGCTTCCTCCTTGATGCAAAGTCACATTGTTTATGAGTGAAAATGTCGATGGTGGCGAAGCAAGTAAAACTTTCAGCCTTGAAAAAACACTCGTTTCCATGTTTGAGGAATGAATGCCCTCTAGCTTTCCACGAAAGGGGACGAATGCAGCTTACACGAAGCTGGATCTGAAATGCTGGGTTCAGGTTGCTTGGTAGACTGATCACAGAGATCAGTACTTTACATTGTCTTTCGGCCGCAGATTAGCGTTGAAAGCCATAGTGGGCGGCCTGGTTGGCTATAATCTGATTGTAACGTGATCCCTGTCGCACTGAGAATGAAGCAAGCACACATGTAGTGTAACCGAAATCAAGGCAAAATACGAACAAACACGCAGAACAAGGGGCAGAGTAATGTTTGCCTAACACACAGCGTCCGTCATGTGAGTGGAGATGCGTTGTGCTGCCGTTATCTCCCTGACAAGTCAGGCAGATGCACTACAGTCAGCAGCCAGAACGCTGTATGAGAACAGAGGGGCTATATGTGCCAGAGTCGTCATCTTCTCTGATGCTTTATCAGTACTGCAGGCTGTTAAAAATCCTCGAAACAAGGAACTCAACTCCCTTGTCTCTGCAACCTGCCATTCTGCAGCAGTTCAGTGAAAATGCTGGCATCCAGTGGATACACTCACACTGCAACATATATGGCAATGAAGAAGATGACCAACTGGCCAAGGAAGAAGGACAGAAGCCCCAACTGGAGCAGGAAGTCTCCTTTGATGAAGCCAAAAGCATTATCAAGGAGAAGCAGAAAAGAATGCGGCTTGAGCAGAAGCAGAAAAAAAATGGCTTGAGCAGCACCCAGACTTCAACAAGAAGGATGCATGCTACCTACTGCCCAGACCAGGCCAAGTGAGCATTGTGAGACTGAGGACAGGGCACTCCAGACTGAGACGTCACATGTTCACAAAATTCCACATTGGCGAGTCTTCAGTTTGCCCCATGCTAAGAGAATAGAGAATTCTTTGCTGTTTTGTTTGTCAGTTGGCCAGTGTTGTTTGAAAAGAGTAAAAAAAAATTTTTAAACCTCGAAATATTGTAATTAATTCATGGGCGTTGTGTGGCTTCAACTTTTCATCTTCCACACAACACGAAAGAGACAGGTGATTTGTACCGTTGTTGTTGTTGTTGTTGTTGTTGTTGTTGTTGTTTACAGATACCACAAACTGTAGACATACATAGTGCACAAAGCCATATTCTGCAGATTACTGCAAGCATACTGTCTGTTTTACATTGTGCGTCTTCTCCTTCTTCGTACACTCAGACAGGAACCCCAGAGGCACTAACGAAGGCTGCTGTACGGTGGAGGCCCTCCAGAGATCCATAGAGCTTCTCCCTTGTCGATGTGTCGGCAGGCCAGGTCTCTGCTCTTAGCTTTTGATGTGTGGGACAGTCCTGCAGGAAGTGTTCCACAGTCATTGGGCAGTACCGCATGGGGCGAACTGAAGACAGTCCTGCAGGAAGTGTTCCACAGTCATTGGGGCAGTACCGCATGGGGCGAACTGAAGACAGTCCTGCAGGAAGTGTTCCACAGTCATTGGGGCAGTACCGCATGGGGCAAACTGAAGACAGTCCTGCAGGAAGTGTTCCACAGTCATTGTAGTACACTGGCGGAGACGACTAACAAGAGCTGGTAGCAATCTGAACCACGCGTGACCCCCAGACGAAGGAGAGGTTGGCTGCGGTGACACGTCTGATTAAAGTTTTTTTATTTCGAGGAGAATTTTCGCAGATCTATTTTTCTCAAGACTGTTCGAACTGTACCTTAGACGTGACTATTTATAATTATACTTTATTGAGTACTGTTTCAGCTGAAGCATTTGACTTGGCTTAGATCTTTTTTTTTAATGAAAGGACATCTGAAACGAGGAAGGGAATAGTAAACAATATACAACCAGGGTAACTCTTGCTCCAATGATGAAATAAATACACGCCCATGACTCCAAGCAAATAGTGCCTACGACACAGAATCGCTTAGCAGAAATGATAAAGAGAGAGCACTCAGACCAAACAAAGGGATCCCCCCCTCCCCCCCCCCCCCCCAAAAAAAAAAAAAAAAATAAAAAAAAAAATAAATAAAAAAGTTCCAAGCTTGTCCATATACCCTGTACATAGACGTCTATGGCATTCCGACTTGGACAATTATGGATCCGTTTTCTACATGGTTGCAGCTCTGACGTCACCTCTATGACAAGATGGGCTATACACGTCATGACTTGATCACACCAGTCCCAAAATGAGATACAGGTCCCGTAATGGATACGTGTCCAATTCAACTCAAAATTCACTTCATCCTGAACAGTCGAACTATGACCTATCGATTGCTTGCATATCGAAAGTTCTAAACTCCTCGTGTAGCCAGGTTCCATTCTATTCAAAATAATCAAATACTTGAGAGAAAAAAAGTTCCTCGCAGCAACCAGATATAACATGATTTTGGCGCCAAGAAGAATTGTCTGGAATATTGCAGAGGTTTCCAGAATGATTACATGTTTCCGTCGTCTATACTTACGCCATGATACAGACTTAATCAATGTCTGTGAAGATAACTGCTTAAGCAAAACGATAACATGTCGATAGGAACCAACAATGACAGACATGTCGATAGAACCAACAGACAATGACAGACATGTCGATAGGAACCAACAGACAATGACAGACAGATTCCATTGAGGAGTTACATTGCACAGTGCACTCAAAGTAAAATAAAAAAAGAAAGCCTGAAAATCAGGTGTAGTATTCCTCTATACTGTTTGAAATTATCAACTGAAAATCAGGTATAGTATTCCTCCATACTGTTTGAAATTATCAACTGAAAATCACGTATAGTATTCCTCCATACTGTTTGAAAATTATCAACTGAAAATCACGTATAGTATTCCTCCATACTGTTTGAAATTATCAACTGAAAATCAGGTGGAGTATTCCTCCATACTGTTTGAAAATTATCAACTGAAAATCAGGTATAGTATTCCTCCATACTGTTTGAAATTATCAACTGAAAATCAGGTATAGTATTCCTCCATACTGTTTGAAATTATCAACTGAAAATCACGTATAGTATTCCTCCATACTGTTTGAAATTATC
>CM031613.1:20704170-20706670 GCA_018398815.1 Conus ventricosus
TCAGGTAATGTTCATGGCTGAATTAAAACACTCTCTGTCCTCTGACCTAGCAGTGAAAGGCAGACCACCAATGGCACAGACAATGTCAGGTAATGTTCATGGCTGAATTAAAACACTCTCTGTCCTCTGACCTAGCAGTGAAAGGCAGACCACCAATGGCACAGACAATGTCAGGTAATGTTCATGGCTGAATTAAAACACTCTCTGTCCTCTGACCTAGCAGTGAAAGGCAGACCACCAATGGCACAGACAATGTCAGGTAATGTTCATGGCTGAATTAAAACACTCTCTGTCCTCTGACCTAGCAGTGAAAGGCAGACCACCAGTGGCACAGACAATGTCAGGTAATGTTCATGGCTGAATTAAAAACACTCTCTGTCCTCTGGCCTAGCAGTGAAAGGCAGACCACCAATGGCACAGACAATGTCAGGTAATGTTCATGGCTGAATTAAAACACTCTCTGTCCTCTGACCTAGCAGTGAAAGGCAGACCACCAATGGCACAGACAATGTCAGGTAAGGTACCCAAGGTCTGACCAGTGCGTGTTGGGCTGAGGCGTAGGTCAGACATCTGCTAAGTCGTAATCCACGAGACCCTCTTTTAAAATTCTCCTATCTTTAAGAAAATAGTGAGTCCGCCTTACAACAGGGACAAACAAATTGCAAGACAAAAGACGACGCGTTTCGACCTCTTAGGTCTTCTTCAGGTAAGATAAGCCACGTTCAGGACAATGAAAACAACGAAAGAGCAATCAGCTCTCTTCTCAAATCTGGCGCAAGGCGGGCGTTGAACGAAAACACTCTCTCACCTTAGCCATCAACTCATTGATCCATCAGCTATAAATCATGCGCAGTGTGGTCTCGAAATTCAGCAGATGTTGTAGTAGCGTGGACGGACTAGTCCTGACGCAGTGACATCTCCTTGATCATACTGCAACTGGAACTGAATGAGTGCCAGATCAGGGAAAGTTCTGGCAGAGGCGAAGGAGAGATAGGGGCACCGCTTTCCTTCACGCCGTGCCCCCAACAAGGTGAAACGCTAAGGTCAGAGTTCGGGGTTGCAGCTAAGGTCAAGTAGTAAAGGTCAAGTGGTAACAGCAAAGTTTGAACAGAAGAAAATCGCCCTAGCTTCATGAAAAAAAAAAATTGAATGTGAAAAAAGATGATTTTTTTCCTGGAATCTGGGGTCCGTAAGTTAGTTCAATGCCATATGTCAGCACAAATAGCAGAATGATGCACAACCTGGGGGCTTCTTGTGTTTATACGCCATTGATAGCGTACAAGGATTTGGGAGTGAAAAGTTTTGCAGACGACAGGAAAAATGAAGGGTCACGTGGATCGTGCCTGCATAGAGAAAGAAACGGACATGACATCTGCCTCAGAGTCCGGGATGGTATGGGTCAAGGGCTGGACTATGCGATGAATATGTTTTAGTACTGGCTGATCTTGTGACAGCAAAGCCAGGTGCAGCTTTAAGTGTACTAGAGCTTTTTGAGCCTACACTGTAACCGTGGACTCGGACCTAACAGTTCCCTGCCCCTGGGGCCATCGGGCTCTGGCGCTTTGACCTTGACCTTCTGTTGAACGTCCTGACCGACCCGCTTATCTCATCCAGTGCAGAAGGAAGGAGGGGCGGCTGGATTGAGCCGCCACTGAGCGGGAAAAAAACCAAACAACCAAACAAAAACAAAAACAAAAAACTGGCAGACAGCAACGCCAGAAAATCCCCCCCCCCCCCCCCCCCCCCCCCAAAAAAAAAAGGCAGTAGACAGGAAAAACCCGACACCCACGGAATCCCAGCGACTGCCACCCCCCCCCCCCCCCCTCTCTCTCTCTCTCTCTCTCTCTCTCTCTCTCTCTCTTCTCCTCCTCTTATCGCCCTCCCTTCCTCATCCTCTTATCTTCCACGACAGCAGACGATTGGAGAGCGAGGGGGTTCCTATCCGAACTGCCGCGAGGAAGTCTCGAGCTATTTAGGAATGCAGTGGCTGCACGTCAAAAAGAATGAGCCGAGGCCTCGTTGAAGGTGTCGAGTATATTAAAAGACTAGCGCAATTAGAGTGTTTTGCCGATTTTTTTCATTGTGTCTGAGAGTTGATTCTCCTCGTTTTCTTTCATTTGCCAAAAAAAAAAAAAATCAAGCCAGCTGGTTTTCAAGCAGACAGGTTAAAATCAAAGGAATGGGACAATTTAGAGGGATTCTAGCTGGCGCAAAGATAGGGTCATGGGTGAGTGCAAAGGCCTGAAATGTGACGTCACCTATGGAGAGGGACATATATTTCAGGATTGTTTGTGATTTCATCGGTGGAACCCCCCACCCACCCCCCACTCCCCACAAGACAAGGAAAATGATTAGTGGGACTTATTCCTTTCATCAATTGTCAGTTTCACATTCAGTGCTGGCTCAGACTTAGTAGGCCTCAAAACGCTGACATCCATGGATATTATCCAGTGATTTAGCGCTAGCGCCAAATCCTAACTGCGGGGTATTATCCAGTGAT
>CM031613.1:20711670-20719170 GCA_018398815.1 Conus ventricosus
ACGCCAGTGCGCGTCCAAATCTGCCAGCGAGATCCAGCAACGTAGGGGCATCGATAGTCCTAAGCGGGACAGCCTCTGGGTACCGAGTCGCAGAGTCCGCTACCGAAATGTGGCGTGACCGCGATCGGATGGTGGATTAATGGGTCCCACCAGGTCGACCCCAACTTTGCTGAATGGCTCCCCAACCTGTGGCACTGATCCAAGGGGAACACGCCTCAAGCGCCCCTTAGGCGTTGTCCGTTGGCAGGTATCGCAACTGCGGCAGTACTGCCTAACCTGTGAGTTCATCCCCGGCCAGAAGAAGTCTCGTCTCACCCCGCTCGAGAGTCCGCTTGGAGCCCATATGACCTGCCATGGGGGAATCGTGGGCCTGCCGGAGAACAGATTCTCTCAAGCTTTGGGGGACGACTAGCTGCTTGGCCACACGATCTGCCCGAGTGAAAACCCTAAAGAGGATCCCCTTGTGGAGCTTAAAGCTCACCTTGGCGTGTCGGGCAGACTGAGCAGGACGATCCACCAGTTGTCGTAGGCATTGGACATCCGAGTCCCTGGCTGAAAGACGAGCGATGGAAGCAGGATCGCCTTTGCAAGAACCTCGTCAGAGATCGGCTGTAGAACAGGGCGCAATTCCTGTTCCTGCTTCTTAGCTTGGCGCGTGTGGTGACTCCCACACACGCCTGTACAGGCAGATCCGTAGACACGGACTGACTGCGTCCGTCTGCGAAGGTGATAGTATTCCCTATGATAAGGGAATACAGAGGTCGCTCCACCGCGATGGCCCATACTTCGCCACAGAAGTAGGGGGTGGAAATAGAAATGAGTACGGAAGGACGGGTGGAGGTAAAACCAGCCTCCAACCCGCACACATCGTAACTGGCGCCCCGCCGGCCTTAGGGGAAACTAAATCCTTATCCACAAAGAGTGTTGATGCTCCCGAATCCCTGATGGTGTCGACCAAGGATGAACCAACAACAGAAAGAAACACTGGACACTCTGTACCACCAGAAGCTTGGATGGACCCCACGTTAGCCGAGGCGCGAGGATGCTGGAAAGGACTAGCCCATGACTACCAGCGGCTTTAGGGCAATCTTTCCTAATGTGGCCGGGACGACCACAAAGAAAACAAAATCGGGGTACTGAGGTCCCCGATGAACTGCCTGCCTTGTTCGACTCGCTAGCAGTCGTCGGCGCCTTATTGCCACCAAATCCTGTGGAGGGCTTCCTCTCCATATCTGGGCGATGCCCATAAGCCCTGCGAGCTTCGGCAAACACCTCAGCGGTATGAATCGCAGCGGCGAAATCCTGAGGTGCTGTCTCGCCTATCCGGATCCTCAACTCTGGGGACACAGTGTTGGTGAGCTGTTCAATGAGGATCAGATCCTCCAGCTCCAACTTAGCCAACTGACGCCAGTACCCTAGCGTTTTGCGCAGCCTATCACCAAACTGCACGAAGGTCTCGTCGTTATTCTTCTTCATGGACCTGAACTTCCTCCTGTACGTCTCTGGGGTAAGGTGGAAACGCTTACGCAGAGCCAACTGCATGTCTGCATAAGACGCGCCTTCATTTAGAGTGAGCACACACTCCCTTGCAGCACCAGATAATCCAGAAAAAAGGTGCATAGCCTTTTGTTCCTCAGACAATTGGTATGAACTAGCAACCTTGTCAAAATGCTCTAAGAACATATCAATGTCCTCACTAGGTCTGAACTCTGGAAGCTTTAACTTTGGGCCTCTAACTCTATCGCTTGCCTGTCGATCAACCCCCTGATTTACATATGCGGGAGACCGCGAAAGAAGTGTTTCCATCTCCTCCCTACGCAGAGCCTCCATCCTGTCTAGTTCTTCCCTACGGAGGGCAGCCTCTTCCCTACGCTGAGCCTCCTGTCTGGCAGCCTCCTCTCTGCGCAGAATAGCCTCTTCCCTATGCAGAATTCCTGTCTGTCAGTCTCCTCTCTGCGCAGAGCCTCCATCCTATCTAGCTCTTCCCTACGGAGGGCAGCCTCTTCCCTACGCTGGGCCTCCTGTCTAGCAGTCTCTTCCCTACGCAGAGCTTCCTGCCTAGAAACCTCTTCCTTACGTAGGGCCTCATGTCTAGCAGTCTCTTCCCTACGCAGAGCTTCCTGCCTAGAAAACCTCTTCCTTACGTAGGGCCTCATCCTCCCGTCGCTGTCGCTCCAGAAACATCAGGACGGAGGTGATGTCCTGGGCGGGGTTCACCACTCCCGACACGGGAGGATGACCCGTCTGACCCGTCCCTTGGGTCTCGACCTTACCATGAGGAAAGTCTCCCGGGGCATACTCCTTACGAGGGGAAGCATGGAGAAGAGAGGGCTTTGGTTTCTGCGACTCAACAGAAGCCCATAGTTGCTTCGCTATGCTCTGACGCTTCCGAGCGGAAGTGCCAGTCGGGGTCTCGACAGGAAGATCCCTTAGCGAAGAGGTAGTAAAAGTACTCACTGGACTATCTGCTACAGCACTGGAATAAGTAGAAGTTACTGTAGTCGAAGTACTGGTACTAATAGTAGGGACTACATTTTGAATACCTTTCTTCTTCGACGCACGCGTCGCCACACCACCAGCACCGGACGTTGCCATGACAACAATATCCTACGGTTTTCAAATACGGGGAAAAGACGATTCCACTTGAAAAACAAATATTTTAGGGGTGTGTGTATATGTGTGTATGTGTGTGTGTGCGTGTGTGCGGACAAGTTCCGGCTGCTCCCACTCTGGCAACACCGCGCTCCACAGCACGAGCAACAGTGCGGTGGGGCTCACCGAAAAAAAAAAAAAAAAAAAAAACTATGTCCGGCTGCCCCCACTCTGGCAACACCGCGCTCCACAGCACGAGCAACAGTGCGGTGGGGCTGGCCGGAAAAAAAAACAAACTGGCAAACGGAATCCGGAGAGAGGAAAAAAGGGACACTAACGTCTGATACAACCCCCTGTACTCAATAACAACCCGAAAGAAAAAAAAAAACAAAAAAACAAAAAGAACTGGCTAACTACAAAACAGGAATGGCAGACTGAGCGGTAACAGAAAGGCAAGACTTACAGCCGTACCTGCGTAAGGCACCCGGCGGAAGGAGGTCTGGACGCGGTCGACTCCCCCTGGTCTCACCTCAACTCCCGAGTCACACCGGATGTTCCTTCAGGCCACCCAGAGACTCCCTTCACACTAGAGTCACACCAGCAACCACCCACGAACAAGCACGACAAACTGACTAAACATAAACAAGAGACAGAACTAAACAGGTACTCCGCGAAACGAGAGAGAGACAGTCAGAGCCCTTCACATCCCGGACGAGCCCCCACAATTGTCACGACCGACCCCTGGAGGTCTGCCCTGACAGGATCGGTCTAGGTGGGAGTGAAGGGAATGACTGACCTCACACGCCCCGCAAGAGACCACACAATAAAGATTACGATACAACACCCCATTTATTCACACCAACATACAGTCATAAATAAGCATTCCAACACACACAACATGCACAATCACAATCAAGCATTCCAACACACACGACATGCACAATTATAATAAACATTTCACCATACGACGTACACAATCATAATCACAGCATTTCAACACATATGACATATACTCAATTATAAATAAACATTTCCAGCATCCATCCCTTCCCACACCATGGAGTGCCTCCACACCCTGCCTCTCCAAAGTCTACTAGGAGCACCCTGTCGCACTAGGTGCTCCAAACCGGGTCGGTTCTTGAAAAGAGTCGTTCAAGGCCGACACCCTCGACACACACAAGCAGACAGTGAAGAGCGCGTCCTGGGGGGGGGGGGGGGGGGGGGGGAAAGGAAACATGGCGTTGTTGCTGGAGGTCCTGGACGGGGATCAGGGCCGGCCAGTCAAGCCGGCGGGCTTTTCTACCAGTCCGCGGTCCCGACCAGAGCGTGGCCTCAACCAGCGCGTGGCACCAACCAGTCCGCGGTCCCAACCAGAGCGTGGCCTCAACCAGCACGTGGCACCAACTAGTCCGCAGTCCCAACCAGAGCGTGGCCCCAACCAGAGCGTGGCACCAACCAGCGCGTGGCACCAACCAGTCCAGGCTCCGGGTGAAGCCCCGGGAGGGGGGGGAAAGGTAGCTGGGAGGAGAGAAAAGGGAGGGAAGGAAGAAGGGTACAGCTACCCGTGGGTGACCCGAAGAGGCGGGTCAAATGACTCTCTCTGCCCTCTGTCCAGTCGAGAGGACAGAGGCACAGATGCGGAAAAAGAAGAAGTGATGTCCCTCTCCTACAGGCCGACTGTAGGAATTGAAGATACCGACTGTACCTTCGACGATACGGTGAAGAACCAAGACCGGAGCAGGCGCTCCCAGAGACATCTTCCGCTCGAGTGAAGAGCTAACCTCCCTCAGCGATGGCGGCCAACATGCCACGCTACGTCACAGAGTGAGCATACTTCAAACTAAAAGAAATGAAGCACGTGCGACAGGTAAAAAGACAGGCGAGAGGCCGATAGACAGCAAGTTCGAGAGAAAGGTACCAGCCACCCGTGAACCTGCAGGATGAATAGCACGGCAGTGGAATTAGAGAGAGAGAGAGAGAGAGAAAGCAAACCGAACGTGAGCTGAACTACACCAAAGGTGCAACCACACCACAAGCCACATTAAGGGACGGATATACGACAATAACGACGACAACAACCAAATGAACAATTCCACCATCCTTGATGGTCAATCGTCGTAGGCCTCGTGACAAACTCGTGACACTCAACATTCGACGTAACCATGGGTTCATATGATGGTGCAGAAACATGTGAACTGGTCGGACGATTCATGCTGTCCAACATCAAGAAAAAACTCGAAAACAAGTCGGACTATACAGAGACGATGGCCTTGCTGCACTAACCAACAATCCAAGAACCATCGAAAACAAGAAGAAAGAACTATGCAAAATCTTCCAAAACCACAACTTAAAGATTACCATTGAAGCAAACAAAAAGGTAGTGAACTACTTAGACATAACACTGGATCTCAACAATCATATATATAAACCATACAAGAAACCCAACGATACACCTCTTTATGTACACACCAAAAGTAACCATCCACCATCTGTATTAAAGACCATACCCCATGGCATAAACAAGAGACTATCAAACCTGTCATGCAGTGAGAGAGTGTTCAATAATGCAGCAGTAGAATACCAGGAGGCACTACAAACAAGTGGATATAATTACAAATTACAATACAACCCAGACAACAACACAAATAAAAGCAAGAAAAATAGGAAAAGAAAAATCATATGGTATAACCCCCCATAACGACGGGAAACTCAAACAAACATAGGAAAGAATTCTTCAAAATCCTAACAACTTCATTTCCAAAAGAACACAAACTGTCCAAAATATTTAACAAAAACACTGTCAAACTATCGTACTCATGTATGCCCAACCTCAAAAACCTGATTGACGCATCCAACAAAATGAAAATCACACAGCAAAGAAGGGTGAAGAAAGGAAATCTTGCAATTGCACCAGAAAGGAGCAGTGCCCACTAAACAACAAATGTCTTGACAGCAACATTGTATACCAGGCTACTGTGACATCAGAAAATCAAAAAGAAACATACATAGGGATCACTGAAAAACCACTTCAAAACCAGAATATGCAAACCACAAACAGTCATTTAATAAAGAAAAATATAAAACCAAACAGAACTGAGCAAATATATCTGGAAACTTAAGACGCAAAAACAAGCTACAATATATCCTGGAAAATCATAAAAAAGAGCATCACCATACAGCAATGTTTCAAAAAGGTGCAACCTATGTTTAACTGAAAAATGGTTAATACTATGCAAACCACACTTAGCAACGTTAAACACCAAAACAGAAATAGTAAACAACTGCAGGCATAATGGAAATCGTTGTTAGTGAACACACCCAAAACAAAAACCTGAAAGCCCTCCAAAAAACACGTGCAGCCAACCCGCACGTGCAAACAACCGCAAACGGGAGCCCACACGCTATATAACATCGGCGGTGGGCAAACCAAAAACCATCCTGATGACAGCGCAACACGCTCGAAACAAATTTGTAGAGTTTTAACATTCCTTTTTAATATCATTAACAAATGTTGCTCCCCAAGGGTCGAGCACTTTTAAAGTCATTTTAGGCTTTTAATTATATTCATCTTAATTGCTCCTCACGTTGAGCACTGTGGCCTGAAGGATTTTAAAATGGAGGAAATCAATTTAGGCAGTCAACAAAAAACATACCGTTTTCTAACCCACAATTCTACTTAAAAAGATTAATAGAACAAACCGAAAAGTTCGTACGCAATATGAGATGGAAAGCATTCTTTTTCCTGAACCCGAATGCAAAAAAAAAGAGGACAAAACACCTACGATTTCAAATCATGCGATCACCACCAGTCATAGACGATATGAAACCCTTTGAAGATCAAATGAAAAGAATGATAACCAATATTGAATTCAAAAATCTAACAACGATTTCCAAACAACATTAAAAAACCAAATAAAACAAGTACAAAATGACAGAAAAATATTTGTGAAGGCTGATAAAACTAGCAATTATTACAAATAGGAACCAAAGAAATATTCTCAACTCCTTGACAAAAACATCCAGAAAAACTACAAAAAAGCCGACAAAAATATACATGACAGTTCCTTCCGCACTAAAGAAAAAGAACTTGCAGAGCGCATAGACCTAAGTGACAGATAGAAGCGACAGCAACAAAAGAAGCTTCATAACACTCAAAGACCACAAGCCCAACTTTCATAACAATCCAACATGTAGACTAATAAACCCATCCAAATCTGAATTAGGCAAAATAGCAAGAAAATTCTGGAAAAAATAATAAAGGACATAAAATCAAACTCTGATTACAACCTCTGGAAGAACACATACGAAGTTATCCAATGGTTCAAAAAACTCAATAAACAAAGTAATACAGTATTCATCACATTTGACATAGGAACTTTTACCCATCCATAGATGAGATCTACCACCAAAGCCCTGAAGTTTGCCAGTAACCACACAGACGTAACAGGTCAGAAATGGAAATCATTCTCCACACCAAGAAAACATTACTACACACAGCAGAAATGAAACCTGGATCAGGAAAACCAACAGAAACTACAACATTCGACGTAACCATGGGTTCATATGATGGTGCAGAAACATGTGAACTGGTCGGACGATTCATGCTGTCCAACATCAGAAAAAACCCGGGAAAAAAAGTCGGACTATACAGAGACGATGGCCTTGCTGCACTAACCAACAATCCAAGAACCATCGAAAACAAGAAGAAAGAACTATGCAAAATCTTCCAAAACCACAACTTAAAGATTACCATTGAAGCAAACAAAAAGGTAGTGAACTACTTAGACATAACACTGGATCTCACCAATCATATATAAACCATACAAGAAACCCAACGATACACCTCTTTATGTACACACCAAAAGTAACCATCCACCATCTGTATTAAAGACCATACCCCATGGCATA
>CM031613.1:20724170-20743438 GCA_018398815.1 Conus ventricosus
ATGATGATGTCATCGATGTATCTACGCCACATGGTGAGATCAATGTGCCATGGAGACTGTGCCAAGATCCTCTTCTCCAACCAGCCCATGAACACATTGGCAATTGATGGTGCTATAGGTGTGCCCATCGCTGTTCCATGTATTTGTCGGAAGAGCTCTCCGTCAAAGTTGAAGACATTGTTAGACAGGATGTGATTTACAATGTCCAGTAGTTTGGTGGTACTGGGGGTCTTGTCTGTAACATGACCAAACTCACTCATCATTTCTGCCAGGGATTCGCCAACTTCATGATGAGGAATGTTGGTATAAAGTCCTACCACATCTACAGTGACAATCAGGGTTCCCTCAGGCAAAGGTCCGCTCGTGGTTTTCCCAGTCTTCCAGAATTTGAAGGAAATGTGTAGTATCCTTCACGTATGATGATAAAGCACGGACTACAGGCTTAAGCCAAAAGTCTACCAGTTTTGACAGATTCTCAGTAGGCCCATTGACTCCAGAGATGATAGGTCTTCCAGGCGGATTCTGGCGGTCTTTATGAACCTTGGGTAGGTGATAGAACTGGTGAGTTCTGACTGCGTTGACATCTACAATCTTGCCCATTTGTAGCAGTTCTCATCAATGACTTTGGCATCACGTAGATCTGTGAAGTGTCCGTTGGAGACCTGTGCAATTTGGACTGAAGTGTCTTGCTGCAGCTTTTCATAATGTGCAGTATTCTTCAGCTGGTGGTGCGCCTCGGCTTTGTACTGATCAAAGTCCTGCACTACTACTGCTCCCCCCTTATCAGCAGGTGTAATTCTCACCTTTCTACTCTGAACCAGCTCCTTCAGATCTTTGATGGCCCTACGTTTATCCTTGCTGAGGTTTCGATGTTTAGGTGGTTAGGGTATGTGATTCATCATTGATTCTGATTCAATTCCATTGATTCTGATTCAGTTCCATTCATTCTGATTCAATTCCATTGATTCTGATTCAATTCCATTGATTCTGATTCAATTCCATTGATTCTGATTCAATTCCATTGATTCTGATTCAAAGCAGTTGGGACTGATTCATCAGAGCACTTTTTTCTTTATTGAACAGATGTGTACATAAATAACTTATTGAACTGAAGCAACAACAAACAAATGCTTATAATGTGCTCAGTGACGGAAAAATTTAACAACAACAAAAAACACATCGGCGGATCGCATAATCAACATTGACACGTAAGAGAGAAAGAAAAATGCTGAATATCATGTGGGAAATTTTGTAGAAATCTTAGTTTAAATTAAAAGACAGGAAAGAAGATAGAACAGATCAGAAGAACCTAACAGCGATGCGAACAGGCAATCTACACAACAAATACCACGATTCCCCATGCACCGAACTTACACACATTTGGAGAGAGAGAGAGAGAGAGAGAGGGGAGAGAGAGAGAGAGAGAGAGAGAGAGAGAAAGAGAGAGAGAAGAGAGAGAGAGAGAGAGAGGAGAGGAGAGAGAGAGAGAGAGAGATGCGTCCGTCTCCCAAAACACCATCAGAGCACTTGATTCTGTCTGTGTGCCATAATAATGAAAGCAGAACGGAGCAAGCTCACATCTATTATGACTTAGGAAGAAAGTACATCAGTCTAGTCAGCAGCTCTATAGAATCTAGCCTCCACGTCAAATTCTCGCCATTGAAGTTGGAACGAGAGGGTTTATAGGCTCATCAGCGTACTATCTCATGAGACATTCATCGATGTCTGGTAAGAAGAGGACCTTGAAGATTATGACAGTCCTTCGAATGAGACTATAAACCGAGGTTTCGTGTGTGAACGCACGCACAACATCTTGTACACGCGTCAAATCCCATCACCAACTTTCGGAAGAGAAGGCCAGTTTGGCCGTTCGTATGGATGAGACGTTACACATAGCATGCACCTTCCCTGAAGTTGGAGTATGGCTGCCTTAATGGCGGGATAAAAAAAAACGGTCATACACACAAAAGTGTGAGAAAATTCAACTCGATGAAGATAGACACTCAAAGAAAGAAGAAGCGGCAAACAATTTTCTGACAGGAGGAAAAGTTATGATCTGAATGCGGCCTGGAGTGTTTGGAGTTTAGAGCCAAAGTGCATGACTGAGGGGATTTCTTCGCTTGAAGACCTGGGTGTCAAGTTTCCAATGTTCACACACACACACACACACACATACACACACACACACACACACACACACACACACACACACACACACACACGCAAAGAAAGAACTGAAGGAGGCGCCCATGAAAAACATTCTATTTATCAATCTGTCTATCTGTTTGTCTATCAGTCTACATATCTATCTGTCTGTCCGTCTGTCTATCTGTCTATATGATTGTGCTTACGAGACTCCGGTTTCAAATCTTGATACAGTTTCGTTCTAATTCGTGGCAACGGAAATACTGATACAATTTGATTAAACAACATTAACAACACAAGGTTTAAAAAAAAAAAGGTGTTTGAGTCATCAAAACAAAACTGTTTCCGAAAATTCCACTCCTCTAACATGAAAGAATATGAGATAAACAGATTAAAAAAAAACGTATATATAAATAACCACATAGATAGATAAACAAACAAAAAATGCAATAAATTAATACATAAATGAACAAATAAATAAACAGTATCCAAACATAAGCAAAGGAAGTAATAAAGAAACGTGAATGAAAAGAATGAATCAACAAACAAACGAATAACTAACTAACTAAATGAATAAATAAATGAAGAATTCACATATAAATAAATAAGTGCACAAATCAATAGAGAAATAGATAAACAACAAAACATGGGTATACGTGTAAATGGAACAAACATTGACAGACAAAGAAAAAAGAGGTTGCAGCTGAAGCAAAAACAACACGTCATCAAAGCAAGTCACGTTCTCAACATCTGTTCCAAAACAGAAGAAAACCATTGGCGGTCAATATGTATGACAAACAGCGGGGTAAAGTAATATCAACGTTATACTTTCTTTTTTTTTTCTCCACAGAGATATGGAACGAATTGTGCTAGCTATGACTCAAGCAGACATGGACATTTTCCATAGTGCTGTTGAATAATTCTGCCGTATGCAATCAACATTAAGCGACTAAATAGAATCGGCAACAGGCGGACGTTTCAAACAACAAAGGATGCAGCTTATACCAAGAGTGTTTTTGACCAATGTCCTGATAAGGCCACTGCTTGTGGCTGCTTAATCACGGTGATAAACTGTCAAATGCTACCATTAAAAACAAGATTACACAGCATGACCTAAAACGGTCAAAATTCCCAAACACACACACACACACACACACACACACACACACACACAGCAC
Source organism: Conus ventricosus (assembly GCA_018398815.1). Lineage (NCBI taxonomy): Eukaryota > Metazoa > Mollusca > Gastropoda > Neogastropoda > Conidae > Conus > Conus ventricosus. The sequence continues at coordinate 20,727,494 of CM031613.1, forward strand.
ACACACATGCATACACGTACGCAGGTGCGTGCGCGCCTATACGCACGTAAGGGCTTGCGCGCACGAGCACGTATATATACATAACGCATGCACGCACACACGCACGCGCACACACACACACACACACACACACACACACACACACACACACACACACACACATATGCATACACACACATCTATCTATCTATCCATCTACACACACAGACACAGACAGAGAGAGAGAGAGAGAGAGAGAGGAAGAGAGAGAGAGAGAGGAGAGAGAGAGAGAGAGAGAGAGAGAGAGAGAGAGAGAGAGAGAGAGAGAGAATGGGGGGGGGGGGGGTCGTGCGGGAAACATTCTGACCAGATAACTTTGGGATGTGATAGTATTATGGCTGTGGGTCTACACGGGGTTATCCCTCGTCATGATCTAGACAAGACAAGAATTCTCCCAAGTGTCCTCGTACTGATGTTGACCCCGTTCGGAAGGAGGGCACCTGCCCTCAAGCTGTATGCAGTAACAACCTCTCATGGACATCGTTTATTGAGAGAAAATAAATCAGGGTTGGAGTATGTGGTAGGAAATATAAAGCCGATGACGACAGATACAAGCCGACGTGGTTACGTTTAACCATCCGAAGACCTCAACAATCCTCCCTCTCTCCCTCCTTTCTCCCGCTCCGCCCCCCCCTCCCCATCCCCTCCCCCCTTCAGCATGTGAACCACTCGTATTCTTGTCTGATTGTATTTTTTCTTCTTTTTATTTGTCTGGCCCGTTGAAAAGTGATGTCTACACTGTAACTGCTGATGTTGTCAGTATGTGAAGTTTTCAGGCGAGTACTCAGTTTCTTTCATTTTCCTTTTGCTAAACTTTGCCCTCTATATCACCGTCTTCCTTTGAACAATTATCATGAAACAGGCATTCCTCTGTTGGATGGAGAGGTTACAGCTCTGTTATGAAAGACTCGATCCTTCATTTGATAATCGAGGACTGTGTTACAAGAGAATCAATCCTCCTGTTAACAGCCTGCCCACAGCTAGGTTACGAAAGAGTCAATTGATCTTGTAACAATGCCGACAGCTATGTTACGAAAGAGTCAATCCACCATTCAACAACGATTTCATTAATAGCGATTCTATTTTTTTTTTAAAGAAGAAAAAAAAAGTGAAATGATTGGTGGGTTTTATTCTGTGACAAATGATACATGGTTTTAATAACTAGTCTAATGTTAACCGTACCTGAAAAAGGATTACTTGGGTTATGTAGGATATTGTTTATTGAACTATATAGGTACGGTACATTGGATTCTATAGGTATGGTACATTGGATTCTATAGGGTACGGTACATTGGATTCTATAGGGTACGGTACATTAGATTCTATAGGGTACGGTACATTGGATTCTATAGGGTATGGTACATTGGATTCTATAGGGTACGGTACATTGGATTCTATAGGGTACGGTACAATGGATTCTATAGGGTACGGTACATTGGATTCTATAGGGTACGGTTTCATTGGATTCTATAGGGTACGGTACATTGGATTCTATAAGGCACTATACATTGGATTCTATAGGGTACGGTACAATGGATTCTATAGGTACGGTACATTGGATTCTATAGGGTACGGTACATTGGATTCTATAGGGTACGGTACATTGGATTCTATAAGGCACTATACATTGGATTCTAAAAGGGTAGGGTAAAATTGGTTTTAAAAGGGGTAGGGTACATTGGATTCTATGGGGTACGGTAAAATTTGGATTTTGGGGGTACGGCCCCAAAAATTCTTTGGGGACCTTACATTGGATTCTTTTGGGGTACGGTACAAGGGGAATTTTTTAAGGGTACTACATTATTTAAAGGTACGGACAATTTTTTTGTTTAGGGAAAAACAGCCCCCAATTGAAACAAGGGTTTCCCCGTAAATTTGGATTTCAATAAAGGGTTCGTTTTTTTAAAAATTTGGGTGGTTTGGGGGTCTTTTAAAAATAGAACCCCCTTTTCCCCTAAACCCCCCCCCCCCCCCCCCCCCCCCCCCTTTCCAACCCCTTCCCAAAATTTCCCCCCAACCCAACCCCCCCCCCCCCCCCCCCCCCCCCCCCCCCCCCCCCCCCCCCCCCCCCCCCCCCCCCCCCCCCCCCCCCTTCCCTCACTCGTCTTTTCTTTCTCCTGGGGCATTTTTCCCATCGGGCCCATTTTTTTTCAAAAGGGGAAGGGGGAAATTTTTCTTTTAAATGCCGACGATTTTTTCCGCCAGTCGCAAACCTTACTATTTTTTGGTGCATAGAAAAGGGGAAAAGGGCAGAACAAGAAAAAAAAACAAAAAAAGAAACAAAAAAATAGAAAAAAAAAAAAAAGAAAAAAAAGAAAGAAAGAAAAAACAAAACAAAAAAGCCCGAAAAAAAGAAAGGGAAAAAAAAAAAGGGAAAAAAAAAACCCGAAAGAAAAAAAAGAAAAGAAAGAAAGAAAGAAAAAAAAACCCCCTTTCGGCCCCCTATTTTTTCTTATAGCACCTTTAAAATTTTTGTTTGTCGTGAAAAAAAAAAAAAAATTCTGGGGGGGGGGGGGGGGGGGGGGGGGGGGGGGGGGGGGGGGGAATGGGGGGAGCGGATGTAAAACCAAAGACTTTTTAAAAACTTAACTTTGCTTTTCATTCCGTCTCTTATTTTTTTCTACACACTTTACACGCGCACGCACACAGTCACATGCTCTCTCTCTCTCTCCCCCTTTTCTCTCTTCCCCTCTCTCTCTCTCTCTCTCTCTCCCCTCTCTCTCTCTCTTATTTTTTCCCCCTCTCAAACACACACACACACACCCCAACCACCAAAAACAAACACAAAACACGCAAACCCCACACACACCCACCACACCACACACAAAACACAAACACCCCACACCCACACACGAAACCGAACGAAACACACACACACACACACCCCAAAACCACCCCAAACACCCACACACACACACACACAAACCCACGAACGTAGACACAAACGGCGCGCGCACACACACACACCCCACACACACACACAACACACACACACACCCACAAAACACACACCCCAAAAACGCAGGCCACGCATGAAAATGCGAACGCACCCCAACACACATACACAACCGCACCCCCACGCAGGGCGCGCGGGGCGCGCGGGGCGAAACACACACACCACACAACGCGGCCCCGAAACAATGCACGCACGAGCCCAATAAAAGATGAACTTTCTAGTCTAATATCAAAATTGTTGTGAACAGCCTTTAAAATTTAAATAAATTCAAATCAATGTTTTCAAAACCGAGACACCCACCATTCACCATAATCTGTCAACCCCTTTGGGTGAGGGTAGACAAAAAAACCCGGCCTTTAAACGTAAATTTTCAAAAAACCAAAAACCACTTTTTTCCCATGGAGAGGAATTTTAAAATAAAGGCAAGGAATCTTACATTTAAAAAAACCAACAAGGGGGAAAACTTGTCTGCCCAAACCGCGTCGGGGAATCCCCTTAAAATGTTTTTGGTCTCTTTTCTTCAGGGGAAACGGGTTTTTCCCTTTTTGCTTAATTTTGTTGGGGTTTTTTTTTTTCCGTTGGGGGCCCCCTCTTTTTCGAGAAATCCATTCTTCTTCTGATGTAAAATTTTTAAATGCCACGTCTATTAACCCAAAAGAATGTTTGTTTAAAACACAAAGGGAAAACTCGCCTGGTTGAAAAACCCGCTAACACAAGCCACAAAAACCAAACTAGGAGACACCCCCGGTGTTCAAAGCCACTGACCCACAAAAAGGCATTTCACCCGCATAAACGCTGTACTTTCTGTTATTCCCAAAGGGCGTGTGCTTTTGGTGTGTGTGTGGTGTGTGTGTGTAAGGGATTAAACATTTGGGAATCCTAAACATCGCTGAGAAGTTTAAATTGCTGACCCCCCAGGAAATTTCACCGGGTTTTTGGGGGGTTCGAATCCATACACAATACCTTAAAGGCCCATTAAAAGGGTTTCCCCAGGGTTAGTTGCCCTGCCCTTCACAAGTGCTGGTCTTTGTTCACCCCATCTGTTTTGTTGTCTGTTGTCTCTTTCTCCCCTCCTTTGTCTCTCTCTCTTCCTTTTCTCCCCTCCCCCTCTCTCTCTTTTCGATCTGTCCGGGTCTCCCCTCTCTCTCTCTTTTCCCCTTCCTCTCTCTCTCTCTCTCTCTTTTTTCACCCTCTCTTTCTGTCTGCCCGGGTCCGTTTTTTCTGTCTGCTCCCCCTTGTCTGTCTCTTTCTCTGCCCCTGTCTGTCTGCCCTCCTTTTTTTCTGACTGTCCTTCCCCTGTCTGTCTGTCTTCTGTCTCTTCCTCCTCTTCTCTCTTTTCCCTCTCTCCCTCTCTCTCCTCTTCTCCCTTTTTTCGTCTTCTGTCTGTCTGTCTCTGTCGGGCCGCGTGTTACATGCCGGGGGTTCCCATAAAATTTAATCTTTTAGTCCAGGCAAAACAGCACGGGAAATGGTTGGGGGGGGAAAACGGGCCCAGCCCCCCTGTTGGGGCCCGGGCTATTCTTTTGTGCGGGGCCCCGTAATGGTGCGTGACTGCCGTGGAAATATCAGTGCTGCTCTCTCTCCTCTCCCCCTTCCTTCTCTCTCTCTCCCCATCTCTCTCTTTCTCTCCCCTTTTCTCCCCTCTTATGAGGGGACAGAGCCCAAGGAAAACCCCAACACAAAACAACACACACACACACCAACACACATATATATATTAAAATTTATATATATATATATGTTGTTGTGGTGTGTGTTGTGTGTGGTGGGGTTGAAAAAATTATATAAAAATATATTATATATTTAAATATTTATATTATAAAAATTATAATATTTTTAAATATATAAATATATTTTATAAAATATAGGTAATTTTGAAGAATATATACGAAACCGGGGGGCTGTTTGCATCCCTTTTTTTGGGTGTTTTCGGTTTGTCGATGCAAAGAGAGGAAAGCCCACCCTCCCCTGCTCACTTTGCCCCGCCCTCCCCACATGTGGGTGCAAAAAATTTTAAATTTTCATTTCACAAGTGGGGATATCATGCACATCAAATGCCCCATTTTGGTTGCTGATCACATGGGCCCAACGTCACACTACTGGGGGTTTTGTCTGTAAAAGTAACCCCCTGGCCTTTACCCCGGGGTTTTTTTTATCAGGAATTTTGGTCAATAAAAGCCACCAGCACGTAGAAAAAACACACAAACAAACAAAAAATGACTAGAAAAAAAAGTGTTTTCCCCTGACACACGGGTTGGGGGGCCCTGCGGTTTTAAAATTTTCGACAAAAAACCCCAGTAGTGATGAGTTGTGGCATGTGGGTCCCCCCCCCTCCCCCCCAAAAAAGGGGCAAATTTTATTGCATGCATATCCCACTTTTGAAATGAAATAAATTATCTCAACCCCCATGTGGGGCCCGGACAGGTCAAAGTGAGCAGGGGAAGGGGGTCTTACGTCCCCTTTTTCATCCAGCGAAAACCAAAAACACCCCAAAAAGTGCATGCAAACAGCCCCCTGGAATTTCGTATACTTTCTTCAACATTACCCATATATAATATATATATATATAAAAATATTTTATTATATAAAATAGAGGAGAGAGAGGAGAGAGAGGAGAGAGAGAGAGGGAGGGGGGGAGAGAGGAAAAGACAGACAGAAAAGAGGGCAGAAACAGACAGACAAAACAGAGGGCAGAGAAGAGAGAGAGAGAGAGAGAAAAGAGAGAGAGAGAGACATCGGACAGACAGATAGATAGAAAAAACAAAACAACACACAAAACCCCACACAAAACACACACCCCACCCCACACAAACACCCTACAGAGAAAGAAAGAGAAAAGAGAGAGGAGGAGAGAAGAGAGAGAAGGGGAGAAAAGAGAGGGAGAGAGAGAGAGAAGAGGGAGGGAGAGAGGGAGGGGGAGAGGGGAGAGGGGGGGAAGGGGGAGTTGTCAAAGACACACACAGAAAGAGAGAGAGAGAGAGAAAAGAGAGAGAGAAGGAAAAGAGAGGAGAGAGAGAGAGAGGAGACAGACGAAAAGATAGAGGGGAGAGAGACAAAAACAGACAAAACAAAACAAAAAAGAAGGAAAACAGGGGGAGAGAGAGAGAGAGAGAGAGAGAGAGAGAGAAGGAGAGAGAGAGAGAGAGAGAGAGAGGAGAGACAGACAGACAGACGGAACTTACAGACAGGCGACAGACAGACGACAGAGAAAACAATCAACAAAACCCCGGCGGCAGGGATTTCCCTACATCATCGACGCAAAGGGATCCCCGGTTTTATCCTGGCCTATTTGGGTCCCCCTCTCCTACCCTTTCCCCCCCCCCCCCCCCCCCAACGGTTTTCATCTCCCCCTTACCCCCCCCCCATTTCTCCCACCCATCCCCCACCAATTCCCCCATCACAAGCAACCGCATGCCCCCCTCTATCTCTCTCTCTCTCCCCCTCCTCATTTTCCCCTTTTCAAATCTCTCTCTCCTCTTCTCTCTCTCTCTCTCTCTCTCTCTTCTCCCTTCCCCTCTTTTCTTTCCCCCTCTCTTTCCCCTCCCTCCCCCCCCCCTTTTTTTTCCTCTCTCCTCTCTCTTTTCCCCCTCTCTCCTCACTCTCACCCTCCCCTCTCCCCTCTCTTTCCCCCCCTCTTCCTCACTCTCACCTCTTTTTTCCTCTCTCTTTCTCCCTCTCTCTCCTCCCCTTCACCCCTTTCTCTTCCCCTCTCTTTTTTCCCTTCTTCCTCACTCTCACCTCTCTCTTTTTCTCCCTCTTTCTCCTCTCTTCCTCACTCTCACCTCTCTCTTCTCTTCCTCTCCTTTCTCCCCCCCTCTCTCCTCCTCCTTTTTCCCTTTTTCCTCCTCTCCCTCTCTCTTTCCCCCCTTTTTCCCTCCCCTCTCCTCCTCTCCCTCTCTACCTCCCTCTCACTCCCCCTCTCTCCCCCTCTCCCCCCTTTCTCCCCTCTCTCTCCCCCCTTTTTCCCTTAAAACCCTTTTTTCTCTTTCCCCCTCTTTTTTCCTCCCTTTTTCTCCCCCCCTTTTCCCCCCCTTTTCTCTCTTCCCCCCTTTTCTTCCCCCCTTGTCTTTTCTCTCTCTCCCTTCTCTTTCCTTTTCCCCCTTTTTCCCCTTCTCTCTCTCCCCTCCCCCTTTTTTTCTCCTTCTCCCCCTCTTCTCCCCCCCTTTTCTCTCTCTCTTCCCCCCCCCCTTTCTCTCTCCCCCCCCGCTCCCCTCTCTTTTCTCCTTTCCCCCCCCCCCTGTCTCCCCCCCCCCCCCCCCCTCTCTTTCCCCCTCCCTCTCTCTCTCTCTTCTTCTCTTCTCTCCTTTTCCCCCTCTCTCTTCCTTTTCTCTCCCCTCTTTTCCCCTTTTCCCCCCGGTCTCTCCCCTTCCCCCCCCCCCGTTTTTTTTGGGAGGGCCCCCCCCCCCCCTTTCCCTTTTTCCCACCCTTTTTTTCCCCCAAGGGGTTAACAAAGGCGGGGAAAAGGGGAAGGGGGGGGGGTTTGGGGTGGGGGGGGTGGGGGGGGGGAGGGGGGGGAAAAAAGGGTGGGGGTGGGTGGGGTGGGTGGGGAAGAAGGGGGGGGGGGGGGAAAAGGGGGTTTTAGGGTCGATAACCGGCAAAACTGGGTCTATCTTTTCAACAAATTTACGGGTCTTATCCCCCCCCCCCTCCCCCCCCTAAATCCCCCCCCCCCCCCCCCCCCCTGCCCCCCCCCCCCTTCCCCCGCCCCCAAACCTTATATTAGTCAGCACCCATGGGGAGATAAAAGTCTGTTTTTTCCCACAAGGGGCGCTGTTCTTTCCGTTCAGGGTGTAAATTTCGATAAGGAATTGGGCAAATGAAAGGGCCGTGGGTGTCTACCGCATTGTGACTCTGCTTTTTTATTTTTTCCCTTCCAAAAATTTTTTTTTTCTTTAAATTTTTTATGTTTTTTTTTTATTTGTTTACTTCTTTTTCACGTTCATACCAAACCTGCTGACTCTGGTATTTTCGGATTGGGGGTTTTTTTGACAGATTTTTTTTTTCCATGTTTTGTGTAAATTTTTTTTGGGTTACGTTTATGGCATTTTATTTCTCAGTCATTCATTTACCTTTTTTAATTATTAATTTTTTGATTTTATTTTTTAATTTAAACTATGATTTCTTGTTGGTGTGGATTTGGGGGTTTTTCTATTTTTTGGGTTTTTGTTGGGGTTTTTTGTTTGTTGTTCTTTTAGACAGGAGCATTAATCTTCTTTTTTTTCTTTCAGTGATTTCCCTTTCCAGCTTTATTTTTCTTTGATAAGGGAAAAAGGAAGATTGTGTGTGTGTGTGTGTGTGTGTGTGTGTGTGTGTGTGTGTGTTGTGAGAGAGAGAGAGAGAGAGAGAGAGAGAGAGAGAGAGAGAGCGAGCGTGCGTGCGTGCATGCGTACGTGCGTGCGCGCGCGCGCGTGTGTGTGTGTGTGTGTGTGTGTGTGGTGTGTGTGTGTGTGTGTGTGCTGCGTGTATGTGTGTTTACATGTATGTGTGTTTGTGTGTGTGTGTGTGTGTGTGTGTGTGTGTGTGTGTATGTGTGTGTGTGTGTGTGTGTGTGTGTGTGTGTGTGTGTGTGTGTGAAAAGGCGGAGGGTGGTGGGTGCTCAATGGTCGGGTAAATGATTCAAACAACCTAACATTAAAATCCAAATCAAATCAACACGAACAATCAAACTGGCCTTAAAATTTCAACTTTTTGTTGTTTTTTTAACGTAATAAGAAACCAACCTTTCTCAAAACCCAGCAATTTGTCAGACACAAACAGAAATAAGAACATTCGCATCTATGGATACGAACGAAATCCGAATACACTCTATCAGTTTGCCAAATCCAGTTTCTTTCCCCGCTCTTATGATGGCATTCCTGCGGCTGATCTAGCCAGTGCTCCCTCCTCCCCCATCCTCTCCCCCACTCTCTTCCATCTGATCCACGACCTAATCTCAGACCAGCAGCGGCGCAGGACTGGCTGTCCCGGTCTTTCTGTCAACTGGCACTCCGCTGAGTCCCTGCCGATTTTCTGGCGATTTGGACGGTCTTCGTGTCAGTTATCGTTCTTTCGTTGTCAAGGCTTTTGCACATTTGGTCTAGCTCTCAACAGTTTTGGAGATTTTTGCATTTTACATGGCGGATTTTTTTTTCCGTAACATTCTGCGCATTATTTCTAAAATAGTAATATTTTTGTGAGGAATGTGTCTATTTCGTTTTTTTTAGGCGATATATTTCTTCAGATAATAAAAATATTGTTTTAAATACCATAATTCCGGGAAGAAAACCGTTGATCACCAGTGATCGAAATTCAAGGGAAAGAACTAAAGAGAGCTAGCTAGAGTAGGCCTATGTTGCGGTAGTTGTGTGTTGATAAATTTGATCCGTACTTGACGCGCTGTGTGTTGGCTAATCCTTTTTTTTTTTTTTTGTCACGAAAGAGACGATTCATACATGCTCTGACTCTTGAAACATTTGAGTTCCAGACCAACGGTAGCCCTTGCGGTGACAATCCAAAGACAGGTGAAAGAGAAGCTTTTCAAGATTTCAGCTGAAAGAGAAATGTTTGAAGATTAAGACCACAAACACAGATCCCAAAGTCAGATGCGTAACAAGGGTTATCAGAGAGGAAATTCATTATAAGAATTAATGACCATTTCATGACTATGATAAGCACTCTGCTCTAAGCAACACAGTCGGAGATATCAGAAAGATTTTGAAGTGGCTGAGCTGTCTTTGACCATTCATTTCATCATCAGCAGACCAATGTGTTTCTTTAGCTGTCTTCAGCTAGAGGTCTGAGAACTGGAAATCAGTCAAACAAGTTTCCAGCATGACGAGTTCTCAGCGCCAGCATGCCCACACCTCGTCAAGCTGGTGCCACAGGCCTCGCCTGACACAGGAGCGCCTTACCCCTTCAACGCTTAGATTTCTTGGCATCATATTTCAGTTCAGAGTACCCTGCTGCATACAATACTCTGTTCGTCTGCCAAAAGAGAAAACAAATCAGTTGAAACAGCTGAACAACACATTTCCCCTAAACCCAAGGGTCCAGGGTAAAAACCCACACGTCATTAGCGGCAATCGGACACCAGGGGATGAAAATGCAGAGGACCCCCTCCTCTTTTAAACCCCCGGGCCAGGATTTGGGAAAGGAAAAGGGGCTTTGGGGGTGGGGTGGGGGGGTTTCCCCCCAAATAAAAAACCCCCCCCCCCCCAACCAGGGCTTTTCCCCTTTGGATTTGGGTCCCTTTGGGGAAAAAAACCAACCCCTTTCCCCCCCCGCCCCCTTTTGAAAACTGAACCCCCCCCTTTTTGGATAGAACCCCTTTACCCCCTATATGAATAGAACCCCCTACCCCCCTATATAAAATTGAACCCCTTTAAAACCCTATATGAAATAGAAACTCCTACCCCCTATAGGAATAAAACCCCTACACCAAAATATGAAAAGAAGGGCAACACCCCTTTATTGAATAGAACCCCTCCCCCCCTATATAAAGGAAACCCTCCTAAAACCCCTAAATAAAAAATAAAACTCCTACCCCCCCTATATAAATAGAACTCCCTACCCCCCAAAAATAATTTTTGAACCCCTACCCCCCTATATAATAGAACTCCACATCCCTTTAGGGAAAGAACCCCCTTAACCCTTATGAATAGAACTGCAACATCCCTTTATAATTAAAAACCCCAAAACCCCCCCTATTGAATAAAAATCTTACCCCCCAATTTATGAATAAAAACTCCTTTAACTTGTCTTTTTTCCCCCTTCACGCGGGAATCTTTTTTTTTTGGAGGGGGGGGTGAGGGGTGGGATGAGGGGTGAGGGGGAATGGCATAAAAGGGTAGAGGGAGGGGAGAGAGAGAGAGAAAAGAGAGAGAGAGAGGAAGAGAGGGAAGGGGGAGAGAAGAGAAAAGGAGAGAGGTCCCCCACTACGAAGATACCCCAAATTTTATCAAACCCTCCCAACAACCTAAAACCCCTTTTCTCTCTCTTTTTTCTCTCTCTCTCTCTCTCCCCTCCCCTCTTTTCCTCTCCTTTTTCCCCTCTTCTTGTGTGTGTGTTTTTGTGTGTGTGGGGGTGGGGTGTGTGTGTGTGTGTGTGTGTGTGGGGTGAGAGAGAGGAGGGGAGAGAGAGAGAGAGAGAGAGAGAGAGAGAGAGAGTTCCACTCGAAGTTTCCCAAATATTACCACCCCTTCCACCCCCTAAAAACCATCCTGTGTGTGTGTGTTGTGTGTGTTGTGTGTGTGTGTGTGTGTGTGTGTGGTTTTGTGTTTTGGTGTGTGTTTTGAAAAGAGAGAGAGAGAGAGAAGAGAGAGAGAGGGGGGGGAGAAAGAGAGAAGACAGAGACAGAGAGAGAGAGAGAGAGAGAGAGAGAGCCCCACTACAAAGATACCCAAATATTATCCCCACCCTCCCCCCACCAAAAAACCATCCGCCACCACCTAGACACAGAAAACCACACACGGAGAGAAAAAAGGGAAAGTCACGGTTAAGTAAGGAAATTTAAGATGTGAAATCGCAAACGCGGGGGCCGACTTACTTACAAAACGCACCCGCGCGCAACAGAGACAGAGGGGCGGTAAACAGAAAAGAGAGAGGGGCCGGCGGGGACGGGCGCACCACACAACACCAACACACACACACACAACACACACCACACAAACACACAAACACACACACATACCCCAAAAACACACACACACAACACAACACCCACACCCCCAGAGTTACCCCACAAACCCAGAGTCCCAACACACCACACACACACACCACACACACCCCACACACCACAAGTCATCAAACACCCCTCACACACCCCCCCCAAAACCCCCAAACACACACACCCCAACAGAGCCCACACACACACACACACACACACACACACACACACACACACACACACACAACACACCACACAACACCCCAATACTGGGGCCTTTCCCCTCCTGCCCCACGGCCGAAACTTCGTAAAAACCCCCCCCCCCCCCCCCCCCCCCCCCCACCCCCCCAAAAACCAAAAAAAAAAAAAAACCCCCGCGGGCGCGTCACCCGCCCCGGGTTTGGAAATCCAACCCCCGATCTCGACCGTGGCCTGACAGACGGGGTAAAATTTGGGCCCTAGGGGGCCACCAAAAACAAGCCCTCAACTTTGGCCCTACACCCCCGCCCCCCCCAACCCCACCCCGCCCCCCCCCCACCCCCAGCCCTTTCCCATAACCCCAATTTTTTTCCTGACACAAAAAGGAAAAAAAAGAAAGAAAAAAAGAAAAAAAAGAAAAGAAAAAGGGAAGAAGAAGAAGGAAGGAAGAAGAAAGAAAAAAGGGGAAAGGGGGGGAAAGGGTAAGGGGAGGGAAGAAGAAGAAGAAGAAGAAAAAGAAAAAGGGAAGAAGAAAAAAAAAAGAAAGAAGAAAAAGGAAAAAGGAAGAAAGAAAAAGAAGAAAAAGGGAAGAAGAAGAAGAAGAAGAAAAGAAGGGGAAGGGGGAAAGGGAAGGGAGAAGAAGAAGAAGAAGAAGAAGAAGAAGAAAAAGAAGAAAAGAGGAAGGGAAGAGGAAGAGGGAGAGGAGAAGAAGAAGAAGAAGAAAAAGGAAGAAAAAAGAAGAAAAAGGGAAAAAAGAAAAAGAAAAAGGGAAGGAAGAAGAAAGAAAGAAGAAGAAAAGAGAAGAAAAGAAGAAGAAAAAGAAGAAGAAAAAAAAGGGGAAAGGGAGGAGGAGGAGGGGAAAAGAAAGGAAAAAAGGAATGTTTTTTTTGGCAAATGCTACCTTCTTTTTCTTTTTATTTGTGGTGGGGGGTGGGGTGTGTGTGTGTGTGTGTGTGGGGTGTGTGTGTGTGTTTTTGTGTGTGGGTGTGTGGGGGGGGGGGGTGGTTTTGTGTTTTGTGTGTGTGTGTGGGGGAGGGGAAGGTGGGAGGGGGGGGGGGAAGGGGGGGAAAAAAGAGGGGAAAAAGGAGAGAGAGAGATGAGAGAGAGGGGGGGGGGCAAAAGGAGAAGGAGAAAAGAGAGAAAAGGAAAGAGGGGGAAGGAAAAGAGAGGAGAGAGAAGGGAGGGAGGGGGGAGAAGAGAGGAGAAAGAGAAGGGGGAGGGAGGGGGGGGAAAAGAGAGGAGAAAAAAGAAGAGAGGAAAGGAAAGAAGAGAGAGAGGGGGGGAAAAGAAGAGAAAAGGAGATGAGAAAAGGAGAGAGAGAGAAGGGGAGAGAGAGAGAGAGGGGAAGGCAACAGAGAGAGAGAGAGAGGAAGAGAGAGAGAGGGAGGGAGGGGGGGGGCAAACAAGAGCGGAGAGGGGAGAGAGAAAAGGGAGAGAGAGAGGGGAAAAGACGGGGAAAGGGGAAGAGAGAGAGGGAAGGGAAAAAAAGGAGAAGAGGGGAGAAAAGGGGAGGGAGAGAGGGGGGAGGGGGAGCAAAAAGAGAGCGAGAGAGAGATAGGAGAGAGAGAGGGGAGAGAGAGAAATGAGAGAGAGGGAAGGCAAAAGGAGAGAGAAGGAGAGAGAGAGGGGGGGGGGGGAGCAAACAAAAGAGAGGGAGAAAGAAGAGAGGGGAAAAAGGGAGAGAAAAGAGAGAAAAGAGAGAGAGAGAGAGAAAAAGAGAGGAGGGAAGGCAACAGAGCGAGAGAGAGGAGAGAGGAGAGGGGAAAAGAGGGGAGGGGGAGGAGAGAGGGGAGAGAGGGGGGGGAAAGGGGGGAGCAAACAGAGAGCGGGAGAGAAGAGAGAGAAAATTGAGAGAGGGGGAAGGAAAACAGGGGAGAGAGAGAGAGAGAGAGAGAGAAAAAGAGAGGGGGAGGGGGAGAGAGAGGAGAGGAGGGGGGGGAGCAAAAGAGACCCGGAGAGAGAGAGCGAGAGAGAGAGAGAGGAGGGGAGAGAGAGAGAGAGAGAGAGGGGGAGCAAAAAGAGGGGCGGAGAGGGGGAGAGAGAGAGAGAGGGGGGAGGGGGGAGAAAAACAGGGGGAGAGAGAGAGAAAGAGAGAGGGGGGGGGGAGAAAACAGAGAGCGAGAGAGAGAGAGAGAAGAGAGGAGGGGAGGGGAGAGAGGGAGGGGGGGCAAAAAAAGAGCGAGAGAGAGAGAGAGAGGAGAGAGGAAAAGGGGAGAGAGGAGGAGGAGGGAGGGGGGGGGCAAAACAGAGAGCAAGAGGAGAAAGGAGAGGAGAAGAGAGAGAGAAAAGAGAGAGAGAGAGAGAGAGAGAGAGAGAATGAGAGAGGGGAAAAAGGCAACGGAGGAGGGGAAAAGAGAGAGACAGAGAGAGGGAGAGGGGGGGGGGGAAGAAACGGGAGAGCGAGAAGAGGAGAGAGAGGAGGAGAGGGGAGAGAGGGAGGGGGGAAGAAAAAAGAGAGCGAAGAGAGAGAGAGAGAGAGAGAGAGAGAGGAGAAAAGGGGAAGAGAAAAGGGGGGAAGGGGGGGGGGGGGGGAGAGAGAGGGAAGGCAACAGGGGAGAGAGAGAGGGGGGAGAGAAAAGAGGGGGAGAGAGGGGAGAGAGGAGAGGGGGAGAGCGAGAAGGAGAGAGAAGAGAAGAGAAAAGGGGGGAGAGAGGGGAGAGAGAACGGGGAGAGGGGGAAGGCAACAGAGAGAGAGAGAAGAGGGGAAAGAGAGGGGAAGGGGAGGAGAGGAGGGGAAGAGAGAGGGGGAGGAGAAAAGAGAGAGAGAGAGAGAGAGATTGGGATTGGGGAATTCAAAATCCCGTTTATTTTCTTTTAGGCCAACCCCCCTTATAAAGGGGGAATTTGTGAACAACAAAAAAAACTTTAAAGAGCGCTGGGTTATAAATTAAAAAAAAACTAACAAAGAGAAACAACAAAATTTTAAGATGTGGCAGTTTTTTCGGGAACTTGAAATGCTTTTGAAAAAAACCCTTTGAAAAAACCTTTCAAACAATTTCAACTGATTGAGAAGACATAAATTAAACCCCAATTTGAATAAATCGGTTGACTATAAAAATTGGTTTTGATGAACTTTTCCCCGAATATACTAAGAGCAGGGACGGGCAAAGAAAAAAAAGTATTTTCCATTTCTTGGGGCAAACTTTCATAATGGCCCAAATCAGATCTCGTTTTTGGGTTTTTCCCTGAATCTATAATGGGGGGCATTTTTAATTCTGTTTTTCCCTTAAACAAAATCGTGTTGTAACTTATTGAAAATTTTGTCTATAAATAATAGTGGCCAAATATGGTTTAAAATCATGCACCTCCCAAAAATTTGGTTATAGAAACAAAATTCTGCAAAATCACGCACCCGCGCGACACAGAGACGAGAGACGGTATACACAGACAGGACGGCAGGCGCAGGCGCACACACACACACACACACACACCACCACACCACACAACACACACACACACACCACATACACACCACACACACACACACACACACACACACACACAGAGTCACACACACACACACAGAGTCACCACACCCACAACACACACCACACACACAACACACCACCACAGGTCACACACACACACACACACACACACAACACACACACACACACACAGAGTCACACACACACACACACACACACACACACACACACACACACACACACACACACACACACACACAAAATACTGCGGCCTTCCTCCTGACCCACGGCCGAACTCTTCGTTCACCCCCCCCCCCCCCCCACCCCCACCCACCCCCAAAAAAAAAAAAAAAATCCAAGCTGCGCGTCACCCGCTCCTGGTGAAATCCGAACCCACGATCTCTGACCGTGGCCTGACAGACAGGTGACTTGGCCTATGGGCCACACAAACAGAGCACTCAACTTCGCCCTACACCCCGCACCACCCCACCCAGCACCCCCACCCCAGCCCATCCCATTATCCCATTGTTTCTGACACGAAAGAAAGAAAAAAAGAAAGAAAGAAAGAAAGAAGAAGAAGAAGAAGAAGAAGAAGAAGAAGAAGAAGAAGAAGAAGAAGAGGAAGAGGGAAGAGGAAGATGAGGGAGAGGGAGAAGAAGAAGAAGAAGAAGGAAAAAGAA
>CM031613.1:20761038-20763538 GCA_018398815.1 Conus ventricosus
TTTGGCCGGTTTGCACTGATAATGCAGTCTGTTTCTTTACACTTTAGCCGGTTTGCACTGATAATGCAGTCTGTTTCTTTACACTTTGACCGGTTTGCACTGATAATGCAGTCTGTTTCTTTACACTTTGGCCGGTTTGCACTGATCATGCAGTCTTTCTCAGTCCTCTTCACCTTGGGTTTTGTGTGTGTGTGTGTGTGTGTGTGTGTGTGTGTGTGTGTGTGTGTGTGTGTGTGTGTGTGTGTGTGTGTGTGTGTCAGTACAACACTATGCTAATCTGACAGTAAATGGTTTCAGTCAGTCAGTCAGTGTGTGTGTGTGTGTGTGTGTGTGTGTGTGTGTGTGTGTGTGTGTGTGTGTGTGTGTGTGTGTGTGTGTGTGTGTGTGTGTGTGTGTTTCTTTGCAACTTTGACTGGTTTCCACTAATAATAGTCTGTTTTATTCCTTTTCTTGTGTTCTGTAATACTAAACTTTCCGGGGTTTTTTTGTTTGCTGGCTGGTTGGTTTTGTTTTTGTTTGTGTCTTTTGTCATGAACTATTTTCGCTGATTCCTTTCCATTTATACACAGTTTCAGGCCTGTAAACTGATACGTATTAAAAGCAATATCACGAGCTGAGTCATACAAACATCTGCTGGCTTATAGACATTGCTGGTGTTCTAACAAATAAGAGCAGCGTGCACTAGCTGCTTTGCTACATCATCGGTGTGGATAATGATTTCAGAATTCCCACTGGTGTCTGTCAACAGCTGCGTGGCTTCTCGACTGTTGAACGCCCTAACGTTGCATTGTTTGCCTGCCGCTGTAACATCGTGCACTCTGCCATGTTCCCAGCGATAAAACTCATTGGTGGGAGAGATTAACGAGGCAGAACAAATAGTTCCTAGAAAGGAGAGCATTTCAGTTTCATGGACAGGGACTGGAAGGTCTAAACCTTGATCTTCCAACTCTTCCATTGGCATCTCGCTCAAAAGGTTCGTCCATATCACATCTTTTCACCAAGTTTTGTTAAAAATCTGTTCACTTGCTTTTGGTACAAACTTTGACAGGAAGACAGACAGACAAATAAACAAGTAAACATATCTGGAAGAAAAAAAAAAAGTTGACGTTTTCTGTGTCGGTTTCTTATGGTGATTTTGCTGTAGAAGGAATGTCTTTTCTGGATGAGTCATTGATGATACCGCACGTGCCAGGTGTCAGTGGCACTTGGTTGTAGCGGAGATTGTAAGTGTGTGGCTGTGCCAAACAAAAAACCAAATCAAAAAGTACAAAACGGCATGGACAGAGACCGACAGTACAGGCAGCAGTGTAGTTGAGGACAGATGGTCGCTGGTTCGGTTCCAAACAACGATCGGGGTGTGTGTGTGTGTGTGTGTGTGTGTGTGTGTGTGTGTGTGTGTGTGTGTGTGTGTGTGGTGTGTGTGTGTGTGTGTGTGCAAACGTACATATCGTAGTGAATTTTCAACAGAGACACAACTACCAAAAAAGAAAAACAAAACCTATAACATGATTCATATACTTTTACTTTCTTCACGTTTGTCTTCTTTTTCATGCTAATTCCCTCAAAGGAATATTATATTCTTCAGGTTTGTCCGTTTACTTTTGTTTGGTTGGTTGTTTTTCTGTTAATCCCCATAAGTCTTGTGGGGTTTTTTTTTCAAAATACAGTATGAGGTCTAGAGTTCACAAAAGCCGTATCGAAGCAATGAAAAAAGATATCCGAAAAGAATACTACCTGCCCCAGCCTTTTCCATCCGCTGGTCTGTTGTGTGACAAAACAACGGATTGTTTGCACCATTGTTCTGTCTTGTCTGATCAGTGGATTGTTTGCACCATTGTTCTGTCTTGTCTGATCAGTGGATTGTTTGCACACCATTGTTCTGTCTTGTCTGATCAGTGGATTGTTTGCACCATTGTTCTGTCTTGTCTGATCAGTGGATTGTTTGCACCATTGTTCTGTCTTGTCTGATCAGTGGATTGTTTGCACACCATTGTTCTGTCTTGTCTGATCAGTGGATTGTTTGCACCATTGTTCCGTCTTGTCTGATCAGTGGATTGTTTGCACCATTGTTCTGTCTTGTCTGATCAGTGGATTGTTTGCACCATTGTTCTGTCTTGTCTGATCAGTGGATTGTTTGCACCATTGTTCTGTTTTGTCTGATCAGTGGATTGTTTGCACCATTGTTCTGTCTTGTCTGATCAGTGGATTGTTTGCACCATTGTTCTGTTTTGTCTGATCAGTGGATTGTTTGCACACCATTGTTCTGTCTTGTCTGATCAGTGGATTGTTTGCACCATTGTTCTGTCTTGTCTGATCAGTGAATTGTTTGCACCATTGTTCTGTTTTGTCTGATCAGTGGATTGTTTCCACACCATTGTTCTGTCTTGTCTGATCAGTGGATTGTTTGCACCATTGTTCTGTCTTGTCTGATCAGTGGATTGTTTGCACAATTGTGCTGTCTTGTCTGATCAGTGGATTGTTTGCACCATTGTTCTATCTT
>CM031613.1:20768538-20771038 GCA_018398815.1 Conus ventricosus
AATCTGAATGTAAAGACCTGCACTCTTTCCACAGCTTCACTTCAAATCTAAGTGAGATTGATTCCGCTCACATGAACTACATCATTGTATGCTTTCCAATCCTCTCTTTCACGTTTAAGACTTTCTGCTGACCAATGACCCGCAACCTTTTTCACTAGCCGTGCGAAATTTGTATACTGCAAAGAAGCATTGTCATACACCAGACGGGGGAGAGGGGATTCACGGGTCAGATGAAAAGTTTGCACTGCTGACACACGGCTTGTGCCGCTGAATTGAACTTCTAACAGCCACCCACATCGTAGAGTGACAAAACAGAGCTACAGATCATTCCATTTCTAATGTGATTTTTTTTTTAAATTACTGACATTTCTTATATCTCTTCCAATTACAGATAAGTTGCTCATATATATATATATATATATAAAAAGAAATCATAAGTCTTGAACTGGGCAGTATTCTAACATTTATTTTTGTATAAATTTTCGCCCTGTTTGGGGGCTTCATCAGACAGTTGCAATTACAAACTAGTTAAAGTTTGTGATTGCAATTGTCTGATGAAACCCAAATACAGGGCGAACATTTATGAAAAATAAATGTTAGAATGCAGCCCAGTTCAAGACTTATGATTTTTTAAAGTGTATGCGGACTATTGTGAGCATTGTCTGCTTGAACGGATTCCACGGTGGAGCGGCGCCTGTAAATTATGGAAATCTGAATCAATCACACACACACACACACACACACACACACACACACACACACACACACCACACACACATATATATATTATATTTATATATATATATATATATATATATATATATATATATATATATATATATATTATATATATATATATATATACAACAAACTAATAAATTCTAAGACATAAGAGCAAGCTTTGTTTATAATTCAATATATATATATATATATATATATTATATAAATACAGAGAGAGAGGCTTCAGACGCTTCAGACATGTTTTTATTGACATTGACAGAGAGAGAGAGAGAGAGAGAGAGAGGGGGGGAGATGAACAATATATTGATGCATATTGCCCAACATGTGAAATAGTTCCTTTGGGAGCGAGAACTGTAGTAGTTCTAAAGGTAAAGGTAGCCAACAAAGCCAAGCGGGTCCATCATGCTGGCTGGATAGAGGGTCGCGCTGAAAACATGGAGGCCATTGTTTGGAACCCTACACGGGATCATGTTTTTTTGTGTGTTTTTTTCTGTCATTCACAGAACGACAACAAAAGCCGTGATGTCCCCTTCACACGTTTTATTCTTTTGAAACTTTTTACTACTTATACAACAATATTTGATAGTTACGATCTGGCCAATACGCCTATGTTATTTCTAAGTTCTGTTCGTGTCTCGGCACAAAGGACTCTGTGTTGAGCAATAGGACATGCACACGCTCCTGGCCTTGGCACAGATATTCACTTCCCCATTTTCACATTCCATTTTGATTTTCATTTCATGAACTGTTCTTTCTTTTGTTGTATCTTTTTCGTTCCATTTTTGTCTTTTCTTTTTTTCTCTCGTCCATAATGGTTATGCCGTTTTGTCTGAGCTCTGGCGCAGTTTAGTTTCCAAGGACCGGGATTCGGTGTACCCTATTCTCCATGTAGATCATGGGTTGTGCTAAGTATAATAACAGTAGCAATACCAGTATAATAATGACAATGACAATAATAATGCTAATGATAGTGATGATGATGATGATGATGATGATGATGATGATGATGATGATGATGATGATGATAATCATGATGATGATGATGATGATATTGTTATTATTTTTATCATTATTATTACTATCATTGTTATTATTTTTTTTTATTAATGTTATTGTTGCTATTATTATTATTGCTATTATTGTTGTTGTTATTACTCTTACCATCATTATTGCTATTAACATTATTACTGTTATTGTTATCACCATTACTATTGTTATTATTATTATTATTATTAGGATTATCAGCAATACTATTACCCTCATTATTATTATTGTTATACTACCATCGTCATCATCAGCATCCATATCCATATCATTCACATAATCTTATTTCATTATTATTACAAGTATTATTTTGATCATTATCAAAATCATTATTATAATTGTTATTGTTATCATTGGTAGTAGTAGTGGTGACAGTAGTAGTAGTAGTATTGTTATCATTGTTATTACTAGTAACATCATTATTATCAATATTGTGATTATTACTATTAGCATTAACATTATCATCGCAAGCATTCTTATTATCAGTAGTATTGTTAACTTTCTAGCTTTCAAGCTAAGTGGCCACATGTTGTTCTTGTCACTGTCCTAAATGGTATTTGTTTTCACCTGAAGAAGACCCAAGAGGTCGAAATGCATTGTGTCTAGTCCTGTACTCTGTCTGTGTCCTTGGCGGTAACTAGCCTCCTCTCTTTTCAAATAAAGTAGTGTTGTTGTTGTTGTTATTATTATTATTATTATTATTATTATTATTATT
>CM031613.1:20773538-20804990 GCA_018398815.1 Conus ventricosus
TCCACGGCACAAAATTGTTCTGTGGTGACTGAAACACCCAAAACAGCAGGTCGTCTTACTCGAAGCAAAACGAGGTGCAGACAAATGCAGGTTACTGAGAGCTTTAACCGCATCAGTACAGCGGGAAGGGGAAAGGAGATAGTACGATGGCATCAGTACAGCGGGAAGGGGGAAAGGAGATAGTACGATGGCATCAGTACAATGGGAAGGGGGAAAGGAGATAGTACGATGGCATCAGTACAGCGGGAAGGGGGAAAGGAGATAGTATGATGGCATCAGTACAGCGGGAAGGGGGAAAGGAGATAGTACGATGGCATCAGTACAGCGGGAAGGGGGAAAGGAGATAGTATGATGGCATCAGTACAGCGGGAAGGGGAAAGGAGATAGCACGATGGCATCAGTACAGCGGGAAGGGGAAAGGAGATAGTATGATGGCATCAGTACAGCGAGGAGGGGAAAGGAGATAGCACGATGGCATCAGTACAGCGGGAAGGGGGAAAGGAGATAGTATGATGGCATCAGTACAATGGGAAGGGGAAAGGAGATAGTATGATGGCGGACAGAGGAGAAGAAGGGAATGGAAGGGGAAAGGAGATAGTACGATGGCATCAGTACAATGGGAAGGGGGAAAGGAGATAGTACGATGGCATCAGTACAGCGGGAAGGGGGAAAGGAGATAGCATGATGGCGGACAGAGGAGAAGAAGGGAATGGAAGGGGGAAAGGAGATAGTATGATGGCATCAGTACAATGGGAAGGGGGAAAGGAGACAGTATGATGGCATCAGTACAGCGGAAGGGGAAAGGAGATAGTATGATGGCATCAGTACAGCGGAAGGGGGAAAGGAGATAGTACGATGGCATCAGTACAGCGGGAAGGGGGAAAGGAGATAGTACGATGGCATCAGTACAGCGGGAAGGGGAAAGGAGATAGTACGATGGCATCAGTACAGCGGGAAGGGGGAAAGGAGATAGTACGATGGCATCAGTACAGCGGGAAGGGGGAAAGGAGATAGTACGATGGCATCAGTACAGCGGGAAGGGGGAAAGGAGACAGTATGATGGCATCAGTACAGCGGGAAGGGGGAAAGGAGATAGTACGATGGCATCAGTACAGCGGGAAGGGGGAAAGGAGATAGTACGATGGCATCAGTACAATGGGAAGGGGGAAAGGAGACAGTATGATGGCATCAGTACAGCGGGAAGGGGGAAAGGAGATAGTATGATGGCATCAGTACAGCGGGAAGGGGGAAAGGAGACAGTATGATGGCATCAGTACAGTGGGAAGGGGGAAAGGAGATAGTATGATGGCATCAGTACAGCGGGAAGGGGAAAGGAGACAGTATGATGGCATCAGTACAGCGGGAAGGGGGAAAGGAGATAGTACGATGGCATCAGTACAATGGGAAGGGGGAAAGGAGATAGCACGATGGCATCAGTACAGCGGGAAGGGGAAAGGAGATAGTATGATGGCATCAGTACAGCGGGAAGGGGGAAAGGAGATAGCACGATGGCATCAGTACAGCGGGAAGGGGAAAGGAGATAGTATGATGGCATCAGTACAGCGGGAAGGGGGAAAGGAGATAGTACGATGGCATCAGTACAGCGGAAGGGGGAAAGGAGATAGTACGATGGCATCAGTACAGCGGGAAGGGGGAAAGGAGACAGTACGATGGCATCAGTACAGCGGGAAGGGGGAAAGGAGACAGTACGATGGCATCAGTACAGCGGGAAGGGGGAAAGGAGACAGTATGATGGCATCAGTACAGCGGGAAGGGGGAAAGGAGACAGTATGATGGCATCAGTACAGCGGGAAGGGGGAAAGGAGATAGTACGATGGCATCAGTACAGGGGGAAGGGGGAAAGGAGACAGTATGATGGCATCAGTACAGCGGGAAGGGGGAAAGGAGATAGTACGATGGCATCAGTACAGGGGGAAGGGGAAAGGAGACAGTATGATGGCATCAGTACAGCGGGAAGGGGGAAAGGAGATAGTACGATGGCATCAGTACAGGGGGAAGGGGGAAAGGAGACAGTATGATGGCATCAGTACAGCGGGAAGGGGGAAAGGAGACAGTATGATGGCATCAGTACAGTGGGAAGGGGGAAAGGAGACAGTATGATGGCATCAGTACAGTGGGAAGGGGGAAAGGAGACAGTATGATGGCATCAGTACAGCGGGAAGGGGAAAGGAGATAGTATGATGGCATCAGTACAGTGGGAAGGGGGAAAGGAGATAGTATGATGGCATCAGTACAGCGGGAAGGGGGAAAGGAGATAGTATGATGGCATCAGTACAGCGGGAAGGGGGAAAGGAGATAGTATGATGGCATCAGTACAGGGGGAAGGGGGAAAGGAGACAGTATGATGGCATCAGTACAGTGGGAAGGGGGAAAGGAGATAGTATGATGGCATCAGTACAGCGGGAAGGGGGAAAGGAGACAGTATGATGGCATCAGTACAGCGGGAAGGGGAAAGGAGACAGTATGATGGCATCAGTACAGCGGGAAGGGGGAAAGGAGATAGTATGATGGCATCAGTACAGCGGGAAGGGGGAAAGGAGATAGTATGATGGCATCAGTACAGCGGGAAGGGGAAAGGAGACAGTATGATGGCATCAGTACAGCGGGAAGGGGGAAAGGAGATAGTATGATGGCATCAGTACAGCGGGAAGGGGGAAAGGAGATAGTATGATGGCATCAGTACAGCGGGAAGGGGGAAAGGAGATAGTATGATGGCGGACAGAGGAGGAGGAACGAATGGAAGGGGTGACAGTGGTGCAGGAAGGAAAGGGGGACAGGGGAGGGAGAGGGGTGAACGTGTTATGGGGGGAAGAGGGGCAGGGAAGAGTGAAGGGAGGAAGGGGTGATGGGAGGCAGAGGGGGAAGGCAAGTTGAGAGAGTGGATGGAGAGATGGGAGGCAGACAGACAGAAGGTATCATGGAGGAGACAAATGATGGTGGGGGAAGGGAATCTGGCGGGGGTGCAAAAGGGGGAGATGGAAACACTAAATGACGGGAGGCCGAAGCCATAACTGTATCAATATATGTACGTGGAATTGCGAAGGTTTGATGCAAAAACTGGATATACCAGACGTTGTGTCAACTCTTTTGTCTTTTGATATCTTTTCATTGAATGAAACATTCATATACGTGGATACGATTTCATTTTTGCCTTTTATTGATTATAATGTATTTGCGTCAAGAGCTGTTAAATTGTCTAATCAAGGACGTAGTTCAGGTGGAGTGTGTGTGTTTGTGCATAACTGGTTGTCACAATTTGTTAAGAGCATTGATACACATTTGGACCAAGTTATTATTTTGCAACTTGATCGAAAGTTATTAGAAACAGATAAGCCAATTTTTCTTATTTGTACATACATTCATCCATATGATAGCAGATACTGGACACAGACAGAGCAGGGGTATGGGATTGAAATCATTGAACAATGTTTGATGGACTTGTATGAACGTTACGAGGATTTCTACATTATGATATGTGGTGACCTGAATGCAAGGACAGGATGTATGAATGCATCACTACAGAATGAACTGTTTACGGACAATGTATGGAAAACGGATAAAGAAGTTACAGATCAGATGATTACTCGGCATTCTGAGGATAAAGAAATAACAGGTTTTGGGCGAGATTTATTGAATTTATGCACAACGTTTGAATGTATAATTCTCAATGGTCTAAGTAATTATGATTTTGATGAATCACTCACTTTTGTATCGAGCAATGGAGGGAGCACAATTGATTACTTTATAACTTCTAGTGGTTTATGTTTACAGAATTATATTAGTTCTTTAAATGTTCTGTCCTCTATTGATTCATCACATTTACCTGTTTGTATCAAACTGTTAACCACCCTGAATTCTCAGGCAAACGTGGACAGCCAAGGTAAGAAAGCAAAAAAATGGATGGAAAAGCAATGTTGGGATAAATCATTAGAACAACAGTTCCTTGAAAACGTCAATACAAAGGAAATGCAAGATATGTACTTACAAGCTCTAGCACATATTGATAATGATATAAATCAAGCTGTAACCTTGTTTTCTAGAACTTTGGTGCTAAGCAGTAACTGCATGAAAAAATGTGTCTGTATTGATAAAGAGATTAAACCTCCACAGTGGTTTGATGCTGAATGTAGACTGTTTAAGATAAAAGCAAGGAATTCGTTGATGATACTGAGGAAATCAAACAAAGCAAGGAACGTAACATATACTGTGTCAAAGACACAACAATCAGAGGAACGGAGACAATTTGTTCAGGATAGGAAGGAGTACAAAACGCTGATAAAAAGAAAAAAGAGCAGCTTTAAACGTGAAAAAGCAAGAAAACTTGCAAGTTTTGCCAAAGACAGTAAATCATTTTGGAAAGAAGATAAATTCATGTCTGGTAAGAAAAGGGCTCGCATTTGCCCTGAAATTTAGACCAGCAATGGCTTCACTACTTTAAAAACCTATTCAATGTTCCAGAAATAAAAACATTTGATTTTAGCTTTGAAAGTTATGAATCAGAATGCAGTGATTTAAACACACCTATTTATGAAAGAGAAGTTTATGAGGCAGTTCATAAACTGAAAAATGGAAAAGCATGCGGTATTGATGGAATTACTTCAGAAATGCTAAATCTATGTAGTGAGCAATCAGTCAAATTCATGACAAAATTATTTAATAATCTTTTCGAGAAAGGTCAATATCCTGAGGAATGGACGAAATCCATTATAGTACCAATTTTTAAGAAAGGTGATAAAACAGTAACATATAATTACAGAGGTGTGTCATTATTGAGTTTAATGAGTAAATGCTATACTAATATTCTCAACAAGAGATTAGTGAACTTTACTGAAACAAATAAGAAGCTAACAGAGTCCCAAGCAGGTTTCAGAAAGGGGTATTCTACATTTGACCACATTTTTACCTTGAATGCAATCATTCAGAAATGTTTTTCAAAGAAAGGAGGAAAGCTTTTTGCATGTTTTGTGGACTGAGAAAAGCATTCGATTCAGTTCAACATGGATCATTATTTGAGATTCTGATAAAAACAGGAATTCATGGTAAATTTATTAAAGCAATAAGGGCTATTTATAAATCAGCTCTTTCATGCGTCAGAATAGAGGATCGTGTAACTGATTTTTTTGATTGTCCTGTTGGGGTGAGACAAGGCTGCATCCTGAGCTCAGAACTTTTTTCGATTTTTATAAATGAAATTGCTATGGCTGTGGAAGAAAATGGAATACATGGTATTCAGTTGTTACCAGGTTATGTTGAGCTATGTATACTTTTGTTTGCTGATGATATAGTTCTGCTGTCCGACTCCGCTAAAGGTCTACAGAATCAAATTGATGTACTGAACGAATCTTGCAAAAAGCTATTTCTGAATATTAACAAAGACAAAGCAAAGGTTATGGTATTTCGAAAAGGGGGTTTCTGGGCAAGAACGACAAATGGAATATAAATGGAGATTCTTTAGAAGTAGTAAAGGAATATAACTATCTTGGTTTTGTGTTTACAACCAAAATGAGCATACCAAAGTGTGTTGATGCTCTGGCGGTAAAGGGCAGTAGAGCTTGCATTGAATGTGTGAAACATATGGCAGATTGCATGATATTTCAAAATCTTGTTTTTTCAAAATATTTGACACTCAAGTACAACCTATATTACTGTATGCGGCTGAAATGTGGGGTATGAATAGATTAGACAACATTGAAAAGGTTCACAGTTATGCATGTAAACGATTTTTACGAGTCCCACTAAAAGTACCAAATAAGTTTGTTCTTGGGGAAACAGGGAGGCGCCCATTATATGTGAATAGTTATTTCAGATGTGTTAAATATTGGCTTAAAATTCTAAAGATGGACATGACTAGAATCCCAAGGATGGCATATGCAATGCTTTGGAAATTAGATGAAAGGGGCAAAGTTTGTTGGGCAAGTCAGATCAGAAACATTATGCTCAGAATGGGGTTTGGGCATGCATGGATAAATCAAGGTGTAGGATGTGAAAAGGCTTTTCTCTCTTTATTCAAACAAAGACTGAAAGATAATTATTTACAAGAATGGGAGGAATCTATTATGAAAAAAGATATATACAAAATTATCGGCTTTTTAAAACAACCTCGAAAGCGAACCTTATTTCCAGTTTTTAGATATCAGATGCTTCCGTGACGGACTTGTGAAATTGAGACTGGGGGTACTACCAATAAATGGTTCTTCATTTAGGAGAATATTTAGTGAAAACCTAAACTTTGCTTGTTCAACATGTAAAGTAATTGAAGATGAAAATCATTTTGTACATAACTGTCCTAGATATGAGAAATAAGAAACAGATATCTGAAAGGTATTAAACAACCGTATACCGATACACTTCACAAGGGTCAGTAGATGCGATAAGAAAACTTGCCATGTATATTTTCTATGCTCTCCGTCAAAGGAATATTGTAACTAGTTGAAGGAGAAATTGATGAAAGATTTAAGTCCATTGCGTTGTAATTCTCAGATATTATTTTTACTGTAACAATTGCTTTATTCCACGTACATAACATTCTGTATATTTTGACCCTATTTCTATGGGCTAGTGGCCTAGAGAATAAAGTTTTTGTTCTTGTTCTTGTTGTTCTCTCTTTCTCTCTCTCTCTCTCTCTCTCTCTCTCTCTCTCTCTCTCTCTCTCTCTCTCTCTCTCTTTCTCTTTCTCTCTCTCTCTCTCTCTCTCTCTCTCTCTCTCTCTCTCTCCTCTCTCTCTCTCTCTCTCTCTCTCTCTCTTCTGTTGCGCATATCTTTCGAACTACAGAGACCATGTAATGACTGATTAAGTTTATTCAGTATGCGAATTTGGTTACGGCTGGGTATTTCAAGAATCATTTGCAGACTCTTCAGTCAAATAAAAAGCTTATTCAGCTTTGTTAACGTTTATTACACTGTCTAAAATTGTTTGAGGTAACTTTGTTGTTGATGTTGATAAATGTGCTTTGTTCTGGTGTGATAATGTAATGTAAATGACCTCCAATGCTGCCTTTTTTGTTTTTGTTTTTGTTTTCTAACAAAAATACGTGTAACGGATTTTCACAGTGTATCAACCCTGATGTATGTGGATCCTTCAGGTTGTCTCGGCTTTAAACAACATAAATGGCATTTACACAAGTGCTTGCGTTGATGTGATCTACTTCTAATTTATGCCATTTCATACTGAATATTTTAAGTAAGTAATGCACTGCCATGTATCTTATGTCCTATGCTAGCCATGTAAATCATATCCTATGTTTGTTTTAATCAGATGTTATGCCATGTATATGATATTCTATGCTACACTTAATGTGATATACTTCCATTTACGTTGCATACTATACTACCTTGAATGTGATACACGTCTATGTACGTTACATCTCGACCTACATTTCAGATAATGTATAGCCAAGTATGTTATAGCCTGTGCTACTGTTAATGTGAAGTTTTGTCGTGTATGTTATTTCTTTTACTACCTTCTGTATGATGCACTGTCACATAAGCTGCTTTGTATGCTTTCTTTGGTCCAGATTTCCAAAGAACTAAATTACTGTCGCTCGTACGGCGTGTGTGTGTGCGCGTGTGTGTGTGTGTGTGTGTGTGTGTGTGTGTGTGTGTGTGTGTGTGTGTGTGTGTGTGTATGCACTTGCGTGAGTGAGTGTGTGTGTGTGTGTGAGCGTGCGTGCGTGCACGCGCGCATGCGTGTGTAGGGGTGGGAGGGGGTGCGTGTCCGTGTATGTATGTGTGTGCGTGTGTGTGTGTGTGTGTGTGTGTGTGTGTGTGTGTGTATCTATGCGTGTATGTATATACATGTATGTATATATATATATATATATATATATATATATATATATATATATATATATATATATATATATAAAAACACTACTAAATTCCAAGGATAAGTACTGCGCACCATTCCAGCAACTTACAGAGCAGCTTGGTGTTGCACTGACTGCAAGAAATATTCAATTATAAACAAAGCTTGCTCTTATGTCTTAGATTGAAGAATTAGGAGGGGGGGATAAGCATACATATCTGCAGTGGTAGTTAATACTGCCTAACTAACAGTATGTGCTCAAGTGGGTGGATGGGGAAAAATAAAAAAATAAAATAAATGCTTCTCAAAATGAGCCTTTAGCAAGTTGATAATCTCCAATAGGGAGGAAACTCACTAACACATAACTCTTGGTCATATACCGATATTTCGAAACTTGGTTGTTTCTCTTCAGTGACCGCGGAAAGTGGTAAGAATGCTATCCCAGAAAAGGCTGGTGTGCAATACCGTAGTATGTTTGTTGAGTTTTCAAAAAACCAACCAAACGTGCCACCTAAGAAGCAAAAAAAAAATCATGAAAGAACAAAACAAGCTACATTTTCTTGTGAAAAGTAGAAAAGTATTTTTCCCCATCCACCCACTTGAGCACATACTGTTAGTTAGGCAGTATTAACTACCACTGCAGATATGTATGCTTATCCCCCCCCCCCCCCCCCCCCTCCTAATTCTTCAATCTAAGACATAAGAGCAAGCTTTGTTTATAATTGAATATTTCTTGCAGTCATTGCAACACCAAGCTGCTCTGTAAGTTGCTGGAATGGTGCTCAGTACTTATCCTTGGAATTTATTAGTGTTTTGTAATTTAGTCCCTTGCGGATTCATTCCAAGAACTGGCCCTCAGCACTTGTGTCTTAAGAGGTTATCTTTTTATATTTTCTACTTTTCACAAGAAAATGTAGCTTGTTTTGTTCTTTCATGATTTTCTTTTGCTTCTTCGGTGGCACCTTTGGTTGGTTTTTTGAAAACTCAACAAACATACTACGGTATTGCACACCAGCCTTTTCTGGGATAGCATTCTTACCACTTTCCGCGGTCACTGAGGAGAAACAACCAAGTTTCGA
Source organism: Conus ventricosus (assembly GCA_018398815.1). Taxonomy (NCBI): domain Eukaryota; kingdom Metazoa; phylum Mollusca; class Gastropoda; order Neogastropoda; family Conidae; genus Conus; species Conus ventricosus. The sequence goes on from CM031613.1 coordinate 20,782,443, forward strand.
AATATCGGTATATGACTAGGAGTTATGTGTTAGTGAGTTTCCTCCCTATTGGAGATTATAAACTTGCTAAAGGCTCATTTTGAGAAGCATTTATTATATTTTTCCCCATCCACCTACTTGAGCACATACTGTTAGTTATGCTAGGTTCACACGAGAGCAACTTTTACTGCCAACAAATAGACCCCAAAAGTTGCCAACTCGATGTGCAACAAATCAAAAATAGATTTTGGCCAAAGTTGCTTCGTCATATGTGAACACAAGAGGCAACTATATGGCAACTCCGTAGCTCCGTAGCGAGAAAAGCGTGGCGGCACGTGCCGCTTTTTGTCGCACGCATGCACTTCGCTCCGCCCCTTTTTTGTTGCCTACCGGATATACTTGTGTTGCCAAGCTGTTCACACAAAAGCAACTTGAAGTTGTCATGCAAAAATTGCCAACCCCACCAAAAGTTATATCTCCCGACGTTCAACTTTTGGCTGTGACAACTTCATAGGCAACTTTTATTGGGAAAATCCAATGGGGTCTAATTAGTTTATAATGAGTTGCTGTAGTGACAACTTTGAAGCAACAATGTAGCAACACATAGGCAACTTGGAGTTGCCACCCATTGTTGCCTCATTGTTGCACTCGTGTGAACCAGGCATTAGGCAGTATTAACTAACTACCACTGCAGATATGTATGCTTATCCGCCCCCCCCCCCCCCCCCCCCCACCTCCTAATTCTTCAATCTAAGACATAAGAGCAAGCTTTGTTTATAATTGAATATTTCTTGCAGTCATTGCAACACCAAGCTGCTCTGTAAGTTGCTGGTATGGTGCTCAGTACTTATCCATGGAATTTATTAGTGTTTTGTAATTTAGTCCCTTGCGGATACATTCCAAGAACTGGCCCTCAGCACTTGTGTCTTAAGAGGTTATCTTTTTATATTTTCTACTTTTTACAAGAAAATGTAGCTTGTTTTGTTCTTTCATGATTTTCTTTTGCTTCTTCGGTGGCACCTTTAGTTGGTTTTATTAAAACGCAACAAACATACTACGGTATTGCACACCAGCCTTTTCTGGGATAGCATTCTTACCACTTTTCGCGGTCACTGAGGAGAAACAACCAAGTTTCAAAATATCGGTATATGACCAGGAGTTATGTGTTAGTGAGTTTCCTCTCTATTGGAGATTATAAACTTGCTAAAGGCTCATTTTGAGAAGCATTTATTTTATTTTTCCCCATCCACCCACTTGAGCACATACTGTTAGTTAGGCAGTATTAACTACCACTGCAGATATGTATGCTTATCCCCCCCCCCCCCCCTCCTAATTCTTCAATCTAAGACACAAGAGCAAGCTTTGTTTATAATTGAATATTTCTTGCAGTCATTGCAACACCAAGCTGCTCTGTAAGTTGCTGGAATGGTGCTCAGTACTTATCCTTGGAATTTATTAGTGTTTTGTAATTTAGTCCCTCGTGGATTCATTCCAAGAACTGGCCCTCAGCACTTGTGTCTTAAGAGGTTATCTTTTTATATTTTCTACTTTTCACAAGAAAATGTAGCTTGTTTTGTTCTTTCATGAATTTCTTTTGCTTCTTAGGTGGCACCTTTGGTTGGTTTATTTTAAAACTCAACGAACATACTACAGTATTGCACACCAGCCTTTTCTGGATAGCATTCTTACCACTTTCCGCGGTCACTGAGGAGAAACAACCAAGTTTCGAAATATCGGTATATGACTAGGAGTTATGTGTTAGTGAGTTTCCTCCCTATTGGAGATTATAAACTTGCTAAAGGCTCATTTTGAGAAGCATTTATTATATTTTTCCCCATCCACCCACTTGAGCACATACTGTTAGTTAGGCAGTATTAACTACCACTGCATATATGTACGCTTATCCCCCCTCCTAATTCTTCAATCTAAGACATAAGAGCAAGCTTTGTTTATAATTGAATATTTCTTGCAGTCATTGCAACACCAAGCTGCTCTGTAAGTTGCTGGAATGGTGCTCAGTACTTATCCTTGGAATTTAGTAGTGTTTTGTAATTTAGTCCCTTGTGGATTCATTCCAAGAACTGGCCCTCAGCACTTGTGTCTTAAGAGGTTATCTTTTTATATTTTATCTTTTTATATTTTCTACGTTTGTTCTTTCATGATTTTCTTTTGCTTCTTAGGTGGCACCTTTGGTTGGTTTTTTGAAAACTCAACAAACATACTACAGTATTGCACACCAGCCTTTTCTGGGATAGCATTCTTACCACTTTCCGCGGTCACTGAGGAAAAACAACCAAGTTTCGAAATATCGGTATATGACCAGGAGTCATGTGTTAGTGAGTTTCCTCCCTATTGGAGATTATAAACTTGCTAAAGGCTCATTTTGAGAAGCATTTATTTTATTTTTCCCCATCCACCCACTTGAGCACATACTGTTAGTTAGGCAGTATTAACTACCACTGCAGAGTTGTATGCTTATCCCCCCCCCCCCCTCCTAATTCTTCAATCTAAGACATAAGAGCAAGCTTTGTCTATAATTGAATATATATATATATAAATATTATATATATATATATATATATATATATATATATATATATATATATTATGTGTGTGTGTGTGTGTGTGTGTGTGTGTAGGGGGATAGGGCTGGAGGGTGCATGAGAAGGGTTGAAACAGACTGCATCAGAGAGAGAGAGAGATTCTTCACAATGGATTTTCATAGCACTGATAAGTGTAGGTAGGGTATGTGAAACTGTCACATCGAGGAAAACAAATACAGCAAAATCGGAAATAAAATGAGGTAGGGAACAGTAAACGATAAACAGTAAAGAAGTGGGGTATGTTGTGCTCCCATAAGGAAACCTAACACAGAGTAACTTTTATTCCAGACTGGCATAGCCTTTTAAACTTGAATAAAGTCAGACAAATACATAGACGAACAATCTAATAGTGGGGAAAAAAACAAGCGCAGGCCAACAACTGAACTGTCTGGCAAAGATTTGGACTTGAGGGGAGGGGAGGGGAGTTTGAAGATGGAGAAACTGGGAAAATGAAATTAAAAAAAAAAAATGTTACAGATATGAAAACTCTTCTCTAGCTGCATAAGGGAACCATCGCAATCCCTTTTGAAGGCAGATATATTTCTATTGCCTGCTCCGAGGCCTTTCGCCCGCTGGATCGGGACTCATCAGGGAGACACGGCTGGTTGTGTCTGCGCTCCCGGCGTCAAATAGAGACACACCACAGTCCATAATACTGTGGTGTTCTCACCACCATGGGTGCAAAAAAGAATCCAATAGCACCCCAGAGCAGCCAGCGAAGAGTAGTAAATGCAACCAAACGAAAGTGTGTGGAGGAAAAAAAGTTGCTGTAAAACTAAAGACATTATGCAAATAATATAAAATGGAGGGGACAGTCTTTGAGCCTACGCCTGAGGATCCACCCAAAGATGCAAGGGAGATCAAAAGACAAACACACAGACGGACAGAAACAAATACAAATAACCTCAATTTAATCAAAGCAAAATCGGAAATAAAATGAGGTAGGGAACAGTAAACGATAAACAGTAAACAAGTGGGGTATGTTTTGCTCCCATAAGGAAACCTAACACAGAGTAACTTTTATTCAAGACTGGCATAGCCTTTTAAACTTGAATAAAGTTGGGTTTTTTAAATTTCATTTTCCCAGTTTCTCCATCTTCAAACTCCCCTCCCCTCTCCCCTCCCCTCAAGTCCAAATCTTTGCCAGACAGTTCAGTTGTTGGCCTGCGCTTGTTTTTTCCCCCACTATTAGATTGTTCGTCTATGTATTTGTCTGACTTTATTCAAGTTTAAAAGGCTATGCCAGTCTGGAATAAAAGTTACTCTGTGTTAGGTTTCCTTATGGGAGCAAAACATACCCCACTTGTTTACTGGAAATACAGCAACATTTATTGTCTATCACTATCCCGAGATTGGGATCCAAGGCCAAACCTCTCTCTCTCTCTCTCTCTCTCTCTCTCTCTCTCTCTCTCTCTCTCTCTGATGTAGTCTGTTTCAATCCCTTTGGTTCGCTCAGTAATACTTACTTTTCGAACAGTGTTTTTTTCCTCTGTTTTTTGTTGTTTTTTTAAGGGGGTGATGAAGGTGGGAGCGGGTGAGGATGTGAATTCCCCTCGCTGACTCGTAGCGTTTCAACACACGTTTCACTTCAAATAGTCAAATGACTGGAACGTTGACATGTGGAACTGATGGTTGTTCATTTACCCTTTTTCTTCTGTGGTCCATGCCCACACATCATACACACACATCATACACACACATCATACACACACTTCATACACACACATCATACACACACATCATGCACACACGTGGCCCATGCCCACACATCATACACACACATCATACACACACATCATACACACACATCATACACACACATCATACACACACGTGGCCATGCCCACACATCATACACACACACATCATACACACACATCATACACACACGTGGCCCATGCCCACACATCATACACACACATCATACACACAACATCATACACATCATACACACACATCATACACACACGTGGTCCATGCCCACACATCATACACACACATCATACACACACATCATACACACACATCATACACACACATCATACACACACGTGGCCCATGCCCACACATCATACACACACACATCATACACACACATCATACACACATGTGGCCCATGCCCATACATACACACACATTGTACACACGCGTGCCCCATGCCCACACATCATACACCACACACACACATCATACACACACACATCATACACACACACATCATACACACACGTGACCCATGCCCACACATCATACACACACATCATACACACACATCATACACACACATCATACACACACGTGGTCCATGCCCACACATCATACACACACATCATACACACACATCATACACACACGTGGTCCATGCCCACACATCATACACACACATCACACACACACACATCATACACACACATCATACACACACGTGGCCCATGCCCATACATACACACACATTGTACACACGCGTGCCCCATGCCCACACATCATACACACACACACACATCATACACACACACATCATACACACACACACATCATACACACACACATCATACACACACGTGACCCATGCCCACACATCACACACACACATCATACACACACACACACATCATACACACACGTGACCCATGCCCACACATCATACACACACATTATACACACACATCATACACACACGTGACCCATGCCCACACATCATACACACACATCATATATACACACATCATACACACACGTGACCCATGCCCACACATCATACACACACATCATACACACACATCATACATACGCACATTATACACACACGTGACCCATGCCCACACATCATACACACACATCATAAACACACATCATACATACGCACATTATACACACACGTGACCCATGCCCACACATCATACACACACATCATACACACACATCATACCCACACGTGGCCCATGCCCACACGTCATACACACACGTGTACATTCACTATACACACATTTTAAAAAAACATGGTAGGAAGGCACTCGAGGTCGGACCAGTGCGTTGGGCTGATGCGTAGGTCAGACATCCTCCGAGTCGTAGCCACGAGACCCTCTTCTTCAGTTCTCTCATCTCAGTTGTGTTAATTCATATATCCATCAGCTTTAAATCATGCGTAGTGTGGTCTCAAAATTTAGCGGGTATGGTGTAGCGTATATGGACTAGTCCGCGCCGCAGTGACGCCACCTTGATAAAACTGAAATTGAAACTGAAACTTCTGCGGTCGATTTTCATTGGCGGCGTCAGATCTTCAATGTTGTCGCCACAATGAATTCCATAGTCTTGTCGAGGTTTTGATAGCTGCCTCAAAGCTGCGTCTGCAGCTCTGTGGCCTTTGGCCAGGTTTGACGGCGTGGAACATCATAGGCTGGACTTTACACAACTCGTGGGTTGGTTTTTTTTTTTTTTTTTTTTTTGTACTCCCAGTTCTGATGTTTTTTTTTTTGAAAGTACTACGCCGATTTCTTACCTCAGTGACGAAATACATTATGACGCATGTTTGATTGTGACATTTTCTTTTTTTTTTTAATTTATTATGACGCATGTTTGATAGTGACGTTTTTTTACACGCGTATTCAAGATAGATGTAAACTGGGAGTACGTTTTTATGCTCCACGTCTTCTTTTTTGTTTGTTTGTTTGCTTGAGCACCCTCTGTCTACCAGCAGTGAATGGAAGCCTGATTCAGTTCATGGAAGCCCAAAGGAGGTGGAAGGAGAGAGATAGGCTTTGTCTTCCATCTTACCTACCATGCCGTAGGTGTGGTTGTTACAATTTAGAAGGGAGACAGGAGAGGGGGAACTTTTGTGAAAGACGTCATAGCATTAATGACGTGTTGTAAGCCTCCTTTTTGTTTATCGCTTTTAGGTCTTTGTATTTTCGGTCAGTGTACTGCTATTGTTGATGTGTTTAAAACGTTTAGAAAGTGAATGTATACCTAATTGTTCAGTCTTGTTTTGGATCGATTGATAATGCGATTGGAATATTCAAGATTATGTTAGAATGTTCACCAGGTTTCCGTAAGTTGCTAGTGCATTGCCGAAGGTTCGAGAATGTTGTAGAAGCTGACCGAATTACATTTGCATACGGTCGTCGCGATTTCATTGGTTAAGCTTACTGATATGCAGAATATTCTAGAAAAGAATAATCACGTATGTTTGAGAATATTCTTTAGATAACATATAAAAGAATGAGAGCTGTGCGACTGAGAGAGAGAGAGAGAGAGAGAGAGAGAGAGAAGATTTGCTGAAGAATTCTAGTCTATAAGTGTTCGGGTCTTCACTGAGTTTGAGTCTAGTCGATGAAAAGCTGCCATTAGTAGAATATTCGCTGCTGCATGTACGATCGAGTTCCCGTACGACTTCTTGAACCTGAAGGTCTGTGGTTTGTTTTGTTCCTATATTCTTCAACGTTTGTAAATAAAAAAAAAGATCCTCTTCGTTTCAATACCGCCTGGTGTATTTTGTCGTCTGCAAGCCGAACACCTACCACAGGATCTACAACGAACTCTTACAAGCTAGAGTACTGCACTTACCTTGTAATGAGGAAGTCAGCGCATTTAGCATTGTAACGGTGGTGAATCTCTGATAGTCTGCTCTCCTCACAGAAAGTAGGCTGTGGAAACTCGTTTCTTTATATATATATATATATATATATATATATATATATATTATATATATATATATATATATATATATTAAATTCAAGTCTTTGTCAATTCATTGCTGTAATGACTGAAGAATTGTTAACTTGCACTTGTTTTCTCCACTATTTAATTGTTCAGCAGTATAATGTTTGGTCAATTGGTGGGAGATTGCATCTCTTAGGAGATCAAGTAAAGGTTGTTCTGTACAATTCTTAGCCACTCACAATGCTTGGGTTATTGAACAGCAGAGCTTACCACTCAGACTGTTCCATATCTTTTGATCTCCCTTGCATCCTTAAATGGATCCTCAAGCATAGGCTCAAAGATTGTCCCCTACATTTTATTACTGTTTGCATAATGCTTTTAGTTTTTCAGCAACTTTTTTCCTCTCCACACTTTCCTTTTGTTCCATTTACTACCCTTCGCTGGCCGCTTTGGGGGTGCTGTTGGATTCTTTTTTGAACCTTGGTGATGAGAACACCACAGAATTATGGACTTTGGTGTGTCTCTATTTGACACCAAGAGCACAGACACAATCAGCCGTGTCTCCCTGATGAGTCCCATCCAGCGGACGAAAGGCCTAGGAGCAGGCAATACAAATAGATCTGTCTTCGAAGGAGAGTAAGAGAATGTAAATATCTTCGTTCACGACCCCCCATGTGATTCTGCCCGAAAACCCCTTTTCACATACAAATCACGTCCATCACATGTCAGTTTTGGCCAAAATCAACCCCTGTTTCTAAACAAATTAACATGCCAAAACTGCCAAATGTTGACGTAATTAGCACATTTCCGTGCAGAATCACATGGGCGATCGTGAACGAAGATATTTACATTCTCTCTCCAGGAACATAAAATGAACTAAAAACGTATATGGTTTGACGCGCCTGCTGCCAGACTGTTCCAAAATCAATATAGCCACCACAGCCACAGCGAAAGCCTTGTGCAACGGGCCGTGCAAATCACGTGACAGCTCGCACCAATCGACAGGAGGTATGACATCATTTATTGATGGTACTGGCGAGCACCCGTCGATTTCAATCTTTTCCGACCGGGACACCAAGGAGTGAGGAGTCTTTTTAGCTCGCCGTTGTTCGAAACCGGTCTGGTCAAAAGAAGGTCTAATCTTTTAGAAACCAAGCAAGGAAAAAACGTGAAATGACAGTAAGTGAACTGGACGCTTTTTTACGTAATTGTTTTGTAGATAAACTTGATTATGAGCCTATTGATGAAGGTTCTTTTATGAAACTGAATAACATGACTGAAATTACACCTGTTTTGTTGAAGGTCGGTTATGAGATCAAAGCTGAAAAACGTAAAACTCTTCGACAATCTTTGCTTTTAGGCCATTGGCTTGAAAGAAACAAAGCCGTTTTAAAAAAATCTAACCCAAAAGCGTCCTGGGATAATTATTTGGAAAACGAAATTCTAATGGAACCACGATGTGTAAAAAAACTGACAGAATTATCATTTTGTTTTTACTATTATCCAAAGTTCCACAAGCTAGGAATTTCAATCCACAGCTTGTATGAGAAAGAAGGCTCATTTTAAAATATATGCAAAGCGACGTTGGTTTTCGTGAGTTCTGGCAAGCTGACTAAAGGCTAGCTGATGAGGTCAGACACGCGGGCCCAAGAGACAGCGACGGTTATTGATCCAGCAGCTCTCTACGGAGCGGTGTCAGGTCGCGCGACGCCAGAAGCCGCAGACTTCGACCTAAAGGCTATAAATACACCAGAACTGTGTCATTGTTCCGTGTGGAACAACGACCTAGAAAGGCTCTCAACAGGGCCGAAAATAATACTAAGGGAGGAAACTCCTGCACACCCCCACACACCCACCCCAACCCCACCACAACTCCACGCATGCACGCCCCACCCCAACCCAACCCCACACACCCCATCCCACGTACGCACGCATGCACCCACCCACGCACGCACACCCCCACCCCCCCCCACGCACGCACGCCCCTGCAACTGCCCACCCCACCCCCACGCACACACATATAACTTCTAATTCTTGCCTAAAAACAAGAGAAACTGATTAATTAATTTTTTTAATTTATGATTTTATTCTGGTTTAAAAAATGAAGGCCGAATTAGTACAGAGCTTATTAATATACTTTACGAGTTGGATTGGGAGAGAGAAGCCGATAAAGATCAGTTAAAGAACAGGTTTGAAGAATTAATTACTGATCTCTTTAATCGCATAGACATGCGAAAAAGTGTATTGGAAGCCATCAGTAAAATACCAGATAATTGGCCCCAACCAGTTGTAAAGTTGTTTGCTATTTAGTTGATAATATAGCTCCTGAAGATGTTAATCTAACTGTTTCTACTAGCCCTGAAGGAGTAGCTATTCGCTTTAGTGAAGATCAGGTTTTACGATTAGAAAAGACTATGAATAACAGTTGAATTTACAAGAGAAACTGATTAATTAATTTTTTTAATTTATAATTTTATTGTTTTAAAATGAAGCCTGAAGACGTTAAAAGCTTACTAATATACTTTACAAGTTGAGTTGGAAGGCCGATAGGGAAGAGTTAAAAAACAAGTTTGAAGAATCAATTACTAATCTTTTTAATCACATAAAGATACAAACAAACGTGAAGAGGGCCATTAGTGAATACCAGATTCTTGGCCCCAAAATATAAGAGTTTGCGTATTGTTGATTATATGGCATTAAGATGTATCTTACCTTTTTCTCCCAGCCCTGAAGAATATTATACACTTTAAAGAAGGATTAGGCTCGTGATTAGAAAAAACTATGTATACAACTGCATTTACAATTATTTTTATTTATATTAGATTTAAAAATGGCTGCCTGACTCAGTGAAATCTGATTTAAAGAATAGTAATGAATATTTGACGAAAAATGAAATTATTAAACATTGATTGAGTGAATTTGGGTATTGAGAAAGTCTAGACAATAATAAAGATTAATAGTTGAACTATTTAACGAAGCAATCAAAGTGATAAAATTGGAGTAGAGATTCAAAAAAGTTAAACATATTGGCGGGGCAATATTGTAAGGTTAACGTGTCTTGACGGTGTAGCGACACTTGGGTGAAGAATAAAAGCGGTGTTTTACTTATTTTATTTCATTATTTATTTTAATCTACGTAAATATTGTGGCTTTAAAAATGAGACCAAGTTAAATTCGAGGACGGAAAACATAATACAATGGAAGAAATATTTGAAATTGAAAAAAACCAATTACGAATAGTTTAGTGAAGTAGACATGGAACATCATAACCCCACAAGTGTTCATGAAAGGAAGACAGCTAACTCTAAAATCCCAGAGTCTCTTCAGATGGAGCGCATTAAAAGTGCTATTGACGTTTAGATTGATTATATAACACTGATGATAGTAACATGGAGTCTGGGTTTCAACCTAAACAGCAAAGAAGTATCAGCTATACGACTTTACTCTACTGTGTTACATGATTTACACAGTTTTAACAATGCAAGTGTGGAGGCAAAGTTATTAAGGGTCAGGGGGTCTGAAGGGACAGTCATTGAAATCAAATTAAGACAACAAAGTTTATCCTATAGTTGGCCTCCTTATTCCTCTTCCAAAAGAGTTAGAGTTAAAATGGGCATTTTTAACATACATAATTCTGACAACATTTGTTTTATGTGGAGGTTTTAGTGGCATTTACATCTGATAAAACTCATGCAACAGAGATATCTAATTATGAAGCATACAAACCCAGAACTGAAACTTTGTAAAAATAACTTACCTGAACGCATAGACAGCATATCTCAGATTTGAAGAGCAAAACAAAACCAAACATGTAAAAGTATACACATGGTCTGTAGTAGACAATCTAGTACCTCTAAGGATTTCTCCAACGCCGCCCTACTTTGGCGAACCGCAAACAAAACTGAAGGACTTGATACTGTTCGCAGACGGGTCTAAGAGTCTTATGTATTAATCAGAACAATAAGCAGACTTATGGTTTTAATCAAAGGATCCTGCTAAACCAGGGTTTGATAGAAGGTGTTGGTTAGAATCCCTACTAGAGAAGCAGCTGCCAGACATTGGAACCATTGTAAAAGTTTTGTAGACTGTATGAAACAAATCCTCACACCTAAACCAGGGGTCTAAAGTTTGTTTTAAAAATGTACACAAAATGCAGATGAGTCCGTAAGTGGGTTTATGACGACTTTGAATCGCTCTTACCGCATGAGTACTATGCCCACAAACACGCTAAAGAACAAAATCAACAACCTTAATTAAACCCACCATCAGATCTGTTCTTTATGCGTTTATGTTGTTAGGTCAGACGGTAAAAACACGAACCTGGATTTCAGAAGGCCCCAACGCAGCTAGTAGAATTTTAGATCCAGATGAAACAACTTCGCAATCAGTTATCCAACCAAACTAAATCATTCAGACATTGTTATGACTCCTGAAGACAAGCACGTTATGGACTCATCAACACACTGTTGGATATGTAAAATAAAGAATTATTTAGCAACGCAGTTAAGAGACACGATCCAATATGGACAGTTTTAGAGGGGCAGGCACAATCAATTTTAATCTTCAGCTTAGTTGACTTAAGACATGGAAAACTGCCTATCTTCTTTCATAAATACGAGGCTACGTTTCTCATTTTCATCATGCAAGCAGTGATTCTGAATATAAGAGGGAACCGCATTGCCAAATCTTTCGAAAGTAATGACTTTTACTCTTGACTCTTTATCATTTATGACTCACCCCCACATTGAAGGCTGTATAGATTAGGGGGTTAGCGGGATCTCACCGACTTTCCCCACATAAACATATTTGACCATTCTTTAGTGCGTAAGGTGTTTATCCTTATGAAATACATGAACACGTGGGATAGGTTTGCCGAAACTCATTCTCCTAAAGGCGCTTTTCTTTACTGTCTTGGGAGGCAAAGGACCTAAACTGACTCTGAATATGACACGCACAGAAAGGCCTGAGTCAGAATTACATGTGAAACGATGGGCGGAACTATCCACGCATCCCTAATAAAAGGCTGACGAGTGTTTCTTGGAGAGTCTTTCAGAATTACGATCTACATGATGAAAACATTACAAACTTAGACTCGTCACATTAATCTCTGCCCAGGTTTATCCTTGGGATTCTTTCTTAAAGTCTACCAACATCAGATTGACCTTCTTAATATTGATCTACCACACTCAGATGATTGAAGACGGGCTGAGGGGAGGTATTAGCATGCTCCATCCTTACTGTAAAGCTACAAAAGTATTTTAGACGATTAAGACCAAATAAAAACCAACCAACTACTAATGTATTAGACCGCAACAATCTGTATGGATGGCCATGAGTCAACCGCTTCCCCTGCGAAACTTTTACAATGATAAAAGGGCCTCTGATGATAACACTGTGTTAGGTATGTTGTCACAGTTACGCTCGATAATCCGCAGGACTAATCTTGGAATAGACTTATGTAATATTCTAAAGAATTACCGATCTCCACACGATTACCCCTAAGCTGCCGAAAGATTAAAGATGAGCCCATCGAGCCACCTAAAACTTGTTCCCCATCTTAGACATAAAACTAAAAATATGTGTGCCATTACGACTCCTACAGTTTTACTTAAGACACGGACAGAAACTGACCGCTGTTCACTGATCATTTCTTTTGACCACGAGCCCTTTATGGAGCCATACTCAAGAAGAATAATGATCTTAGAACCCAAGCCATGACGCTTCAGAAAAAGAACTTTCTTTTAAACTGTTGAACAACAGCAGTTTGGCCCAAAACCATGGAGAAGTAACAATCGCAAAGATGTTAAATTTGTTACAAAAGCAAACAAGCATTAAGTTTGCTCTAAACCAACTCTCAAGACTTTAGAAGATTTAACGGACAGCCTGGTTGGCATCATTATGATGCAAGAAAAAAGGATGTTAAGTTCGGACCAGCCCGTGTTTATCGGTTTACGTATTGGATGTAAAGTAATTGATGCTAGAAATTCTGTAGACTACTATAAACGCTGTCTGTACCCAGGAAGCAAGAGTCTACACAGACACCTGACTTCTTTTATTCTAGGACGTCCCAACTGAAGAACTTCTATAAAGCATAGAACAGAAGTAGCTAGGAACTGAAGGATGGTACGAACATGTGACTATCAAAAGACCAGTCCGTTACATTCCAACAGCGAACAAGCAAGTGATTGGGAAGATGAAGGAAGACTCAATGGGAAAGTTATTACAGATAGTTGGTTTGCGGTCAAGATGTATAGCGTTGCCAGCCAGACTTCTGAAAAGAAAAAAGCTAAAGGAAACGAAAAGAGTTGTCACCCAATAATATCTCCCGACATAAAGACGCTCTCTTTGAAAAACAAAAGTATATCATCACACAAATGTTAATCTGCGCCTCTAACTCTTATCAAGTAAACACAATGCTGTTAAAAAGACATCACTAGTCTTAACATAACAAGAGAACAACGTCAATCTGAAGTTATTCATTGCTGTAGGAATTGGAGAACTTTAAAAGCTTAACTTGACAGACTTGACCCTGCACTTAATAAAGACCCTAATGTACTTACTTAAGAAATAAACCAGAACCAACTTAAGAACCTAACAAGTACTTATATAAACTTATAATTTTTTTCGCACCTAACAATGTACCTATCCTATGCCATTCACTTATAAGTACCTTTGATTAACTACTTAACTGTACTTATCTAGTTCTTACCTTGTACTTCAATTAGTTCTTAAAAACTATTACATAGAAAATGGGTTTTATGAGGAGGTTGCACTTTTTTTGCAGAAAGAGGTTCTTCTTCTTTTACTGTGGGGGCTTGCAGCTTAGTTGTAGGTATGGTTTAGGTATTTGTAGCAAAAAAACCACCAACAACAGCAGAGAGCACCCACTAATAATGATACGCTTTAATGTTAGTTTGTGTTGTGTTAAATGTGTTGTTGGTGCTGACGATGCTGTATTATTATCTAACCAATTTTTGTTTTGCGGATTGTTTGATTTTCTCAGTTAGTTCCATTCAGCCAGTTTTACGCCAGCCTCAACCGTCCAGGGTATTAGTCTTAGTAACATAACTCCTTGCGGGAACCTTCTGCCTGCGGTACATTCACTTGTGGCACTTCTGCACCTGAGGATTGTTCTGCGTCTACTTCTTCTCCTGATCGTCCTTTTTTTTTTTATTGCGAATTAAAATTTAATATGATCAAAATTAATATGATTAAAAGTAATTAATCCCATAATGAAATGGACTAACATAGTCCAATTTGTACTACATGGTCATCGCAAGAGTTATCGAGGGAATGTTATCCAACGGATCTTGTGATAAGTCGTTTTTAAATCTTCTTCTGAATCAACGGCGCCATCTTACTTACTAACGTAGCCTATAGGCTAAATATTGTCGGACCACTGATCTAACCATTTAGATCCTAGCTGAGGCTCGTCACTAGCGTAGTATTCTCACGTCTGAAGAAGACCAATGGTTGGATCTGTTCAATACTTAGTTCAAACACCTAAATACTGTCTAGTTTTTGCCACACGGCCAGAGAGTTAATTTTCTTTATGGCAGTGGTCTACAGATAGTCTGCATGCCTCCTACACTTTAAAAGTTCGTAACAATCCATTTTTCAAAAAAATAAAAAATAAAATAATACTTGAGTTAAATCATGAGTTAAATGATGGTTAATTATGGCAGATGCAATGATGGTTAAAGTTATTCAAACCCTTGCAAAATGTCAGTTAGGAATAAAACCGCCCAACATGGGGAAGATAGAAGATTCGCAAAAATAGTTGAACTTTATTTATAGCTTTAACAACAAAATATAATATGAATTTAAAAAGCACATAGACAGTCTTCGTATAATGTTATTTTAAATATTTTTTTAGTTAATAAAAAGTGCGTGAAAAAAAAGGATTATCATACAAATTTACACTCTGCAGAAATTAGCGGCCTTAGTATAGGCTATAGCGTGATAAGCAAAAAACATGTTTAAAATGAAGCCGGCGGATCTAGGAAGGTTAGACATTGAGGATGTTGTTACAAGGTTTATGTCGATGTAATTACTGGCAGGGATTGCGTTCAAACGGACTTTCTGTTACACAGGGGATTATCCGTAAATGTTGTTATGAAAGATTAATTCATAGGAAAATATTGAATTATAAAAGATGCAGGAAGTAGTAATGTGGTAGGAGGAGCTAGTGTTATGCTTTAGCCTTCTCTGGAAGCAATTATATGATTAGTAAATTGAGGTCTGATGAGAGAGAGAAACGTATAAAAAAGGAATAGAAGATTTAGCCAAGGCAAGAGCGCCTTATGTGAAAAGGACGAATTGCTCACTTAGACTTTATTAAATAAAACGTTAAGGGACAGGGACATACAGAGCACACATTTCCAGACGTTGATGAGGCAATGAATGAGTATTAATTAGTGACAGGAAGGAAGGTTTCAAACATATCCACCGCCGAACTGTCTGACTTTTATGACCGTCAGAAGAGAAGACAAGAAAATAGCAGAAAATGGTTTTATTGGAGGCGCTATGGGAGCATTATATTCTTGCACAAACAATATAAAAAACCAATTTAAAAATACCATTAAAATACAGTCCTTCTTATGGACAATAGAAGTACAAAATAACTCTTCCCCTAAAAGGGTAATGGAGAAAGGAACTGACTGCTATTGAAAAAAACTGAGTAAGCTGCTTAGAAGTGTCTTGAATCGGATGCGGAAAGACTGGGCTTTCAAAACAAGCAATTGGACAAATATATTGCCTGCCCCAAAAGGAATAATAAGGCCTAGATTTGTTAAACTCAGATCCAAAGACACACCGATGGACTTGCTGTATCTTCCACATGATAAAATAAGAATAAAAAAGTTTAAGTATGCTTCTGACAGTTGGAGCCATGGCTTCAAGATACAAAGACGCTGTGAACCTTTACGGCTAAAAGCTCAACTGCTGTGGCTGAGGCTTACCCACAAATATAATGCGGAAGGGCATTAAAGTATCTAGAATGATTCAAGTTATGATGGGAAAGAGTATAAAGGCTCTGTTAAACAGTAGTTTTAAAACAACATGTTTACAGTTCAGAGAGGGATCCTGGAACCATCGGTCACAAGCCCTAGTAGAAACTTTATAAGAATTTTTAGCTGAACGTCTGTTTACTATCAATATCCACAGAGAAATTATGGATAGAACCGCATAACACAGAATGGGTTAGAAGGTTGCCAGCATTCTTAAGAGCTATGAACAATGAAGAATTTAAATCAACAGGTCTAAAGACAGTGAACGCGATCAAATTAAAAAAACTAGCATACAGAAGATGTGCAGGGGACTCAAAAACTCTTGCCGTTTGACTAAAAGTAAGATACTTGTTGCTCCTGGAGAGGCAGAAGGCGATGTTAGAATTGAGCCACATACCCTATAGGAGTGTATATGTGTTGAGATGAGGCGAATTATGAAAACAGACCCTCCCGTGTATTATTTAAGAGAAACTCTTTCTGTAAAAAGCCTGCCCCTAAAAGATCTTTTGTTCGAGAAGAGATGAAGTTGTCCGCAAACACAGGTACAAAAAAAATAGTATTTGGTTAACTTATTTTTTTGGTCATATTTTGGGTTAAAGATCGTGTGTTAGTTTTTCAATTGTTATGTTTAATTGCGTCAGTGGCTACCTTTCGTGAAAAGGTAACACGTCTTTCTCACACCTTTTGAAGTTCAATTTTCTGTTGCCTGGTATCCTCACGTCAGCCATAACGCTTATCAAAATCTTGACTGTATTGTATTCAATCCAGTAATGATTTTGCTTATTCTTAATCTAAAGGAACAAGTTTTGCTGATGCTAGGGAACAATGGCGGTTATGTGCTTTTGTAATTTAGGATGTTAATTTTTTCAAACAGCACTTTTTACAATCATAGAAGGGCACCTAAAACCTAACCAAGCTCCCAAATGCTAAAGAGACTGGCGGCCCCAACCCCGTAGCTAACAACGGCAAAACTAGACCCCGCACTTACGCTAGCTACAGCTGACGCGCCAGTAATTAATAAGAAAAGAGTATTTAAAGTTTTAGCATATTTCCTTCTAGTAACCTATACTTATCAAGTCGCTTTTCTATTTCTTTTGAAGTTAAGTTATTTGCTTAAACATAACTGTCTGAACATGCATTTTTAAATACGATATTTTATTAATTAATCTTGTTACATATATTCTTATTAATCCTTTCTGGAAGCACTTATCAATTAAGAGAGTAAACCGAAATAAAATCAATCATACTTAATTAAAATAAAGTCGAGTACTGTTGTAGTTTGTCTTTGTTAACACATCACAGTAACTTGTCAGGATGATACATGGTGATTATTTTGTCCGTTTTTAGTAATTGCAATACCGAACTTACGAGGAGCATCATAGTTTTCAGCCTTTATATGTATACCTCTAATTAACGTAAGTACCGGCAAACTAGTATCACCCTCCCTAGGGTAATAATAAGCGATAATTCATCGTCATCTTGCCTAGGTAGCGATTCTAGTTTTGGGGAAAATTTCTAAGCCGCGTGTCACTGCACTTCAGCCAGGACTGCTTTCTCTGTAGCATTATACAGAACTGCCTAGTTATTAATTGTTTTTTTTGATGTGTTCCTGGAACCAGGTAACAAGAAAGGGACTGATCAAAGCCTTTCTAAAATTGTTTTCTATCAAAGTTTACATTAGGGCTTCGCAGTTCAACTTTAAATTACACGCAATTTCGGAAGCAACGCCAAGCATTTCTCTTTTATGAAGTTGTATTCGTAGTTTGCCAAATCGTTTGACTCTTAAATTTCTTATCTCTTTAGTGGTTAGGATACTGCTGTGTTTTATGTCTTAATTTCTGTTCGTTTATGTAAACCCATCATCTGAGTATTCAAATTCCATAAAACATTTTCCTGGCCACCCTATCAGATCCAACTCGTATGTGTCTGTAGGGTTCTTTTAACCTCATACTGCAAGCATATAGGAGTAGCTCCGCTTTTGCTAAGGCCCGAGACATTCTTTTCTAATAATAAATTATAATAAACAAATTGTTATAAGCAATCAATAATAAACAATCTACAATAAACAAACGTATTGAACTGGGGGGTCAGATCCGTATAAGCGCGCTTAGCGTGCTTAGATTTTTCTAACTGCTCTTTTTTTAGCTCATCTTTGTCCCTTTTATTATTTACACTAAACATTTTCAACACTATCTTTGTCCTAGTGTAAATAATACAACCGATTTTAACTGCGATCTAAAGTCTTTTAGTCGCATTGTATTTCTGAGTAGAGCACAAGGAAACTACGGCGACTAGTGGCGGCCATAAAGGTAGCTTTGACAGGCATTTCATTTTTAACAATGTCTCGTTCAGCCGACCAGTCATCAAATAATAACAGTGTTTCGGTTCCTCAATAGTCTAAGAAAAGTTTAAAACAATATTGACTTCAGTTTGTCGCTCGGGACAACTAGACATATATTCTCGTTCTGTCCAAATAAACTCCTTTCTTTGTAAGACTTGTTGTGCTTACATGGTTGTGCAGAATATAAACAATGTGGCTTCGTAATGAAACTCTGTATTATTGTTTGTAACAAAAAAGAACAAAGACCAGTATACCCAACCCAGTAATCCGCGATAAGAGGAACAGTGCGGATCTTTAGGTAGAAACTTCAAACTATCCATCTGTTTTTATTAGAATATATCTTCTGCATTTAATAGCCGCGTCTATTAGGCCTAGTTTCTACAATGTTTAACTGAGCGTCACAAACCATATAAATGTGCATTTTTATTGGGGGAACGTTTCGTCTGCTTTCTTGTGATATTTATTTTTATGCCATCTTGACCTATCCTTTCTCAATTCAAACAATCTGTTGTCAAATGTGGAACTAACAATCCAGCCACAGCCCATATTTGGTTTTAAAGTAGTCTTCGAGTCTTACATCATAAAAGGCGAAGTTTTTTACATACGATCACTGCAGGGATCCTTTGCCTACCTCAGCAAAAACTTTCTTATTGTCATCGACGTGTTGGTGGGGTAAAAGACCGCGACCGAAAACAATGATCAGATTGCATTTATTGCACAGTCGACCTTCTCAAATTTTGGTTATTAAAACACTTCTGTTTTCTTCTGAAAAGAGATATTGTTCATCAGTAAATCAGACCAAAATTCTTTTCAAAGACAGCAGAGGCAGATTTAGATGTATGTTCCAGAGGGTGTCTCGCTTGTTTCTATTTTCTGGAATGGCGGTGTATAACGTTTTCATACTAAATAACCGTTTTACTTTTTATACTGGGTTAGGATTGTTTGGCCAGTCCAGGGTTAGTAAACAACATCAAATCAAAGAGAAATGGTCGCTGACTGCTGAATTAGCTAAAGGGGCCTTCAGACAGAAGGACAGAACAGCTTAGGATTAAATGGTCAGATCCTAAGAAAGTTTTTTTTTAGGGCTCTTGGTAAATATGGCATATGCGTCTTTAACAGCTCAAAATCTAGAGGATGCCGAATTGTAGCCAAAGCTTATTGCTACTGCCACATCTTAAACATCATTCTTTGCATCACCCGCTTTAAGCCTGTGATTGAGGCCGTTTGGGCTTAGTATTCCTGATAAAACATTCTCTTTCCTTTCTTATTTAGGCAGCCATAGATCAGAATAGAGGGGCAAAAAATGTCTGCCTCGCTTAGTACAAAGAACTTCTCTGCCTCCAGTTGATTGCTATAAGTTTAACGAATAGCCTGCCTACAATTGGCAACAACAGTCGCATTCGGATCTGCGATGTAATATCTATTTTGACTGATAAGTTTAGCGGTTTGCCTGGCATTTTATAACCATCGTCATCGCCACATCGGACGACTTGACTATTTAAAGTTTGTACAGGCTGAATGTTGATGGAGTATGTTACACTAATTACAGTCTGCTTACACCTTTTACACTGAGGTTTCCTTCTCTTTTCTGTATGGATAGAGGTCACAACGTATGAGTTCATTTTTTTATAAAACAAAAAAAAGAATTAAATAAAAAAATATGGCTGAAGATTTTGACGCAATTGATCTGGTGAGAGACGATGAAACAGAACTGGGCCCTCATTGCACAGAGAGTTGAGGAGCGGGGTTCTTTTATCCTAGACAACGTCAAGAAACAATTGCGAGAAAGAATTTCAATTCATTCTATAAAAATCCTAGGACGAGATCTACCAGAAGTAGATGACCCTAACGATTAGAGGAAGATGGGGGCATATTGATATAAGAACTGGGTGCAGGAGGCCCGCCGAAAATGACTTCAATGCAACCCCAAACAAGCTTTTAAAACTAAGCACAGTTAGGGAAAACTCCCCCTATTGTAAGGCGAACATTAACCTTTTAGAGATTAGAGCGAAGCCGTTAGTCGTTTTTACAGAACTGGGTGGGGTGCCAACACAATCTGGGAAATACAAAACTACCTCATCAGATTTATATCACCAGCAGAGAACTAATAGCAAGAAATTGAAAACGAGTTTAAGTGAGGAGACAGTCAGGAAAAACATTAGCAACCATTGATGATCCTCCATTGCTGTGCGTGACCCTCCCGGGGGTCTAAAGGGCGCTTTTACGACAATAAGAGAAGAACTAATGCTCGGACCACAGCAAAACATAGTACGCTATGAGAGAGGATAGAAGAAGGAAAAAATAAAGTGGTGATAACAATTTTGGGCCAGAAGGAAAAGGTTTAGAAACAGCAGAAAATACAGAAGTTAATGGGCCGAAAGGAAAGGGCAGTTTAATGCGCGGTTTCTATTCTCAGAGGAAACTTTAGAATCTCAACAACCAGATTCAAAGAATATTAAAGAGAATACTTCATGAAAACATACGCGGAGAAAGAATAAAGGATTCTGACTTCATGAACAAGGGATTACAATAGTTAGCATATTAACAGCCGGTTGGGTTTGTATCTTACACACGTTTATGTTTAACTGGTCGTGCACAGCGGGGCAGTAGCTACCTCCCAATGCCTCAGCCTGTGAAAACGTTGGATTAGAAAACAATAGCATATCTAGCAAACTTATAAAAGAATGATAGCTGCCAAAGGCTTGAAGCTCTGCCTGGCATAATTGGCAGTGTTGTTAGTTGGGTTTTTGTCTATATAGGCCAAAGTTTGCTGGTTATATGGACTGACCATCTGTGGGCGTTAGGAGTGCTAGCTGCTGGATTAATTTTTAGTGAAATAAGTATGGCTAATCCAGTACAAGTTAAAAAATACAACAAGGGCTGTCTTTTCCTTAGTTGGACTGTCCAGTGTGAGGTAGATCACGGTGGCGTGCTTTCTGGACTGCTTTCTGGCTGTGGGGTGCTTACTGGGGCGATTATAACGGGACTCGCTTTCTTCAGGGCTAGGTATTTTTTTAAAATGGACGGCGCAGGCCTTGTTTAAGCTTTGATTGTTGCCTAAGTTTTGATCTTCTCCGCTATGAGATTCATTGGTATAATTTCTGTATCCTGCAAGCTGTAGTCTAAGGTCAGAGGGGTTTACATGTATAAATCAATGGCCTACAACAAAGTCAACCTTTGACCTAGCCTGCGCAAGGAACGTCTTGATACTTTGTATGTGGAGGCCAAATCAACAGAAGAGTTAAAGCATTTCTAAATGGCTGAAATTGTTTTCAGGCATCAAAGCCGTAGACTGATCTAGTATGCTAGACTTGTCTGTGCTTGTGCTCCTAATAGAAACCAAAACGTATGTCAGTATGTGTCATTAAGTCTTTGCACTCCCTGGCATTTGTTAGGCTCATTTCATTCTAGCTAAATGTTGTCCAGGCTTAGGAGTTTTTGTTCTATGGAGGGATCTAATCGAACTTGTTTGTCTGGTTGAAAGAGTAGTGGCCAGGGCCAGTAGTCATAAGTTATTCTCTTTTTTACACCACAAATACAATGTGCCTAACCCCATGATTGTGGTCTAACTTTTGTCTAAAGTCAGTTAAAGGAATATGTTAAATTCGTTGCAGATTCTTTCCTATGCCTTATTGTCCATTGGGTGTTGCATGGAATTAAACGCGCTGTCGCTTGGGCGGGCTACTTGTAGTTCAGTTAGATATACGCCTGTACTGGGTAATAAACATGAAAGTTTTTTACTTGACCTTACTAAAAGTAAGGGATGGTTTAAATGGTTTGCCTATGAAACCCGCAGCCAGTAGTAGCGCAGTCACTGGCAATTTAGCTGATTCTGGTCAAACGTATAGGCAGGATGACCATGCGATGGTACTCTATCATTCTTTAATTGGCGGGATTTGAATATTAGTTAGTGGTTAAAGTCTAACTTAGTAAGCCGTTTCTGAAACGTCTAACTGCA
>CM031613.1:20805090-20821297 GCA_018398815.1 Conus ventricosus
CTCTCTCTCTCCTCTCTCCCCCTCTCTCTCTCTTTTCCTCTCCTCTCTAGATAGTTGTTCAAGATATGAAATCATCCATTTCATCCCAGTCAATTTCGTGTGTCCTCAGGGTTCAGTCTTAGGAACAATATTATTTACAATTTACATAAACGACTCCCTCTTTACATTTCTTCTTCTTGTGAATTTTTCGCTGATGACACCACCTTACACAATAAAGGAAAAAATGCAGATGTAGTGTGCGCTGACTTACAAAATGACGTACGGGCTCATAAAATGGACAGAACTCAATCATATGGCACTTCCAATCCTAAAAAATCTAAATTCATGTTAAAACTACAAGGCAAAAGCGACAAATATCAAAGATAATCTTAAGGGAAAATTAAAGATACATGAATAACATTTTAGATGAAGTAAGTTCTCACAAACTATTTTGGCTTATTATCGACAAATAATTTATCCTGGTCGAATCAGCTTTCGACTTTATCAAAAAGAATATCGAAAAAAGTCTTTCAGCTTAATAGAATCAAACATTTTTTGGATCAACACACTGGGAAATTATTTTTTCATGCTTATATTCAAAGCGATGTGGACTAGCTTCAACCTTTGGGGATTTAGCTAGTAAAAGCCTCCTTAAGGCATCTTGAAAGTCTCTACAGACGCTCTCTCAAACTATACTTCTTAAATCTTCGTCTCGGGAAATAAGTGATTATAAAGAACTAAACATCTTGCCTTTTGAATTTAAATGTATTTTCAACAAAGCGTCTTTATGTTTAAGATTAAAGAATAAAACCTTGCACCATTCTATCTCCGAGAAAATTTCCCGTAACGAGAGTTTCGTAACAAAAGCACGATATTAAACCCTCGTCCAAGAACTGATCTCTTTATGACATCTTTTATCTATTTAGGAGGAAATTATGGAATGAAATCCCAGAATACATAAAAAACAAAAAAAGTTTATTAACTTTCAAAAAAGCAACCACAGATATTAATGGAAAAGTCATAAATGGTTGGTTTCTTTCAGTTGAGACCTGAATTTAAATGATACAATAATTTTCCTTCTCTTTTAAACCCCCCCCCCTCTTTTCTCTCTCTCTCTCTCTCCTCTCTCCTCTCTCTTTTCTCTCTCTCTTCTCTTCCCCCCTCTCTCTCTCTCTCTCTCTCTCTCTTTCATTCTCTTATGTACCCTTCTATGTTAATGTTAAATGCCATGTCTTGCTTCTGCATCCCGCTTTCCTTTCTCCCTCACTCTGTCTCTCACTGCTATTTTTTGTTAACTCTCTCCCTCAAATCTCTCTCTCTCTCCCTCGTCTCTCTCTCTCTCCTCTCTCCTCTCTCTCTCTTCTCTCTCTCTCCCCTCTCTCTCTCTCTCTTATGCCCCCACCCCCACCAATCCCACCCCTTCTGTCTGTGTTCACTCTTGTACATTAGTTTGTTTCATTTGGGATTATTATATTTCAGAATTTGTATCTTTTTTTTCTTTTCTTTTGCCCCGGAGGGCTGGATGTAAAAAAGCAGTTATGCTACTCCACTACCCTCTGAAAATAAAATTCTTCGTTTTGTTCGTTCGTTTTGTTCTCTCTCTCTCTCTCTCTCCTCTCTCTCTCTCTCCTCTCTCTCTCCTCCTCTCTCTCTCTCTCCTCTAACACACCACACACACACACACACACATTATCTCTCTCTCTCTCTCTCCCTCTCTCTCTCCTCACTCTCTCTCTCTCCCCTCTCTCTCTTTACAAACATGTCCCCACCCCCACCCTATACACACCCCACCCCCCACCAACCACACACCTACCACCAAGACCACCACTCAACCCCACCTCCACAACACCAGTCCCCTACAACGTCCCCCCCCCCCCCCCCCCCCCCCCCACATACCCTTGCAACCCTCCCGCTGCCCCCTCAAAACTTACATCCGTGTTTCTGGTAGGCGGTGACGGCGATGAACTGCGTCTCCGGTAACGCGGAGACGGTGATTTCCCACGCCCTGACCCCCCTCGCGCACCTCGGCCACGTGCAGGCGGGCCCGGTACTTGTGCATGGAGCTGATAATGACGGGGGCCGCTTTGTCTTGCCGGTTTTTGGTCAGTTCAGCTTGTTTGAAGGCCCCCCCGCCCTTAAATCCAGAAGGCACCCGGGGTGGGGGGAATTTCCGGGTTCACAAACACCCGCCCGTCTGGAACAGGGGAAGAAGAAAAAAAAAAACCCCCGTTTTTTTGGGTGGGGACTGGGAGAGAAAAGAGAGGGGGTGAAGAGAGAGAGAGGGGAGAGAGAGAGAGAGAGAGGAAGAGGGGAGAGGAGAGAGAGGGGGGTTTTTGAGAGAGCGGAGGGGGGGGGGGGGTGGGGGGGGGGTGCGGGGGGGAAAGACAGGTAGAGGGGTGGAGGGAGAAGGGTGGGGGGAAAAAGTCGGAAAGGGGGAAAAGGTTGGAGAGAGGAGAAAAGAGGAGAGAGGGAAAGAGAGACAGAGAGAGGAGGAAGAGAGAGAGAGAGGGAGAGAGAGAGGGGGAAAAAAAGAGGGGGGAGAGGGAAAGAAGGGGAGGGGGGGGGTGGGGGGGGGGGGTGGGGGGGGGGGGAAAGGGGGGGGGGGGGGGGGGGGGGGGGGGGGGGGGGGGGAGGGAGGAAAAGGCCCGGTGGGTGGAGTTTTCCCTTTTTTTTTTCTGTCCATTTTTGGGTTCCCAACCCCCAGGGGCTTTGAAACCCACGCCCCCCGCCCCCTTTCCCGACCCCCAAAACCCCCCCCCACCCCCCTCCTCCCCCGCCCCACATCCACACCCCCCGGCCCGGCCCGCCGCACCCCCCGGCCCCGGCAACCCCACAGGGAGCAGTAAATGTCAAGTCGCCCAAGGAAAACCCCCCGGGAGGAAAACCCCTGCACTGCTCCGGGAGTAAACTTCCTTTTTTTTCATGGACCCGTTCGGGATCCAACACACGCAGACACCCCCTTTTACTAAGCCCCCTATTTTTGCTGACGAAGCTCCGGCAACTTCCCTTCCCGGGGTTGATATGAAAAGGTTAAAATATTGCGAGGGGGGGGGCCAGGGGAGGGGGGGGGGGCAAAAAAGTGGGGGGGGGGGGGGGGGGAGGGTTCCTATCTAAAAGCATACCTAAAACCCAGAACCACAAAAAAGGGAAAACAACTCTTTAAAGGGGCAAAGAAAAAAAAAAAACATTGTTTAATTTTTAGCGGTAGATGACTATTCTGTACTGGGGTTTCTTTTTTTTCACCCGTTTTTACCCCCACACAAAAGGCAGCGAAATCTTTCAAAATTAAAACTAATAAACACAACAACGGGAAAAATCGATCTTTGTGACGGATTTCAATAAATTTGGGACTTCCTTTGTATCTTGCCTAGACACCCAAAATTTCAACGTTCGTCCCCACAAAGGCGATATGGTTTAACAGGGAAAAACACCCCCAGTTGGGGGAGAAAAAAAAAAAAAAGAGGAGGGGGGGGGGGGGGGGGGGAGGGGGGGGGGGAGGAAAGCATAGTACAATCAATGTACAATACAACATGGAATAAAAGCCCCAAAACAATCCCAATGCAAACCCAAGAGGATGCAATGCAATCCCAATACGATGCGGGTTCAATTCGTGGGGCCCATCGCCAACCCGGGACTGCGATGGACCAGGCACCCACTCCGTCCCAAAAAGTCACTCTACAAATGGGGTTTTTTTTTTGGGGTTTTTTTTTTTGGGGAAGCCGACAATAAAACCAATAAAACGATATAATTTAAAAAAACCCCCAAAAAGAAACCAAACCTTTTTACAATTTGAGATTTTTTTGAAAAAAAAAAATTCGATGAAGAAAGTACTGGGAATGGTTTGGGTCTTTATTTGAAAACCTGGATCTACTGAACCCATAGAGTTTGCTTGTTTTTCCCGATTCGGAAACCCGAATAGCCAAAATCAAAATGCCCTTCCCCAACAAATGGTGTTTCAGATCGCAGACATGGGGGTAAATTTTGTAAGTAATGGGAAGTAAAGTAATGTAATGTAAAGTAATGTAATTTTAAGGAATGTAATTTTAATGAAAAGTAATGTAAAAGGGTATTTATAGAGTGCTTTACCCCGCGAGAGCCCAAAGCGCAAAATTTCAGAAACATGATATATACTTTAAATTTTAAAATCAAAACACACACACACACACACACAAACCACAACACACACACAAACACACACAAACCCCAAAACGAAAAACAAAAACACACACACACCCCAAAACACACAAAACACACGAAAAAAAACACACACACACACACACACACACACAAACACCGCGCGCCCCCCCCCCCCCAAACGACACCAAAGAGCGCGGTCGGGAAAAAAGAGACTCGCGCCCCCAGGGGATAAGTGGATACTTATTAATCAGTCCCCAGGGAAAAGATGTGGGCTTTAGGGGGGTTTTTTAAAAGTCTTTCAAAAACCCGCGTTACGCAGAGAAGAAAGGGGACCCCTTCCCCAGAGCAGGTTTCCAGGTAAGAGAAAAATCACTGTCTGCTTCTTTCCCTTCCTCTCCCGGGCCCCCTCCAGCCCCTTCCCCCCGCCATCTTCCTTCCCTTTAAAAAAACTGGGGCCTTTTATGAAATTTGTGTTTGTTTTTTTGTTGTGTTTTGTTTTTGGTTAAACTTCATATCCCCCGTCTGTTGAAAATTTTTCAAAAATCATAAGTTCTTCAAGTGTCATTTTTTTAGACTTCTCGCACTTGATGATTAAAGGTTTCAGCTTTTTTAAAGAAAGAAATTTTTTTTCCAGAAATTTTGCTATGATGAACAAAATTTTGTATGAAAAATGCGACTCTTTTTTAATACAATTCCCTTTAAAAAACCCCGGGGAAACTAACGGTTTTTCCCAAATTTAAGTGTAGGGCGGGTTTGGGAGGAGGGGAGGGGGTTAGACACGAACAGAAGACAGACAACCCGACAAAACAAATTTAAAATGACAGACTGTGGATATAACGAGCGCTTTGATCTCCCAGGGTTTCCCCGGGGGGGGAGGGGTCACAAGGGTTGACACGAGACAGAAAGGACACAGAAAAGACAGATAAACTTACAGGGCGGGGGGACATAACGAGGCTTTGATTTCCCCCCCAGGGGTCCAGTCGCTCGGACCGACTTGAACCCCCCGTTTTCCCCGCAGGGGGGCCCCCCCCCCCCCCCCCCTCCCCCCCCCCCCCCCCCCCCCCATTTTCCCCCCCCACCCCCCGTCGCCTCCATCGGGGAAAAAAACCATAAGGGCCCCCCCCCCCCCCCCCCCCCCCCCCCCCCCCCCCCCCCCCCCCCCCCCCCCCCCCCCCCCCCACAAAAACCCCATTGCGCAGTGCTTTTCCCCTTTGGTTAAAAAAGCACCCGCGCTGGGGAAAATGATAATTTCGCCCTCCGGTGGCCGTTGGCGGGAAGCGCGCGCCAACAAAAGCCGAGGCCCGGGGACCCGGTGGTCATGTTTCTGCTGACAATCATGTTCTCCCGGTCTCTCGGGGGCTTGCCCAAGCCTTCCCCGGTCCCCCCGTTGTCATTAGTCCCGGCTGACAATCGCTTCCAGAAAATTGCTCCCTGTTACGGTACCTTTCCGGCTGGTGGGGGTTTAGTGGCCTTTCAGGCGCCACCAGTCGGGGCTAGCTGCCCAGATATCGTCAGAACCCGCCGGGCGGGGTCGCGTGATGGCGCGTGGCGCCGCTGCTGCGACCAATCACAGCACGGCACTGCCGCCCGCTGCGCCCTCTGCTAGAGCTGTGCTGTGCTGTGACGTCCCGATCTGTTGGCTTGGTAACAGTGCCCCTGACGGCAGAGACGTGTTGCAGGCTGGCTAACTCTTGCGGCCGAACTATTAGGCCCTGTAGTATTACACCTGTTGCAGCTTTGTTACAATTAGACAGCGACCTGAGGAGGAGGGGGGGGGGGGGGGGGGGGCGGAGAGAGGCAAGGGGGGGGGGGGGGGGTTGGGGGAGGAGGAAGCGCAAGAGCAAGTTTGAAAATACAGTGAAATAATATTATGCTGGCGAGCGCTGTAAGTAAGAGAATGACAAATAAGCGAGGCAAACGGTTACACTGCCAAAACAAACCAAAGAAACTAAATAACAGTACGTACTAAAAGCAACTCGTTTCGACCTGGAAGCCTTCTTCTGCAGACTGGACAAACAAACGTGATTTTAAAAATATTAAAAAAAAGAAAAAAAAAACAAATCAAATAATGCCCTAGCGGACTGGGAGAGTATGTTTGGCAGTTGATAAGAAGTACTTCGGAAAGTGTGCTGCTAGTTAACAGGTTCTCAGTCTTTGTGACTGGATGTTAAAAGTTTTACTGTAGCGGCTGAACATTCATAATTAGGCCTCAATACCGATGGTTTACACCTTGGGAGGAATATAATTTCCGGAACGACTCAGAAGAAAACAACGAACAAAAAACAACAACAACAACAAACAAACAAACAAACAAAAAACGTCATAAAGTGCAGGCGAACAACTTCCTCGTCTTTGTGGAAACGACTCAGCAAATGTATGCCATTCCACTTTGAAATGTGCAGCGAAAGAGAGCTAATCGACGATGAAAGAGCTGCTTCTTTTTTTTTTTAAAGAAAATAAATAAATAACATGTACATAAACACAATAAAGAAATGAATAAATACAGATAATAATAGTGTCAATAATTTGGACATCTCCACAACGCCTCAGCCATTATCAAATACTGGTTTTAGCAGAAGCATCACTCCACCTTAGTGTTTGAATTCACAGAGACAGAACAGCAGCCAGTCGGCCCGACGACAAGGAATGTACAGCGCCTGGAATGAACATAATATCTGTGTGTCGATGGTCACTTTGCCTGACTGGAATGAACATAATATCTGTGTGTAGCCTGAGACGGTCGATGTTCACTTTGCCTGACTGGAATGAACATAATATCTGTGTGTAGCCTGAGACGGTCGATGGTCACTTTGCCTGACTGGAATGAACATAATATCTGTGTGTAGCCTGAGACGGTCGATGTTCACTTTGCCTGACTGGAATGAACATAATATCTGTGTGTAGCCTGAGACGGTCGATGTTCACTTTGCCTGACTGAAATGAACATAATATCTGTGTGTAGCCTGAGACGGTCGATGTTCACTTTGCCTGACTGAAATGAACATAATATCTGTGTGCAGCCTGACTGAAATGAACATAATATCTGTGTGCAGCCTGAGACAGTCGATGTTCACTTTGCCTGACTGAAATGAACATAATATCTGTGTGCAGCCTGACTAAAATGAACATAATATCTGTGTGCAGCCTGACACAGTCGATGTTCACTTTGCCTGACTGAAATGAACATAATATCTGTGTGCAGCCTGAGACAGTCGATCTTCACTTTGCCTGACTGGAATGAACATAATATCTGTGTGCAGCCTGAGACAGTCGATCTTCACTTTGCCTGACTGAAATGAACATAATATCTGTGTGCAGCCTGACTGAAATGAACATAATATCTGTGTGCAGCCTGAGATAGTCGATCTTCACTTTGCCTGACTGAAATGAACATAATATCTGTGTGCAGCCTGAGACAGTCGATCTTCACTTTGCCTGACTGAAATGAACATAATATCTGTGTGCAGCCTGGGACAGTCGATCTTCACTTTGCCTGATGAAATGAACATAATATCTGTGTGCAGCCTGAGCAGTCGATCTTCACTTTGCCTGACTGAAATGAACATAATATCTGTGTGCAGCCTGAGACAGTCGATCTTCACTTTGCCTGACTGAAATGAACATAATATCTGTGTGCAGCCTGAGACAGTCGATCTTCACTTTGCCTACTGGAATGAACATAATATCTGTGTGCAGCCTGAGACAGTCGATGGTCACTTTGCCTGACTGGAATGAACATAATATCTGTGTGCAGCCTGAGACAGTCGATGTTCACTTTGCCTGACGTTCTTTTTTTTGAATAAGTACACACATGTAAAGAAAAATGTTTTTAATAATTTTTATAGGTTTTCATTTAATTGTGTTTAGTATAGAGATAGAGGTGCATTTATTTTATTGCAGTGTTTTAAGTGCACCCAAACTGGTATAAAAGTTTGATATGCTGATGCAGACTGTGTGTAGCCCGTGCACAGGTTTTAGAGGGGAGATGCATGGATCTCGTGCAGTTTTTTTAAACGGGTGAGCTTGAAGTTTGTTTGTGTGGCCGGTCGATGTTTAGCTGTCTGCTGTGACAGACCGAGAGAGAGAGCGTGCGCTGTCTGCTGTGACAGACCGAGAGAGCTTTAAGACGCTAGTAAGTCCTGGGAGAGAGAGGCCCGGGTAAGTTGAAGACTTAGTGTTGTTAAGTTATAATATTTCATTTTCTTTACAGCTTGTTTTTTGTTTTTGGTTTATGAATAGTATTACGATGAATATGTTTGACAAGTATATGAAATTTATTCTTTCCATTGTTTTATAGATTCGAGATGGTTCGAGGCCGTGTGAGGAGACAAGCTGTTGTTTATATAATTAAAATTGTCTTGTTGTTGAAATGAATTGGAAATATATTAATTATTTCTATTTATCTCAGGAATTCCCGGAGGTGAGACGGAAGGGATGGTGGTTAGTTTTCAGGTGGAGACGAAGTGTTTAAAAATTTATTATTGAAGTGTTAGGAACGGATAGTAATGGTGGTGTTCCAGACTTTGTTTGTAGAGGTGGCATGCTCCGCTACGGGAGTGAAGAAGCTGGAGGAGCTCCCTGCCGTAGACGTTTGAGGCTGCACCGGGTGTGAAGATTTTACAGAGGGCCCATGCTCCGCTACGGAGTGAAGAAGTGGAGGAGCTCCCTGCCGTAGGCGTTTGAGGCTGCACGGTCGTGAAGACTTACAGAAGGAAGGTCCCGGGTACTTTTGGGGCTAGTCGCGGAGCCGGGACCAGGTTGGGGTCGTTGACGTCGTCCCTGGTGAATCCAGGGGAGAGAGGCGACGAGGAAGGACTTTGGAGAATCTTTCAGGGACGTAAAGTGAGTGAAAAACCTTTTAAACTTTCCCATTTCTTTCTGCTCTACCCCCGGAGTTCTGAGTGTAGACATTTTCAAATAATTTAATAAGAAGGGGTGTATTTTATAAAAGTCTAAGTGTTTATCCTGGGTAAGAAGGGCGTATGGAGTAGATTGTGTGTGATGTGAGATTTTTATTTCTGTCTCGTTGTGTTTGCAGTGGTGCCCCCGAATCCCAGGGTTAGGCTTTGTTTAGTAGGTAATATATAAAAGTTTCCCACACCTGATTTCATTTGAAAAGTCCATGTATTTTTTTTATGTTGTAATTTACTCCCGTCTCCGGGTTTACGGGGACACTACTGTGAAAATGATAGTTTTCTGTAGTGTCGAGGGTGTAGTTCATTTTTCTTCCTTTGTTTACTGTTCTATCTCTCTTGGCTCCTGTTTGATTGTGTCTTTCTTCTTTAATACTTTGATATGTTTAAGTTTATGTGTGAATACCACCCCTTTGTAGTGTAGGGTATTTTTTTACATTTGTAGTTTAGTTTGTTTTGTTTTAGTTTGTGGTGTAAATTGTTTTGTGTGTTTTGAAAATGATACTGAATAATATTTGCATTCTGTAGGTTTCTTTTTCTCTTCCATTGTATTGTTTATATAATTTGTTTTGTGTGTGTGTGTGGCTTATGATTTAAACTTTTGTGTGTGCTTAGAAAATTTGTTTACTAAAAGTAAATTTTGATTCAACATTGTTTTTTTGGTAACATAAATTTATTAATTTTGATTAAAGAATTTAATAGTATTTTCAAACTGGATCCGGATTAAATTTGCGTTGTTAACTACAGGCAAAAGGTTAGGTTTGGCTGGCCCAGAACTTAAAGATTTTGTGGATAAATACTTGGAAAGAGAAGAGAAAAATCACACTCAAACGACTTGATTTAGCCGCTAAAAAGAAAAAGAAAAGGATTGGCAGCTAAAAAGAAAAGAACAAAGAGATTTGGCAGCAAAAAAAGAAAAAGAACAAAGAGACTTGGAAGCTCAACTGGATAGAGAGGAAAAAGAAAGACTAGCTCAGGTGGATATGAGAGGAGAAGACAGGCAGGCTAGATAGCTAGGAAGAGAGAGATGTAGCTGAAAGAGAAAACGAAAGAAAAGGCTCAGATAGCTAAAGAAGAGAGATTTTGACTGAAAGAGAAAAGGAAAGACTTGCTCAATTAGCTAAAGAGGAAAGAGAAATGCTCAGAGAGAGAAAGAAAGATTGGCTCAGTTTCAGGTGATAAAGAACAGGGGGAGAGAGAGTTGATGCGATTGAAATTTGAAAGAAAAGCTCAAAGACAACAGGAAAGTGAGGGGAGAGGATCGACTGTTACAGAAAGAACTAGCTGAACTTGAATTGAGAGAGAGAGGATAAAATTTTCTGCGAGGGAAAAACATGAGCAGGTGATCAGAACAATGGTTCTCAGTCGGGTTTTACTAAAGCAGTACGTTATCCTAAGATGCCTTATTTTAATAAATCTAAGGATGATATGGACTCATACCTATTTCGTTTTGAAACATTTGTGAGAATGTGAAATGGGATGAAAAGGATTGGGGTTGTTCTTGGGTGTACATTTACAAGGCAGTGCGTTGTCTTTGTATCAATATTTTGTGTGCAAGTGGCCCTGTAGAATATAAAGAACTCAAAAAAGTTTGCTTGCAAAGTTTCAGTGTACAAAAGATGGGTACAGAGATTAAGTTTAGAAATTCTTAAACCAGAGAAAGATGAATCTTTTGTGTCATACGCCATCGTTTTACACATTTGTTTGATCGTTGGGTGGAACTTTCAGACATAGATTTGTCATATGAATGTCTTCGTGTTTTGGCTATTATGTGAACAAATTTTGTCTTCTGTGAGCAAAGAATTGGAAGTTTTTCTACGTGAACGTAGTTTGAAAACATCTGCTGAAACTCTTAGAAGCAGCAGAAAGCTCCCGTTTGGCTCATCCAAATAAGTGTATGTCACGTGGGAACAAGTTTGAGATTGGCATGTCTACTTCAAATGGACAAAAATGTGAAACACAGCAGGGTTACCAGGACGGTTTTTTTCCCGTTCCCAAACTTCCCTTTCCCCAAAAACCCCACAGTTCCAGTACCCTCGTGCTCAAAACCAGCAGTTTTCTGATCGTGGGGGACAGTATTTCGGTTTCAGAAGTCGTGGTGGGTCGCAGAGGAAAATGTCGGAGTTTGTACTCGCAAGGATTTGTGAGATGTTTTGAATGTGGTGGTAAAGGTCTTTTACAGAGAGGAATGCCCACATTTCAGAGAAGGTCACTTCTCAATCTCCAAAAACAGCACAAGAAGTTAGCATTGTTTCTTTTGCGTTGCAGGATTTGTGGAATGCGAGGTGCTGTGTTCTTCGTTGACTTCAGAGCCTGGTTCCTTGCCCATTTGTGATGGAACTGTGAATGGCTTTCAGGTGTCGGTTTTTACGTGATTCAGGTGCAACAACTTGCAGGAGTTAGGGGTCACTTGTTCGTCCAGATCGTATGTGGGACAGAGCAGAAAGTAGTTACTTTGGTGGAAATATGAGGAGTTCCTGTCGATCTGTGGAGGTGGATACAGTGTTTTTTTCAGGTTCTCTGTTATGCTGTGTCATAGATGAGCCCATCGCAGATCTCATTTTGGGGAATGTTTCAGGTGTTACTCCATTACGGGTTTCTCATCATGAATGATAGTCCTCCGATTGCAGCTGCTGTGGAAACAAGGGCGCAGGAAAAAGCAGGGAACAGAAGGGAAAGGTGAGTTAAAATTTCCCAGTGTCGGATTTGTCTTTGTCAACAGAGGAATTGATCGTTTGCGGGAAAAAAGATGTTTCATTGGCTAAGTTCCAAAACATGGTTCAGTCTGGAGAGTGTATTCAAACAAAACAGAGTTCATATTCGTTTGTGAAGGAAAAACGTTGTTTTGTTTCGTTCATTTTCCAAGGGAGATACACACTTGTCAAGATTGTGGTTCCAGAGAAGGTTCGCAGAAGGTGCTGTTTACAGCTCATGATGCTTTCTTGCAGGTCATTGTGGTGTCAGGAAAAACATTGGCTAGAGTTCGGAATCGTTTTGGTGGCCAGGAGTAGTAAGAGATGTCAAGACTTATTGTAGGACATGTGAAATTTGTCAAAATGTTCTCAAAAAGGGGCGTACTCCTGATGTTCCGTTGTCTCAGATGCCAAGGATAGAGAGCCTTCTACAGGGTAGCAGTAGACATTGTGGGTCCTTTTTCTCCACCTTCAGAGGCAATCACAGGTATTTGTTGACAAGACTGCAAAAGTACAGAAGAAGTACCATGACAAAGTTCTCGTGTTCGTTCGTTTTTAGTGTTGACGAAGTACTTGTTTTCTTCCTACAAAATACGAACAAATGTTGATGACATGGAAAGGTCCCTACAAGATTGTAGAAGTACTTGACTTTGACTTTTGTCGTTGGACATGGGTGGAAAAAGGAAAATTTTGCATCCAAACATGCTGAAAACTTTCACAGGCGAGAGGTTTGACTGTGTTGTGAGTGTGAATGGTTTGACACAACCATTTCAGGACATTCTCTCATACGTTTGTTCCTCAAAGATTAAATGTTGAAATGACAATAGACATGTGTGTGACGGTCACAGAGTGAATGTTCCCGTGAGAGGTTTAGTAGTGTTTTGCCCTTTTGTTGACATGATGAGAACATTTAGCGAAGATTCCTACTTTGGACACTTCTTTCTAGTGAGACGTGCTCTGACGTTCATTACTCTGACAAGTTGTCTGTGACAGAACAGAGAGAAATTTTTGACGTATTTAGCAAGTACGAGTCAATTTTGACAAGTAATCCTGGTTGTTGTTCTCTGAATATTGTTTCACGACATTAATCTTGTGACGGAAAAACCAGTTTTCAGGAAACAGTACCCTCTTCCTTTTTCTTTCAGGAAACGATTAAGGAAGAGGTACAGAAAATGTTGAATTTAGGAGTCATTGAACCGTCCAGTCTCCTTATTCCCCTCCTGTTGTGTTGGTTAAAAAACCAGATGGTATCCACTAGATTTGTTTGTGATTACAGAGAACTTAACAAAGTTATCGTACGGATTTCTGAACGATTCCTGATCCAGAGGAGTTGTTTTCAAAAGGGTTGTTCTGCTCGTTACCTTCACCAAAATTGATTTAAAGAAAAGGGTTTCTGGCAGATTCCAGTGAAGGGAAGATGATAGAGATTAAGACGGCTTTTCAAAACCCCCTAGGGTTGTTTCAGTGGGGTGAGAATGCCCTTTGGGTTGGTGACAGCTCCAGCGCGTTTGCTAGGGTTATGCGTGCTTTAAAGTTAGGCGAGTCGCATTTTAATTTCTTCGATGATATTCTTATCTTCTGTAAGATGTGGTTTGGTCATTTGAGGATGTTGAGGAAGTGCTTAGAAAAGCTAAAACAAGCAGGTTTGACAGCTCGTCCTTCGAAGCTCTATGCTGGATTTCAAGAATTGATTTCTTGGGACATACGTTGGTCATGGTTCTTGCAGCCAGACAAGGAAAAGGTTGAGAAGATTCTTCATGTTACTCCTCCATCTACAAAGAGGCAAGTGCGGCGTTATGGGGTTGGTTGGATACTACAGACGTTTTATCACAACTTTGCGTCGCTTACTGCTCCTTCGCGATTTGTTGTCAGGAAAGGCTACAAGAAGTTGGAGTGGTCGTCTGCTTGTCAGTCTGCTTTGGAGAAGTTGAAGAAAAGGTTGTCTTCAAGTCCGATTTGCTGTTGCCAGATTTGGGGAAACCATTTGTGGTTCGGTCGGATGCCAGTTCCATCGGTCGGTGGTGCTTTGTTTCAGGAGCATGATGATGTTCTTTTATCCCGTCGCTTTCGTGAGTCGAAAACTTCTGCCCCCGAGAAACTCGATACAGTACTATCGAGAGAGAATGCTTGGCTATTTTTGTGGGTGATTACGAAGCTAGGTAGATAAACTCTGGGGAAGGACATTTGTTCTCCGACAGATCATCGCCCCTTTGACTTACCTCCAGTCTTGTGTTTTCAAAATGCAAGGATTATGAGGTGGTCCCTGTCATTGCAGGAGTACAAGTTCACTGTTACTCCCATCTGGGTACTGCAAATCTGTTTGCAGATTTTCTCAGCCGTTGGAAAAATGAAATGCTGATGTTTTTGAGGGTTTTTTTGTGATCTGTTTGCAATATGACTTTTTTGTATGCTATTAGTATACTGTTTTACATGATGATTATTGTTGCGTGTTCGGATCCGTCAAAGTTTCTTGGATACTCTCAAATGTCAATTTCTGTATTTTGTTTGTATTGATGTTGATCCATGGATGAGAATTTGAAAGGGGATGTTTGAATAATATGTTTCTATGATAAATTTCGAGGTAGTGAATTAAAGATAGAATTTTGTCTTGGAGATTTTTGTCATTTTGGATGTGTACCTTGGTTATCCTTATGGTTTTAAAAATCGCTTGTGCGCTCTTTTTTGTAAGGGGGGGGGGGGGTTCTGTTAAGAAAAATGTTTTTAATAATTTTTATAGGTTTTCATTTAATTGTGTTTTTGTATAGAGATAGAGGTGCATTTTTTTTTATTGCAGTGTTTTAAGTGCACCCAAACTGGTATAAAAGTTTGATATGCTGATGCAGACATGTGGGTAGCCCGTGCACAGGTTTTAGAGGGGGGATGCATGGATCTCGTGCAGTTTTTATAAAGGGTGAGCTTGAAGTTTGTTTGTGTGGCCGGTCGATGTTTAGCTGTCTGCTGTGACCCGACCGAGAGAGAGAAGGGGTGCGCTGTCTGCTGTGACAGACCGAGAGAGCGTAAGACGCTAGTAAGTCTGGGAGAGAGAGGCCCGGGTAA
Organism: Conus ventricosus; assembly: GCA_018398815.1. Lineage (NCBI taxonomy): Eukaryota > Metazoa > Mollusca > Gastropoda > Neogastropoda > Conidae > Conus > Conus ventricosus. The sequence continues at coordinate 20,819,870 of CM031613.1, forward strand.
GTTGAAGACTTTGTGTTGTTAAGTTATAATATTTCATTTTCTTTACAGCTTGTTTTTTGTTTATGGTTTTGAATAGTATTACGATGAATATGTTTGACAAGTATATGAAAATTATTTCTTTTCCCTTGTTTTATAGATTCGAGATGGTCGAGGCCGTGTGAGGAGACAAGCTGTTGTTTTATATAATTAAAATTGTCTTGTTGTTGAATGAATTGGAAATAATATTAATTATTTTTATTTATCTAGGAATTGCCGAGGTGGAGACGGAAGGGAATGGTGGTTTGTTTTTCAGGTGGAGGGCGAAGCTGATAAAATTATTATTGAAATGTTAGGAACTGGGATAGTAATGGTGGTGTTCCCAGGACTTTGTTTGTAGAGGTGGCATGCTCCGCTACGGGAGTGAAGAAACTGGAGGAGCTCCCTGCCCTAGACGTTTGAGGCTGCACCGGGTGTGAAGATGTACGATGGCATGCTCCGCTTCGGGAGTGAAGAAGCTGGAGGAGCTCCCTGCCGTAGGCGTTTGAGGCTGACCGGTCGTGAAGACTTACAGAAGGAAGGGGCCGGGCTACGTTTGGCTAGTCGCGGAGCCAGACCCCGGTTGGGGTCGTTGACGTTTGTCCCCGGTGAACTCCAGGGGAGAGAGGCGACGAGGAAGGACTTTGGAGAATCTTTCAGGGACGTAAAGCTGAAATGAAAAACCTTTTAAAACTTTCCCCCTTTCTTTCTGCTTACACCCGGAGTTCTGAGTGTAGACATTTTCAAATAATTTAATAAAGAAGGGGGGTGGTATTTTATAAAAGTCTAAGTGTTATACCCCTGGGTAAGAACGCGTATGGAGTAAGATTGTGTGTGATGTGAGATTTTTATTTCTGTCTCGTCTGTGCTTGACAACACATCACAAACCCCTCTCTCTCTCTTCTCTCTCTCTCTCTCTTCTCTCTCTTCTCTCTCTCTCTCTCTCTCTCTCTCTCCGTGTGTGTGTGTGTGTGTGGGGTGTGTGTGGTGCGTGCGTGCGTGCGTGCGTGCGTGCGTGCGTGCGTGGGGTGCGTGCGTGCGTGCGTGCGTGCGTGTGTGTGGGTGTGTGTGTGTGTTTTGTGCGTGCGTGAGAGAGAGAGAGAAAAAAAAGAGAGGGAGAGATACGATATGGTAAAAACATAACATAATGAAATAAAAAACGATATCAAACAACGTAATAAGGCAAAACACAAGACAACGCAGCGCCCCACAATGCAATACAATAAAACACATTTAAAAACAAATACACCATGACAACATCGCAACAACAACAAACAGACATGTACAACTACACGGAAACAACGACACTCACAGCGACGGTCCTGTGTCCCCCCAGTCCATACACATCAGTATCAGAAAAACATCACACAGCACCGACAGTACTCGCAGCGACAGTCCATACATCTCACTATC
>CM031613.1:20821397-20845057 GCA_018398815.1 Conus ventricosus
AGGGGAAAAAAGAGGGGAAAGATAGAAAAAAGGTGGAATGGATAGAAGAAAGAAGTCAGGAGGAGTTTCGATAGAAAGAAGAAACAAAGAGGAAGTATGTAGCACATCAGTATGTTGAATAGGAGGCACCAGTAAAGGCTAGTGGGATGGTTGAGTAGGAGGGGGAGTACACAACGGAGAGGGGGATGGAAGGAAGGATAGTATATGGCGGAGGGGGGGGGTGGGGGGGAGGGGGGGGAAGGGGAGGGGGAAAGGGGGGGAAGGAAGTGGGGGGGAGGGGGAGAAGGTTCAAGGAGGGGTACAAGAGAAAACCTGTCACAGACACTATTATAAAATGTAACTGACATATTTACAATCAAAATGATAAAACAACTTCATTAACATAGTGATCTGAAATTAGAAAGATAACCGTAGGCAAAATGAAGCTAACAAAACAAAGTACAAGTTATGTAAATTTTAACTACTACGTTGCATGACATACCATCAAAGTTGTAAATAGCAATTAACATTTCTATAAACTAACATGACAACCTCATTATGTAATTAGTAATTAACATATTCTATAAACTACTAACTGAGTAAATCTGTCAACCCATTTAAAATGCAATTAAAGAAATTAAATATCTAAGCACATACAAACTCAGTGACATGGCAATCTAAAAACCAACGATAACATAAAAACATCATGGAACTAATAAATTAGAATAAAATTGTACATGTCTTTTACCAGGGAGAGAACTATAAAAGGGGCATCTGGCTCACCGGTCTCAACGAGTTTCGACGGGCGACTCCGAATGCCCCTTTATAGTTCTCTGACAAGTAAGACTTCAATAACCAAAAAATAACGATTTTTTAAAACAACATATTGTGTAGGTTATCGTTTTCATCTAATTTACTAAACTTTTCAGATTCAGTTTTGTTATCCTGTGTTTTTCCTGTCATTTTCAATACATCATTTTCGCGCAAACATTCTTCAAATGAGTCTCTGTCTTCTGTGAATTAAAACTACAGTCTTTAACTGTTCTCTAAAGTCTTTTAACTGAGTTATATTTTTGACATAAAATCACAACTTATCCTAGCATGTCTTCCACTAAAGCTAGTTTTGACAAAGTGTTTCTCTTTTTAACTATGTCTCTTTCTGCCGAACAGTCATCTATAATAAATAGTGTCTGCGTTCTTCAACAGTTTTAAAACTGTTCTAAACATCACTCAGTTTATTGCTAGGATTAACTAAATATATTTCATCATTGTCATATAAACCTTTATCATGATATGCTTGTTCCATTTAAGTGTTGGACAGAAAATCACAATATGTCAAAATTATAGCGTAAACTGTTTGCAATAGGTCTAGGACAATATTGTTTTCCACAGCCAGTCTGTCCACAAATCAATGAACAATGAGGGGTTTTTGTCATAAAGTTTAACTGCTCCTAGTTTATACTAGAATTAATCTAATCCAGTTATTGTTTTTATCATGCTCTCTGTCAAACTTGTTCAATATAATAAAATCTATAAGGTCTAAATGTGTAAGATTATCCAATTCAGTGCTGTAAGATTGTTTCTGTTTAGACTAATATTGATTTTGTCACTGGTTGTAACGACTTAATCCCCCACCGTCGTAAAGAACGACGACAGTAACTTTAGATTGTCAACGTCTAAGTTTTGCCAGCTAATTAGAATTCCTTTAGAAGACTTTCACTAACGCCACAACCCATCCCTCTCCACATCTTTTAAGACAGAAATTTCAAATATCATTGTGAACGTGTCTCCTAATTTCATTGCGGAATGAACTGTAATTTTGTAGAAGCATCTTTTAAACTGATTCTCTTCTGTGGAGGATGTACTGTTTATTCCCATACGTCTTTATTTCAATCTCTTTTCGACTATTGTCCTCTGGCATAAGACGTACATGTAAAGGACCTGAGTTGAATGTTTTTCTGAAATTTTTTGAGGGTTTTTAAAAATGTAAATGGGCTTATGAATTCAAATTTTATGTCCATTCTAAATATGGTTCTAAGTGCCATTTGCGTCAGGTTTTCGAATCTATTTTATATTCATACTGGCCATTTATTTGCTTCTACATTGCGCAGTTGCTCTAGTTTAGGAAACTTTTTGTTGTCGCCAACCTCTTTGCGTTTATAATCACATCTTTAGTTGTACTCAAACCATACAAAGCGCTATCTCGCCATTCTGTTCAAAGTCCGCTACGTCTGCAAGGTTTTTAATTCTAAAGTTATACCCCTCACAGGCGCTAATGTAATCCTGGTTTTTTCTGGCCACGCGACATTTTTAGTACAGCTTATTATTTTATTTCTAAACAATGTGCAGGTTATCACATTTCACGACTTTCCTGTTTTGTCTGCAATTTTTATATTAAATGATTCGACCCTCCAAAACTAATCTTTTAAACTGTAAATTAGGGATTGTATAATTTCTAATCGCATTATGCAGCTTTCCAGATGGAAGAGCTCTTAAAACAGTTGAGGGCCTTCCATCATATAAGTTTTCATCGTGCTCAGTTATCCAAATGAACATAGAGTAATGAATGTAATGCAAGATCGAGCGGATTTTCTCCCTCATAAGTAGTTTTGTTTGCTGCACTCTAAAACTATGAGTTGGGTCGATTGTCAGTTGTAAAGCCTAAATTTTTAGCTAGCTCTCTATCAAATTAGTAACCTACTTCTTTTCTTCAGGCTTGAATGTTAAAAATTGTTTTTAGATTTGCATTGTTAAGTTTGAGAGTAATGTCAAAGTTACTCATTGCTTCTTTTAGTGAGCAAAAACGTAATAACCATCAGGTATGGTTAATGGCTAACTAAGTTCCTGCATTATTATATTTTTTAATCTTATTATTCTCCTTGGATTCATGTTATATTAAACCATACGACTTTGTAGAATATTTCATGGAGCGCGACCGTTCTGGTTCCGCATTCGTTATTAATAGCATGTTCTAAAAACGAAGGGCGGTCTTGAGTTGTTATTGTTACAAACATTTTTTTAACGAATAAAAATGAGTGCATTTTTAAATATACTGATGAAAATATTCTGTTGGCCCGCATTACAATCTTAAAAATATAACAACTGATACTCTTGACATTTCTGTGACTCGTCTGACGCCTTTCAAGTAAAGGTGAGTATCTTAAACAGATATCTTAACCCCCCTATTAAAAAAGACTACATCCCAAAAGTATGGTTTAGTCATCCGATGCAGTTTTATCAGAACCAGTTAAACTTTGCTGTGTTTTGTGCATCAACTGGGTGTGGAGTGTCGTATGCTGATCATTTAAATCATCCTGATCCTTTGGTGAGGTCAGTGTATAGATTTCATTTTTATTACACCTTCAGACTTTATTTTGACTGAACTGCAAGCGCATTACCAAATGACAAAAGTTTAATCCATTCAGCAACAGAATAGACATGAAGGCTTTTGAAAGGATCTGTAACGAATTGAATATTAAGGCTAAGACAGACTTTTAGACAAAAGTTGGATCTTAATCAGGGTCTAGGCACCCTTATTTTTGGGGCGTGCACAGAAAGTATAACTATGCCTGGAATTCTCCTTACACCTTTCTCTTCAGGCACAGCTGTTCACCTCGGGTCCATAGAGCAAGAGCATAAAACAGCATGGACAACATTTTATCTTAGACACTTCTAAGGGCCTAACTTGAGCAGGCATAGAACAAATAAACGACTCTGTCCGTACTTACGTTTGGTGTTTGCTAGGTTCGCAAGCACAAACGAGATCGAACATAACTGATCCTTCTATTGGTTTTGATGCACAAAAACAATACTTAGCAAATTTAGAGGGACGCCATTATTCTACAGTTGATTTACCTTCAAGTATTAAAAGATACCAAAATGTTTTACAATTACGCAAGATCGAAAGTAGACTTTGCTGTTGGCACTGGTTTATACATGCTGCCTTCTGACTCAGGCTCCAGATAGGAACAATAATAAACTACAATAATGAAATCCTTGTGGCAGGCAATGAACAGAAAGTCGGAAAAAACGAAATAAATTCTGAGCCTGTAATATTGCAAGCAGTAAACAAACAAGATGACCCCCAAGAATAAGTCATCCAATCCCTGTGGCCCAAAAACCCGAAGGACGTTGAAGAAGTCCAAAAAATAATGGCCATGAATATGAAAAGACAGCACTTGTTGTTGTATTAACTGGCATAGGATTACTCGGTCTTTATCTTATAAATATTAACCCGACTATTAAGAGAACTAATGTCCATAAGTGCTCAGCCATAAAGCAAACTACTTTGCCTGCAGTAGACAAAAGCCAGCTAAAAACCCCCCCTAATATACCTTGTAAAGCATCCACGGCTTTACTGGCTAATTTTTTAATAAACCCGCAGATGATCAAGCTGTTTTTTACCCTGATTTATCAGGCGGCGATGGAGGTGATGGCGATGGAGGCACTAGCCCAGCACCTCCACCGCCGTAATAGCCATCACCAGTGTACTTATTGCAAATCTAAAGCCGTTATAACGCTTGCTAATGTGACCCCTTGCTCTCTAAACAACGTTCGTATTCGTTCTGCTAGTGTTGTGTCTTCATATAAAAAATTTTCGATAGTTTCTCTTATTCTATTCACTTGAGTTCGTAATTGGTCTCGGTTAGTAGTCAGCACTTCTAGTCTTGCTGATCTTTCTTGCTCAAGATCTTTTAGTCTTTGGGTTATTCTTTCTTTAACACCAGGCCCTAAGTTGGCGTCATCAGCCTCAACGAGTTTTTCTTTTTCTCTTTTTATATGCTCATCTAGTTCACCTAGTTTTGCTAAATTGTTTGTTAATTCGCTTTGATGGTTCTTAAAGTACGATCAAGGGCTAATAATTCTCGCATAGGCAATGGGGGATCATTAATTGTTTTTAATGCTGTTTCTTCAAAAAAAAACTGGTTTCTATTGCTTGATTTATTTCCCCTGCTGTTGACTTAAATCTGGAAGTTCTATGTTTTGCATTTGGCTATCTGTTGGGAGTTCTTGTTGTATGTTTTGAAGTTTAGCAGCTTCATCCTTATCTAATTTTGGTTTAGCAATGCCCAAAGGCGATTTTGTACGCTCACAGGGAGTCTTTGTCTAAGTGTACTCAGGGCTTTAAACTTTGAGGGGTCTCGTTCATGCGTAAGCTTAACAGGTTTTCCTGGATCGTTTTTCACATACAAATGGCCATCATCATCTCGGTCAAAATCATTAGGGTCTAAAACTACGGGAGGTTCAATGCCTAAATTTTGATACAATGATCTAACATGGCTTTCTGTTAATTCACGCCGCATTGAGAGCTCTGAGCGATGTTCTGTTAATTCACGCCGCATTGAGGCCATTGAGCGATGCTGTGTCAAAGGAGTCATTTCACTCATGTCGTCTCCAGGATCAAAATCATAATCTTCTTCACCTTCAATGCCTGCCATGTTTTTAAATAATTAACTTTTTTATTTTGTTTTATAAAAAAATGCCACAAGTATATGGCTCGATTCTTGACCCGCATAGAAGACTGAAAGAGCCCTATGGCGTGAAGGGAAATAAACGGAATATTATTGTTCCAAATAATCCGTCTACTATTGATGCGGATCAAATTCTTACTGTCAAATTTCCAGACCTAGGAGCAGATGAAGTGATTGTGCCAGGCTCTGCGCGACTTACTTTCAAAATAGAACTCACATCAGCAACAGACCCAAACAGGACAGTTGTCCAGATCTGGGACGGGCAATCGTTAAGAAAATTTCCATAAAACTTGAGGGGCAAGAAATATTTTCTTTACACAATGCAGACATATTTTTAACCTATTTGATCTATGGCTAACGGGAATGAAGGGCTGATCTTGCGTTTCAAGAATAGAAAATGGAAAGAAGCACTAAAACATAGAATAGGCGCCGAGATGTTAAAGACGGCCAAAAAGTATGTAGCGGTAAATTTTGCGTATGGAAATCGCTTTTCTATTCCTTAGATTTTGAGTTGTTAAGTGCGCATGCGCCATACTATCAAGGAGCATTAAAAGACAGATTGTCATATGAACTAACTTTTAATGAATACAAACGTGTTATCAAATCATTAGACACCGAAGCAAAGTACAGCATTTCTGACATCTCGTTAGAGTTTGACGTTGTTAGCAACCTGATTTAGCAAGGCTGATTTGGGGAACAATATCAGTCAAAATTAGAAATATATTACGAAAGAGTGATTCATCATACAACATATCCTAGAAGCAGGGCAGACACTATATGGAATTTTAGTTTTTAGTGCCACACCAAGATCGCTTAAAGGTATTTTATTGCTGTGTGAAGATGAGAACCATTCAAAAGAGGAAGTGAAAAGTTTATTAATCCTAAAATAACGAAAGTACAATGTACAATTGAGGGTAGTCCTAACCAAATCTACGCTAGCGGGCTTAAACCTTATCAGCATTTTGATGAAATAAGAAAATTGTTCGGAGGTGGGAGGCATAGAAGCCAACAGTAGACCTTGCGTCTAAAGATCTACACCTTCACAATGTTAGGCTCGATGATTATTTAACAGCGAAATACGGTTTATGGATTGACCTAAGGGCAACAGAGGATAATCAGTTGCATGGAAGTGGGAGAACTGTTACAGAAGGAATAAACATTCAAATTGATAAGGAAAAAGATGGCGATAAACCAGTTAATGTACATTTGTTTTTTAATATATGATGCGCAGCTGAAAATTCAAGATAACAGATTAAAAAAATTCCCCTACTAAATTCTTTTTATTTAAAAAAAGCATGTCTGTTCAGGTTTATCCAAATGTGCCTACAGTGCCCGAGCCGCCAAACGAAGGGATAGTAGAAACCCCTAACATAAAAACCTTCAGATTAACAAACATTACGCAAATGCAACAAAAACTAGAGCAAGACCTTTCAAAATACAGCAAAACCAAACGAAGGTATTCTGCTGCCTTTAATGCTGTTACATATGTTAATACTGGAACATCAACTATAAGTGCACTATCAGCAGGACGAGTGTAGGCCTCTTAGCAACAGGCGTAGGTGCACCCGCAGCTTTACCTCTAGGCGGGTTGTCTTAGCTCTTGGCCTTTGTTCATTAGCTGTAAGTGCGGCTGGCAAAAATTAAAAACTAAACTCCAAAAGCACACAGCTATGGTTTCAACTAATAACAGCTAAACTTAGTTCGTTCAAACTGACATAAATTAAAGCGCTAGCTGACTCAAACATCACGGATGAAGAATTTAGTCGTTTACAGGCCGATTTTGATGACTACAAAGACAAAAGTTTGATCTTCAAAAAAGGCAAGGACAAGTTTTTCTCAACAGCCAGACGCCGAGCAGATAAAAAAAAGGAATGTTTAAAAAAAGTAAACGAGACATTAACTCTGTTCTAAACAGCTCACATTAACAACATCAAAGGGCGTTTATACTTTAGTTTATGAGTCTAAGCACAAAAAAACTGTTGATATTGATTCTGATTAATTTTTTTTTTTAATTTAAATAAATATTTTGAGTTAGAAAAGAAACTCAGCATGGATAAGATATATGAAGGCCCAGACGAATTGTTTGAAGGAATGCTTAAGGGGGAGCGTTTGTCAAAAGCTTTAAACGATATTGATCTAGAAAGTCATGATTCAGCAAGGTTACAGGCAAGCGTTGCTCATGCTATTTCTCAAGTTCCAGGTTAAACTAACAATAGACCGCCAGTTAAAGTAATGTTAGCTGTTTTAATCGACTATATAACAATAAATGAAGAAAATCTAGAAGTCTGGGTCTCGACTCAACAACAGATTATTCTTTCTCATAATGACTTAACACCCGGTTGGGCAGACGAACTGTTACACAGTTTGATGTGGCCGCTGAAGAAGCCAAAATGAGAGGCTCTGGTTGGTCAGAGGGCGAAGTCTTAAAGATCAGATTAAAACAGTCTAAGTATGCCCCGATTGTAGGCAAGGCTTACATTCCACTACCTCCAGCATTAGTTGCAAAAAGAGCAGTTCTAAACATAAAGAATTCGGACGACAAATGTTTCATGTGGTTGGGGTTCTTGCAAGGCTGCATTACGCCCGCAAAAACGCAGAGAGAGTATCTAACTATCAGCCTTACATCAATGATCTTAACTTAAGTGGAATATCCTTTCCTGTTAGCGTGGATTCCATTGATCAGTTTGAAGAACAAAACAACCCAATAACTGTTAATGTCTACACATGGGATGAGGAAACAAATCTACAGCCGATTAAAGTGTCCAAGAACAGTCCAACGATTGGCGAGCCAGACAAAAATCATGTTGGCTTACTACTGATGCTTTCACCAGCGGGGCTGCCGCATTAACATTAATACGAACAATGAGTAGACTGTTAGCATTACTACAAAAAAACATTGCAAACAAGAATTCTGTAGAAAATGTTTAACAAGAATTCCAACCGCTCAAGCCGCGCTTGAACATATAAAAATTGTAAAAGTTTTGTAGACTGTAATACAGAACTAATTACACCCCACCCCGGGTCTAAGTTAGTTTTAAGAACTGGAAACGGCTGCAAATTCTCCATACGTAGTTTACGCAGACTTCGAGTCGCCTATTGTTCCTTATGAAGGGCCAGCGCCACAAAAACTTCGAAAAACAGTCTTAATGAGTAATCATCAGATTTGTTCATTTGCCTTCATTATTGTCAGGTCGGATGGCGTCCATTCGGAACCAGAATTTTTATAGAGGGCCTAATGCTGCAAAATACTTCTTAGAACGCATGCAGCAAGTGCGTAATGACTGTTCTAATAATCTAAACTTATTGAAATCATAATGACGCCTGAAAACCAAGAACAGTATAAATGAGCCACACATTGTTGGATTTGCGGTTTAGAGCTAATGTCTAACAGTGAAGAAGCCAATCCAACAGTAAGAGACCATGATCACATTAGCGGAAAGTTTAGAGGAGCAGCACACAGTAAATGCAATCTTCAACTAAAGTTTGATCCTAAGACATGGAAGCTGCCCATCTTCTTTCATAACTTGCGAGGTTACGACTCTCATCTTATAATGAAAGCAGTAGACAGCGCCTTCAGGATAACATGCATTGCACAGTCGTCAGAAAAGTACATGTGTTTCACTTTAATAACATGTCTTTTTATGACTCTATGCAACACTTGATGGGATCATTAGAGTCACTGGCTATGTCCTTAAAGTCCTGCCAATAACGGAAGAATATTTTGACCCAACTCTTGTTAGAAAGGGCGTTTATCCTTATGAGTACATGAACAGTTGGCAAAGGTTTGGTGAAGACTCACTTCCTCCTAAAGGGGCGTTCTTTTCTAGTCTTAGAGGAAAGGACATCAGCGATTCTGATTACCAGCATGCTCAAGATGCGTGGCAGAAGTTAGATTGGTAAAACGATGGGAGACTATCATGATGCATACTTAATGGCCGATGTATGTTTGTTGGCGGACGTCTTTGAAATTATAGAAAGACCTGCATGAAACATTATAGCCTGGATCCCGCGCATTATATTTCTGCGCCGGGATGAGCTGGGACGCTTTCTTAAAGTTTATGGAGTAAAGATTGATTTATTGTCAGATTTACCAATGATTCAGATGATTGAAAACGGATTGCGTGGAGGAATTAGTATGGCGTCGCATCATTACTGTAAAGCAAACAACAAATACTTGGACGACTATGATCCAAGTAAAAGGTCTAACTATCTCATGTATTTAGATGCAACAATCTGTATGGTTGGGCTATGGCGCAATCACTTCGTTACGCAACTTTAAAATGTACAAGAAGACAATCCGAAAAATATTCAAAGAGCATTAAAGTGGTTGAACAGTTTGACGCCAGATCAACAGCGTGGTTTCATTCTAGAAGTTGACTTAGAATATCCTCAGGAACTCCATGACCTGCATAATGACTACCCATTAGCAGCAGAAAGCCTAAAGATGAATCCAACAGAGCCGCCTAAACTTGTGCCTAATCTTCGAAACAAAAAAAATTATGTCTGTCATTACAGACTTCTACAATTTTATTTAAGACATGGTTTGAAGCTAACAGCTGTTCATCATGTAATTGCTTTTGATCAAGAACAGTTCATGAAACCATACATCATGAAGAACACTGATCTCAGAACTAAATCCACAGATGCTTCAGAAAAAGACTTTTTCAAGCTGATGAACAACAGCTGTTTCGGAAAGACTATGGAGAATCCGCACAAGCGTAAAGATGTCAGATTGGTCACCAAAGAGAACGAGGCAATTAAGCTGACTTCAAAACCAAATTATCAGGATTTTAGAAGATTTCGTGATCAGCTTTTTGGCATAATGATGAAAAAAAAGAAAGTCAAATTGGACAAACCTGTATTTATTGGGTTTACTGTTTTAGAATTATCAAAGCTTTTGATGTTAGAATTTCTTTATGACTACTTTAAGCCCTTGTATCCAGAGTCCAGAGTACTTTACACAGATACAGATAGTTTTGTTATAGATATCCTACTGGGGGTATAATGGGGCTCTGGGAGGGGACGTACCCTCTGATGCTTGGCTGCTGCATCCTGCATATTGCATGTGGGATGGACGGGCTCATTGGATCTCCTCTCACCTCTAAACTCTCACATGTGGCTCCAAGCGCCATACCCCGGGACCTTGCCTCAGCAGGCATGCCAAACCATGTGAGGGGGTAATGTTAACATGGCATTACTGGGCGTAACCTCAAGTAGTAGGCGACCGGCCAAGGCGGATAAAGTTCCAAGATGAACCCAACGGCTACATGTTCAAGACCAAGGCGAGCCACCGTGAAGGAGGATATCGGCTGTGGTCTGGCATGGAGAGGGATGGGCTCCGCCATGCATCACTGCCAAGACACACCCATGAGAATGACAACAAAGATGATTCCATACCGGCTCGGTCGTCGCCCGGGACAACAAGGACCGCCTCTTCCGTCGACGGTCATCAGGGCAGAAGTGGAAAATATGCTACTGGTGGACCAAAAAGCATCCATGCCAGGGATAACATCGTAATCGGCACATGGAATGTCAACACACTTAATGGCGCTGGAAGACGGGAACAATGGAACATGAAATGAAGAGATATCGTTGGAATATCCTAGGGTTGTGCGAAGTACGCTGGAAAAATTTCGGAGAGATAAACACCCAGAAGGCCACAAACTCTACTACAGTGGCAGGGAAGATTATCATGAACACGGGGTAGGGTTTCTAGTCAACAAGAACACAATCAATAGTGTAATGGCTTGCAGACCGGTCTCAAGTCGAATCATGACCTTACGTCTGAGGGCAAAACCATTAAACCCTCACCATCCTACAGGGTTATGCCCCACATTCGGCTAAAAGCGACGAAGAAGTCGGAAGAATTCTATGGCCAGGTACAGGAAGCGCTTGACGAAATACCCAAAAAAGATATCATAGTGGTACAAGGTGACTGGAATGCTAAGATCGGAAAAGACTCGTGCAAAGATGGAAAGACACATGTGGACCCTATTGTAACACTCTAACAAATGAGAGAGGACTGAGACTCCTGGAATTTGCAAAGTCAAACAACCTGAAGATAACGAACACCTTCGGTCCACACAAGATGTCCAGGAGAATAACATGGCATAGTCCTGGAGGATTGTATCACAATCAAATCGATTACATCATGGTAAAACAACGCTTCCAATCGAGTGTCAACATTGCCAGAACCAGAAGCTTCCCTGGAGCAGACATTGGTAGCGACCACGAAATGGTCCTCATGACATTCGCACTCCGCCTCAAAACAATAAAAAGAAAGGAAACATCAGGCAAAAGTTCAATCTGGAGAAGCTAAAAGACCCTAACATAAAGGAAGCATTTCAAGCAAATATTGGAGGAAAATTTGCACCTTTACTGTCCTGGCAAACGAAGACATCAACATAGAATCCTTCACCGACTCCTTCAATAAAGCTATCACAGAAACAGCAGCAGAAGTGCTTGGCAAACATCGGCCGAGGAAGATCCAGGGGTCACCGACGAAATTCTGGAACTTTGTGACAAACGTCGGGTATTGAAAAACAAAAAGAACAACCCAGAAGGAAAAAGAGAGTACAATGATGCTAACAAGAAGGTTAAAACTGAGATGAAGGCAGCAATGGAAACCTGGATTGACAACCAATGCCAAGAGATTGATAATAATCTGAAAAACAACAACAGCAAAGCAGCCTACAAAATTGTCAAGGACCTAACGGGAAAGAAACAAGCCAAGACAACAACGATCCATGACAAAAACGGTAAATGTCTCAACGATGATGAAAAGATACTACAACGATGGACAGAATACTGTTCTGAGCTTTACTCGCACAACGCTGAGGGAAATCCATCAATCCTTGTCGCGCCGGAACCAACAATAACAGCAAGGATAATATAACACGTGATGAAATCATTAGAGCCTTATCATCAATGAAAGCAGGAAAATCGCCCGGTGTTGACAACATACCGGCAGAATTGATTAAGGCAGGAGGAGATCCGATGGTGGACATGTTACTTGCAATATGCAACAGAATCTGGGAAACCGGGGAATGGCCTACTCCCTGGACGCAGTCACTTATCATCACGCTACCAAAGAAAGGCAACCTACAGCAATGCCAAAATTATCGCACGATTAGCCTCATCAGCCACCCAAGCAAAGTTATGCGGAAAGTAATCCTGAATAGACTGAACCCACAAGCAGAAAAGATCATCGCTGAAGAACAGGCGGGGTTCAGGCCCGGACGAAGTACCATAGAGCAGATATTCAATCTAAGAATACTGTGTGAGAAGTACAACCAACACCAACAACATCTGTACCACGTATTCATAGACTTCAAGAAAGCCTTTGACCGCAGTGTGGCACGAAGCATTATGGGCAACAATGAAACTCTTCAACATCAATGCCAACCTCATCAGAATTATTGAAAGCCTCTACAATAAGCCACCAGTGCCGTTTTCTTCGGTAACAACATAGGCGAGTGGTTCTGAACTACCGTTGGAGTACAACAGGGCTGTCTACTCTCCCCCACACTTTTCAATGTCTTCCTTGAGAGAATTATGACCGATGCGCTAGAAGACCATGAAGGAACTGTAAATATTGGAGGGAGAACCATCACCAACCTCCGTTTTGCCGACGACATAGATGGACTAGCTGGAAACGAACAAGAGCTAGTGCACCTGATCAACAGACTCAACAACACCTCTGCTGATTATGCATGGAAATAAGTGCGGAAAAAGACAAAGGTCATGACTAACAACCCAATCGGCTTTACCCAAGACATAACCATCAACAGCAAAAAGCTCGAGCCAGTCAACACATTTAAGTACTTGGGGGCAAAAATCTCAGATGAAGGATCAAGACCTGAAATCATCTCAAGAGTCGCTCAGACCACAGCCCACGCTATCCTAAGCTATCGCCCTCTTGGCGAGAATCAATATACATCTCCATCAGCTCAAAGAGCAGACTGATGCGATCTTAGTTATGGCGCTGAACTATTCTTATATGCTTTGATCATGGACGTTGAAACAGACATTTAGAAAAAGATCCAAACAATGGAAATGAGGTGCTTCAGGACGACTCCTTGGCATCTCATACAGGAAGAGCACATCGCAATGGGGAAGTTAAAAAGCGCATCGAGAATGATTTGGTCCATATGTCGCTCTCCTAACATCAGTAAAAAGACGCAATTTGAAATGGTTATGGACACATCTCACGATAAACAGGCCTAGCCACAGACAATCCTGCAGGTCCACAGTTACCAGGCACAAAGGCGAAGAGGTGACAAACGGAAAAGGATGGGAGGATAACATCACGGAGTGGACAGGCCTGCCGGCCTGAGAAATACATTTAGCGGAGGGCCAGAGAACAGAGAGGAATGGAGGAAGGTTGGTTTTGTCACTTGCATCAGGGGTGCCACCCACGGACCGTGTCTAAGGGATCAAGTCAGTCATGTCAAGTCACCACTACTGAAAAAAACAATGACATCTATTAAGTCAGGGAATTAGCAGTAGCTAAAGGGCAGCGGGGATGGTACGGACACATCCGATAATACTAAGATTCGCTTTGCATTCAACGTTAAAAGAAGGTTTTAGGAAAGTGAAGGCATGATTATCTGGAGGGGTGATTAAAGAGTTTGTTGGTTTAATGCGTTCGAAATGTACAGTCTTTCGGCCTGAAGAAAACCATAAGAAGCAAAGGGAATATCTCGCAGTGTTGCTGCGTCAAACATATCGCATGAAAACTACAAAGAAGCATTGTTCAATAAACATACTTTTCATCATGAAACGTCAAAACTTCGAATCTAATTACATGAGATCAACAAACTGTTGTAACAAAGAAGTAATTAGATAGAACAAAACACTAAAGATATTGTTAATCCAGAGTTCTTTTCATATGCATTTGGGCACTGGGAGAGACACGTCATAAATAACATACTTCTTCATATTTTTCCTTCCAAGTTTGTGTTATAAGCTCATTCATACTCATCTCCAATTCAGCCTCAATCTTTTTCATGTTTGTTGATGCGCTCGCAATTTTTTCTTATTATTTTCAAGATTATTCTTTTCCCCATATCTGATGATCAAAATTTGAGAATTTGGGTTGTAGGTGACAGGATGCATTGCCATGTACGATGACACCCTCCGTAAATAATTACTTCATAGTAGAACCGCGTCATCATATGATTACGTATCAATTCTAAGGTTCTTCCTTTATCATTTGTTTCGTTCTGGAGCTTCCATTTTATGTAAATTAAATTTAATTAAGCAATGGAAACTGTGTTCCTGGCCGGGATGATCTGCAGTTCTTCTTTACAAAAGATCTTTGGGGCGGCTGGTTGTTTTATTCGTGCCAGTTTCTCGTAAATAAAACACGGGCGGATTCATTTTTACAATTCCATTTATTTCATTGGATCAACACTCCATAACTGGATCTGTTGCCCTGAAGCGAGTGGTCCCCTTCTGCCTTCCCCGGTAAATAAGGTACCTTACTATTTAAACCAAACGGTAATAGTTTGCTGGATGAAGACTTCTCAACAACTTCTATGTTTGTTTTTTGATTGTATTGTACTGGTTTTTAGCCCTTTAAATTTTCACTTATTCATTTGCCCGTAGAACTTGATGGCAGTCTTCTAACCCATCTGTGTTGCGAGAATTGTCAAATCAGCTCTATGTGATACTGGTAGGAAAAAAGTCTTTCAGATAACTGTTTGTTAAAGTTTTCAACTAAAGCCGGGTGATGCTGTTGAACTACCGGAAAGCCTCTTTTAATGGTTAACTCGATGTTTTTTAATAATAATGGATGCACTCGGCCTTTTAACTTCTTTTCCATCATCGACTTGAATCATGCAGGAATAAGTATCGGCGGCCTCGTTGGTATATCAGTGTATAGCGACAGCAACGCAGACGCCACTCTTTTGTGTTAACGGTTCCGCATCTTTATATCTTGAAGCTATGTTCAACTGACTGTGAGTGCGTACTGAATCTTTTTCGTCTAATCGTATAATGGGGTTAATAAGAAGATCCATTTGATGGGTTTGTCGTTCGGTTTGTATTCACAAAGTGAGCGGTCTCTGCTATTCGTATAGAGGATGCAGGTACAATAATTTGCCACCAAATCGCTGTTTTGATAACCATTACTTTGCTGTTTTGTTCACTGACTCCCGCTGCCCTTGCGATTAGTTTTTAATTGCCGTGATTCCCTTCCAAATTCCTTTTGGCGTATAATAGATTTTGTTCATTTTTATTCAGCCAATAGTATGCGCAACAAAAAGACTCCGGGGGGGCGGGGGGGGGGGACGGTCATGCCAAGCAATAAACACGATTTTTCGTTCTTTTGTTTTTATGATGGCTGATAAAAGTCGGCTGAATTTTGGTGGGGGCATGTCTCCGATTGGTTTTGCCTGTTACAGATAATATTCTTTTATTGCATGATCAACGTCTTTAAATGTGTAAGCTGCATTTCTTTGTTTTTCCGTGTCGGCCGTTAATAAAAATCAAAACTGCTCAAGTCTCTGCTCTTTCATAGTTATCTTGTGCGGCTGCTAGTTGTCCATATGCTCTTGTTAAGTCTTTTTCAAGTCTCGCCGTCATCCGCAGTTTACTAAATGCGTAATTACTTCCGCTAAAGGCAAGCGCATATCACTACTGTGCCACCGATCATCTTACGCCGTGAAGCCCATTTTTTAAATGTATTTTTTTTAATTTTACATATAATAACTGCCAAGGAATTATTCCTTGCTTAACTTGGAAAATCTTTCGTATGCGAATGAAGCTGCTATAACAGCAACTTCTTTGTGAGTCTTTCAAAGTCTGTTGTGCCAAGATTCTGCCGGTTTATTTTTTAACATGCTTTTACAAGCATTAGTGTATCTACACTTAGCGCCTCCAATAACAGCAGAATGGTATACAAGATTGGTAACAGTTTTTTCGGTGCTCATATTTAAAAAATAAAATAATTATAATTGATAAAAAACCTGAACAGCGATGAATTACTATACTTTCTGAACTTCTGTTTACAAATTGTCAAGTTGATGAGCAAGCTATTATGCCCAAAAGGACACGAGTTGTCATTATTTGGCAGCTTGCGGCAACAAAACAAAACAGCTCCCTTGGCAATGAATTCAGCATAGACAGATTCAACGATGTCGCCACAAGAAATTATTACGTATCATAACAGTTATGAAGGCAACTAGGATCAAGAATGGTAAAAAGTGTTTTTTTTTTTTTCGGGCAAACGGCTATTAGTTTTGTACACCTAACTAGTAGGCCGATTTTGTTCCAATGATTATGAACAAGATTTATGTATGATTTAACGAAGGATCCTGTGTTAACAAAAGTCTTTAGGTCTCTAGGGTGTGTCTGTATTACAGATTTGGAACAATATTGTCGCCGTAATCGGTGGGATTAATTACTCTTTAATCACTTAGTTTTTTATTTACCTTCAAAATGACGAGCCAGAAAATAGCAGAATCTAATCAGGACAACATTGATTCAGGTGGAGAAAGTGAGTAAAATACCTCATCTGGACGGGTTTAAAGCAGGGAAAAATTAGCAGAGTGGAACAAAACAAAAAAAATTAATGTTACAATCCACAGAATGAAAAAGTGCCAGTTGTTTCAATGCCGGGCTATAAAAAACGTCAGAACAAGTTGATTCGAGGGCCTACAACAACAGGGTTGCTACACGCCACAGTCTTCATTATTTTCTTAAAGCAATTGTCATTTTTGACGGCATTGCTGTTGGGGGTGGTTATTTCCGGTTATAAAATATATTAAACAAAGACAACAAATACCCAAAAAAAGTCCGAACAATCTCAAACCACAAAACACAATCCGAACAAAAACAGCATGCCAGAACCACCAACAACAAAAGATTCATTGTGATCCATTCAATTCAGATGCATAATATTTAAGAACTTAATAAATAATTATATTGTCTCGATCTTGAATAAGAACTTGGTTGTTCTTAGAGGATGGACTTAGTTATGAACTTGATGTGACTTAAGTTAAGAACTTGAGGTGGACTGGGATCAGAACTTATTAAGAACTTGGAAGTGACTTAAGTTAGAAACTTAAAGGTAAACTATAAGTAAGAACTTAAAGGCGACTTGATTAAGTACTTATTAAGAACTTGATTAAAAAACTTAATTTAATAACTTGGTGTGACTTAATTAAGGACTTGGGGTTGACTTGGCGTGTTAACTTGAGTTGCAGAACTTAAGAAGTGCACTTGGTGTGTGCATGCGTGGGGTGGGGGCGTGGGGGCGGGTGGGCGCTGGGGTGGTGGGGGTGAGGTGGGTAGGGTGGTGTGCTATCCCGCGCCCCCTCAAATCAAATCACACTACGGCCAAGTGATCACATTAGGGTTCGTTTGGCCTAGTTTGCCGACTGGATTTGCAGGTCAAACGACCCTATGTGATCGCTTGACCTAGTTTGCTGCTGTGCTTTGCTGGTAAATGATCAACTAGCTTGCCCCATGTTCCACCACCACATCACTCTGTCGTGAAACCCACTAAAAACAAATAGCGGTCGTTTGGCCTAGTTTGCTGTGGCTCCCTCTTTATCAACCAGGCGTGCAACTGGGCTTTGGCAGAGTTACAGCAGTAGATTGCTGTAGCGAGCTTTTATGGCCAAGCCCTTAATCGCCAGTAAGTTTGTACATCCGCGTCATTGTATATTCTGGAAGCATTTATAGTGGAGATAGTGTGGCTACACACTACTCCTCTCCATACTGCGTAGATGTTCCAAGGTCTGGCCCAGCCCTATCTAGTTTTGCCAGCAGAGAAACCCAGAAACTCGCTATTTTGTTGCATAAGTCTAATAATGGTTTGACGTTTTGGCTACACTGTTAATTTATACTGATTCCTAACATGTGAAAATTTAGGATAGTTATAAAACAACACACGAGAAAGTGTGAAAAGTTTTCTAGCCTTTGAATCAGCAATGTTCACCTGCGTCTAAGAAATGAACGCATGTTTTAAGCGTTTTTGTTTTTTTTAAATTGACTTGAGCAGTTAAGCCAGCGGCACAATTAAGCAGTGATGGTTGGATAGTTTTTGCTTTGGCCAAACTTTCAAACAATGCAGCGCCATTATTAGGATAAGGAACCATCTCATCAATAAGTCAACACGTATTTGAAACCGGCTATATCTTGTTCAGCAATATTTCTTTCAACGTTTTATTCCTTGAACAACACACCTTTAAGTATAGTCGTTCATTTCCAAAAGCCAGTCGCGTTCTCTTTTTTCCTTGTCTGTTCCTTCCAAAAAGCAACGCTTCTTTTCGGTTCTACACTGGTAGGAGAACCATTGCTTGCCTAGTATCTTTTTTTGACAAAATACTCTAACATTTGTAGTGAAGTAAACATTGTGATCTTGAACTAGCACAAGCTGTTCTTCAGTAAACCTGTTAGCCATTTTTAAAATAAAACACAACCAACTCACAGTGGTCACACCGGAGGGAGCCCAGTCAAAAAACAACATTCTTGTTCGGCAGTCCGGGAAAGAATGGCGAATACCGGTCTTTCTTTTGTGATTGCCACCACACTGTTGGGGTTAACCTGGTCAGGTGAGCGCCACCAGCCCTGCCTTATGGTGGTTACAGTTAGTTAATTGCAGGTATCGATGAGCACCCAAGTACGCCAGTAATGGTTACTGCCTGCCACAAACCGAAGCCTCTAATTAGGGTAGTTCGCACAGTGTCTCAGCCAAGTCTTTGTTTGATGACTGTCTGCGCACAAAATGATGTTATTGAAACATGACTGTATGCGCGAAAATGATGTTTTGAGAACGATCAGAAAAAACGCGGACGAAAACTGTAATCTGATAGTTTAAGTGAAATTAGTATTGAAACCGGATAATCCTAACCAGTATGTTTTGTTTGTTTGGTCGTTTTTTTTGGGTTATTGATGTCTTCACTTGTCAGGAAACTATATAAGGGGAATTCGGGAGTCGCCCCGGTCGAAACTCGTTGAGACCGGGGTGAAGCCAGAATGCCTTTTATAGTTCTCTCGGGCATTCCCATATACTTCAAAAATCGTTTCATTTGTAAACATTACTATTAATTATGAAGTGTTTTATCCTGAAGAAGCCTTAGTGGCGAATGCTAGAAAATTAAGTTTGTCCCTGTGGCGAATCAGACGAATCAAATTGTTTTAGTATCATTTTATTCAAATCTACTTGTGGACGTCGTTTTGTTGAGGCGACGGATCGGTGAGTTTTAGTCGACGATTTTTTACCTGCTGAAAATAGATATATATATTTATGGTGTGCTCTTTCAATGATTTTCAGGACTATATTGTAGTCTATCTTTTTTCTTTGAGCTTCCAGTGTATGTACTCAAATTTGTTGGGTTTTTGTATCCTTTTCTTTGTAAATGGCTGTTTAGCGGTTTGATATCTAGTTTTTAAATTGGTTTTCAGTGATCCTATATATGTTTATTCGGCGTTCGCTGATGTTACAGATGCTTGGTGCACAATGCTGTTGTAGAGGCTTTGTTGCTCAGAGGGCACTGTTCTTTCTTGATACATTTTGAAGGACTTCTTTCATCACCCTCGTTTTTCTCAGTACTGCTTTTTTATTTTGTTGCGTGAGTCAATGATGTTTTTCAGGTTAGGGCATACATGAGTA
Organism: Conus ventricosus; assembly: GCA_018398815.1. Lineage (NCBI taxonomy): Eukaryota > Metazoa > Mollusca > Gastropoda > Neogastropoda > Conidae > Conus > Conus ventricosus. The sequence continues at coordinate 20,841,471 of CM031613.1, forward strand.
GATAATTTTGATGCTGTTTTTGTGGAATATCTTGGATAATTTGTGCTCTTTTGGGTAGGATGTGTTAGGTTTTCAAGAAGAATCTTTCCCTTATTGGTTCTTTACTCTTCCGTCATATGGGGGGGTGTACCATATTGTGATCTTTCTTTCCTGTTCTTCTTGTGTCTCTCATGTCATTATCTGGGTCATATTGTAGTTTGTAGTTGTTGCCCACTTCTTGTGTAACGCTTTCTTGTTATTCAGCTGCCGTGTTGTTGAATGCTGTTCATTGCATGGGACAGGTTAGATAATATTTAATTTATGCCTCTGGGTATAGTTTTTAATATGGAACAGGCTGGATGGGTACTTTTGATATTTACATAGTCAGGTTGTATAATTTGTTTTTTGTATGGTTTATATAGTGCTGGTTGAGGTCTAACGTTATATCCAGGTAGTTCACATAATCTTTTTATTTGCTTCTATAGTGATTTTTGTATCTTTGGTTTGGAAGATTTTACACAGTTTCTTTTTTCTTATTTTCAATGTTTTTGGGTTGTCGTTCTGCGCAGCCGAGGGTATCTGCCCTGTACAGTACGACTTGTTTTCCAAGTTTTTTTTTAATGTTAGATAGTTGAAATAGTCTGACTAGTTCGCAAGTTTCGGCGCAATCATACGATCCCATTGTGAAAATCACTAAGTTGAATTCTTGTTGCGCTCTTGGTCCAGATAGATTTCACTTATGCTGTGTAGTGAGTTTTCTTTGTATGGAAAATCGATTTCCATTTTCTGACCCTGATATATATCAGTGTATTTGTTGGCAAATTTTATAGCTTTGGTGAGTAGATCTCATTCTATAGATTGTGTAGACGTCTACTATATCAATATGTTAATAAAAAACCTGTAATTTCTTGCTTGTTGAAGTTTCTCTGAACCATAGTAAGGCTTCGTATGGTGTTTTTACCAGAGGTTGAGTTCAGTGTTCTCCTTATGTTTTTTTATGGCTTTTTCTAGATTTTTTTGCTGATTTTTCCTAAGTCAGATTTGGATGGATTTATTAATCTGCCTGTTGGGGTATTCAGGAAAGTTGGGCTTTGGTCTTAAGTGTTATGAAAGCTTCTCTTGCTGCTGTTGTCTCCACTCTATCGTTATGTCCATTTGGTGCACAAGCTCCTTTTCATTTTTTTCTATGGTACCTCGTATGGGGTTTTATCAGTTTTTTTTGGAATTTTTTGGATGTATCTTTGTCGAGAAGTTGTGAGTACTCTTTAGTTTCCATTTTGTAGGAAGGTTGCTGTGTTTTGTCTGCTTTCACAAATTATATGTTTGTCATTTTGGATTTGTTATCTTGATTTCGGTTTTTAACGACTGTTTAGAATTCGTTTGTTTGATTTTTTGAATTTCTTATTGGCTATCATCCTTTTCATTATATCCTCAAATGTCTTCCTTTCTTAATGGCTGGTGGAGCTCGCCATGTTTTGAAGTACAAATGTGTTTATCTTCTTTCTTGGCATTTCTTTAGGGTTCAGAAAGAAGAATGCTTTCCATCTCATATTATTGGATAACCTTTCGGTAGTTTATCATTCTTTTCATATAGCCTTGAGGTTTGGCGAAAGGTATGTTTTTAGTAGATTGTTTAAATTGAATATTGTCCATTTTTAAATCTGTTGGCTTTTTTAAAGTGCTCAACGTGAAGAGCAATTAAGTCATCCCTGGTAGTTAAATCCCAAGCAGAGGATTTTTAAAAAAAGTGCCCAACCAGATGGTGAGCAACATTTGTTTAAAAGGTAAGGTTTAAAAAACTATCTTACAAAACTTTGTTTATGGAACCAAAACAGATTTGTGTAAATACATCTGGAAGCTCAAAGAGAAAAGATAGAATACAATATATCCTGGAAAATCATTGAAAGAGCAGCACCATACAACAACATTTCAAAAAGATGTAACCTATGCTCAACAGAAAAGTACATAATACTATGCAAACCACAACTGGCAACTTTAAATACTAGAATAGAAACGGTTAACAACTGCAGGCACAAGTGGAAATTCCTATTAGTGAACAAGAACCAGAAACACGAAAAAAACACAGACAGCACGTGATGACAGACAACACAAGCAGTTATAAAACACTGGCAGCACAGACCCACACATCCTGACGATTGCAACCGCATGCGGTTCCATAAAACAACGTTGTAGATAGTTTTAAACCTTACCTTTTAACAAATGTTGCTCCCAGTCCGGTTGAGCACTTTTTAAAAATCTCTGCTGGTATTTACTACAGAGAACAGTAAAATGCCAATCCTAACTCACCCCGCCCTCACCCCGCTCCGGGGTGAGTTAGGATAGGCATTTTACTGTTCTCTGACAAGTAAACCCTACAAACAAACATACTGTGTAGGATTATCCGTTTTCAATACTAATTTACTAAACTTTTCAGATTTTAGTTTTGCTTAATCCTGTGTTTTTCATGTGAAATAAAACTACAGAAATCATGTATGGCCTGACCGAGACACTGTGAAAGCAGACTAATTACAGGGTTGTAGATTGTAGCAGGGTGTATCAGGTGGTGCTAGGCGCCGACAGGTACGGCCCGTAATTAGCTGACTGTAACCGCTATAAGGCGGGCTTGCGCCTCATCTGACCAGGTTAACTTGCAACATTATGGTGCAATCCGAAAGAACATTCTTGAATACGAAGCTGCTACACGGCTAGTTGTGAGCCGCACAGTTTAGTCATGGCTTCCAATGGAGACGGACGTGCTTTGTTCACAGAGGAACAACTTCTTGTTATGGATGATCACATGCAATACTACAGGCTTATGGTGGAGTATATAAACAAAAGAAAATCAGGTGGGCGCTGTTTTTTACCTTGTAAGCCAAAGAGCAGTATTGCTTTTTTGGAAGGTGGGGAGAAAGAAAAACAAGAACCAACCATTCAAGAACTACACACTACCTTGTAAGCTTGTTGGTTCAAGAAAGAGATTTAGAAAGAGATTTGGGCAATATTACTGAAAAAGATGTTGATGGCTTTGATAAGCTTTTGACTGTTGGCGAAATGATTCCATTTCTACAAAATGGCGCTCTTTTACTAAAACTTGGCGAAAGAAAAACCATCCATCATGCTCTGATTATGGGTCACTGCCTTGAAAAGGCGCAAACAATGTTTCAAAAATCAAAAACAACTGAGACATGGCGTTCATTTTTACGAACAAACATGAATATTGATGACTCATATGCAAGAAAACTGATGCAGCTTTCAAAACATTTTTATCATTGTCCAAAATTTTACAACCTCGTCATCGGCATCAATGATTTGTTTGCCAAACGAAGTTTGATTGCAAAGTATTCGCAGAAAAATGATGATTTTCGAAATTTCTGGCAAAATTAGATCGAGTTCTCTTTAGTACACCTAACAGAACGGGGTGGGGTAGTGGGTGGCGCCACTATTCCTACAAAAAGCTCCAAATGTTCAGCGACAGGTGTACTAACTGGCGATTAAGAGCCGCCAAAAAAGCTCTGCCAAAGCAGTATTTTACTTTTGAAAAAAAAACAAAAACACTAACTCTGCCAATGCGGTCCAAGCCCGATGAAAAAAGAGAGGGGTTGAATAAA
>CM031613.1:20845157-20857657 GCA_018398815.1 Conus ventricosus
ACCCGGAAGAGAGAGAGAGAGAGAGAGAGAGAGAGAGAGAGAGAGAGAGAGAGAGAGAGAGAGAGAGAGAGAGAGAGAGAGAGAGGTCTTATTTTTGCTCTTTGAAACGGTATAAAGGACTTCATTTGAGGCACCATATTATCATTTAAAATGAAACGAAGTCCTATAATCAGCTGACAACTGTCAACCGATTTACTTTGAATCAACCCTTCGCGCTCGGATACGCGCCATCTACTCTACAAAATGTAACTCTGCTTACTTACTTAGATTTAGATGCTCCCGCGTCTTGCGACGCATGGGGCAGTCAAGGCGCTCCACTGTGCATGGTCCTCAGCCAGTTTGGTAGTGTCACTCCATCCTCTGTCAATGAGTCTGAGGTCTCTCTTCATTGTCTGTCGCCAGCCCACCCTGGGTCGTCCTCTTTTTCTTTGGCCTGCAGGGGTCCATTTGGTGGCTTGGTTTGCAGTTCTTTGAATAGGGTAATCTTAAGAACATGACCCAGCCAGTGGAGGCGCCGTCTGCAGACAATGGTAGACACGGGGAGCTGTTTGGACCTCTCCATGACGTCTTCATTTGGTATAAAGTCTGACCATTTGAGTCTTCATTTGGTATAAAGTCTGACCATTTGAGTCTTCATTTGGTATAAAGTCTGACCATTTGAGTCTTCATTTGGTATAAAGTCTGACCGTTTGAGTCTTCATTTGGTATAAAGTCTGACCATTTGAGTCTTCATTTTGGTATAAAGTCTGACCATTTGAGTCATTTGGTATAAAGTCTGACCATTTGAGTCTTCATTTGGTATAAAGTCTGACCATTTGAGTCTTCGTTTGGTATAAAGTCTGACCATTAACTCTACTCCAGACATAGTGTACAGCCCTTTCCCCATGTCATATAACCAGTTTTTCTTAATGTAATCTAGGGTTTGTGTCACAGGTAAAATCCGCTTGCAGCTGTAACAAATTGAATCTGAATCACTACGAACTAGTTATAAACAGATTTCGTACAAGCCGTGTGTTATACTTTGTATGAAGGATTTCTGCATCGTCATCTTTCACACACACACACACACACACACACACACACACACACACACGCACACACACACACACACACACACACACACACACACACACACACACACACAATCGTTTTAAGAATAAGAAAATCATTTCGCATGACAGCTTCTTTCAAACTGATGAAGGGAATAAATGAGAATCAGTTTATGCCAAATCTGAGTTTCACTCAATGTGCTGGAAGCTTGAAAAACACGCTTATAGCTCAAAAACAAACCATCACACAGACCAAGGAGAGAGAGGGAGGAAGAAGAGAGAGAGAGAGAGGAGAGAGAGAGAGAGAGAGAGAGAGAGAGAGAGAGAGAGAGAGAGAGAGAGAGAGAGAGAGAGAGAGAGAATTCAGAATCCCGTTTATTTTCATTTAGGCCAAGGCCCCTTATGAGGAATGTGAACAACAAAGAACATTGAAGCAGCGCTAGTTGTGACTTAACAAAAACATAACAAAGGTGATACAAGCAAAATTCTTAAGATGTGGCAGTTTCTCTGAACTTAAATGCTTTTGAAAGAAACATTAAAAGACTTCTAACAACTTCAACTGATTGAGAAGACATTGATAAACACAATTTAAATAAACACGGTTGACTGTAATACTTAGGTTTGATGAACTTTTCACGAATACCATTACGAACTGGACAGCAAAGAACAAAATGTATTTCATTTTCTTGTGCTACTTTACATAATGGACAAATCAGATCGTCGTTGTTAGCCATTCTGTATCTATAAAGGTGCACTTTTAATTCTGATATTCCTGATCGAAATCGTGTTGTAACATGCTGTAAATGTCTGTCAATATTAGTGGTCAAATATAGTTTCAAATCATGCACACTACAAATATTGGTATAGAAACTAAATCTGTCACCATTGTGAATATGGTCAGACCATTTTTGCCATTCAAATCTATTAATCGTTGCCTGAAAATACTTATAAATACTTTGATATTTCCCACTCCCTGATTTAACCAGACATATCCAAACCCATATTCTGTCAAACAAATACGTGCTATGGAGGCCCAGTTATTTTTACCTTTAGACTCCACATCCAGAAGCATATTATAGGCTTTTCTAAGAATTCCATTATTGCACATTTGCAATAATTTAAGCCAATATTGAATACAATTAACAGCAGAAAAAAACAAATATTGGGTAGCGATTAGTTTCTCTGGATATCATACCATTCGGCGTACGTCTGTGTACACCAAGAAACCCTTTCTTTAGAACAAATAAATGTACAGATTCGCAACAAGTAGCAGCTTTGTCTAAACCCATAATTCAGAGTCGTAAAGTACAATGGGCTGTACTTGGGTATCGAATAACCTGATGAATACCTTAAAGGATGTATTATTCAAAACATACAACTTTTTCATAATACATAGTAAAGCATTCTTTGCCCTACTTGCCAGATCTTTACAAGCACCTACGAAACTCAACCATGTAGAAAACATTATACCTAAATACTTATATGCATTTACAACTGGCATATTAACATCACCATAAACCCATCTTTCCCTTGCACCAAGACAGCCCCCCCCCCTTACGAAACACAATGATATTACTTTTTCACATATTAACTTTTAATTGAAGTGTACCAGCTGCACGTCGTAAATATTCAACTGTGTCTGTAGACCAACAGGCGTTTCTGATATCAAAATAATATCACCAGCTAATAAGAGAATAAACAACTCTAAGGTATCAAGAGACAACAAGGCACATGTCTACCATTATTGATAACATCTATAGCTAGTACATTTATAAACAACAACAACAAAATAAAATAAAACTGGACTACATGCATCTCCTTGTCTGCCCCAGCTATACAGTTAACGAAATCTATCAGTTTACCTCCACAATAAACTCTAGCTCTAACAACATTTTACATGCTTTTAATACATCCATAGAGTTTACCGCACATACCATTTTTGGTAGTACTGGCCAAAGTATATTTCTATTGATTGAATCAAATGCCTTTTGAAAATCTATAAAAGCAATAAATAGCTTACGATTACAAGAAAACTGATTTTGGACAAGTGCCAAGAAAGCAAACATGTGATCCACAGTCGAATAACCCTTTTTGAATCCTGCTTGCTGTTCCCCGGTTATATTTTTCTTATCAACCCATTCTTGTATTCTCTTATTAATGATTATTCTAAATAGTTTACTGCTAATGTCACTTAGGGAAATTCGTCTATAATTATTGGCATTGTCCACATCGCCTTTTTAATATAGGCAAAATGATTGATTCACACCAATTATCAGGGTATAAGCCCTTATTGATAACTTTTTAGATAATTTATGAAAATATAGCACAGCCTGCTGTGTTGCGTGTATAAATAATTCTCCAATAAGACCATCTGGGCCAGATGACTTGCCATTTTTCAGTTTTCTAATAGCTAAAGTAACCTCTTCTATGTTGTTGTTGTTGTTGTCGTACCCTGGCTAAAAGACTCAGGGATCATCCAAACAGCCGAAGTACTTGAACACTATGGTACAAATGCATCAGCTGGGGATGAGAACATTACGTGTGTGACCGTTTTTGATTACCCCGCCACATGGGCAGCCACACTCCGACTTCGGGGGATTTTAGAGACTGATAATGTTATGCTAGGAGCTTGTCACAACTGAAGACAATCCCGCATAACTATGCAGAGCATAACAACATTTTGATGTAGCCTTGGTGTTCTAGCCTATGTCAATTAGCCTGACACAGCCTTAAGCCAAGGCAAACCTCTTCTATGGATATTGGACGATTAAATGAACTATCTACACCAGCATCCGCCACTTCGTCATTGACACTGTCACTGACATTCTGTTCTAACAAATTTTGGAAATGATTAAACCAAATATCGCTAGTTCTCTTATTCATTAATTGTTTTCTTTTGAAAGATACTTTCTGAACAGTCTCCCAGAAGTCTTTTTGGCATTTAACTGAGGAAATCAACTTATCTATTAAGAACTTATTATACTCTTTATCCTTTGTTTTTTAACATTTTTTTGTATTCTCACCTTGCAATACAATAAGCCTATCTAACTTGTGGATCATGAGCATGACAGCTAATTCTTAATAATTTTCTAGCTTTTATTTCACTGATGCGGCACTCTTTATCATAATAATCATCACACTGCGATTTCTATTGACAGGAATATACTTCTTCATACACTTAGCACTTTCCTTTACACACTCATTAAACATGTTCAAAGCTTCATTTACGTCGGATTGCATCATATCTATGGCATTTTCAATTTTTCGAACAACATCTACGTACATAATAGTTCTTGAAATCGATTAGCACAATCATTATTCCATACAAGTTTCTCTATAACATGATTTACTTGTTCATTATTGTCAACAACAATTTCCTTTGGAAAAACAGCAATGAAAGAAACAGGCATGTGATCTGAGTCTAAGCGGTCTAAAACTTGAAATTTACATTTGTATATACCAAAGCAAGAAGATCGCTTGAATAATAAAGTAATCATCAACACTGCAGCCAGAATCAGATATGTATGTGTAGCGTCCTTCAGGTCGCCATTACATACCCCATTAAGAATACACAACTCCAAGGCAGTGCATACATTTAGCATCAGCTTTCATAATTATTTAATGTACAGTCTTCAGAGTTACGATTTATACTGAGAGAATGACTATCACATTGTCTATCAAAATGTTTTTTCCTGAAAAATCCTGAGAAATATTGGATGTTCTGCTATTCAAGTCTCCATATAATTATGACATACGCATCTTTTTTTTTTAAACCAACATTCTATCAAGCAATCTTCAAGTAAACTGAGTCTATTTTCAACATAAAAAAGATGTAAAGGGAGAATATTCCGGATGAATATAGCAACAAAAATACAAAACATCTTTGTCTGTTCCAAATATTTTTTTTTCAATTACAAATACACAAAATATTGGAGTGATTGACATCAATAGCTTTTGCAAAGGGAAAATAACTCCTTGATCAAACAAAAAATTGCCACCTGATGCTCTCCCCTGTCTACTGAATTTGACAGCAGGTTTGCGAAACGCATCATAGTAAGAAAATAGATTATTAAACTTCCACTCATCAAGAAACGTTTCAACAAGGACAAACAAAATCAAACTTAAAAAGAAATGAAAACAAATCTTGAGTGGCAAGTTTTGACTTCATGCTATTAACATTCCGTTACAAAAAAGAGAAAAGAGGAGGGATTTTCGCAACTGGCCTGGCTGGTTACTGTAAACTCACCCGACAGCTGTCAACACGAACATCACTGTCCCTGCCCATTGCTGTTGGCGAGATTACCGGTGTTCTTGTTTGTTTTTGTTTTTCTTGACCCCCTACTTGTAATGTAGCATTGAGGAAGAAAATCTGGCCGGCGAAACTCCTGTCTAGAATCCTTGAGCCCTCCATGTCCATCAAGGAATATGACTTTCCGTCAATGATTAGATGATCATAGATACATGGTGGCTCTCTTCCCGTCTGATCTGCTTTTTTTCAAGTGTGGTGAATGACCACGCCTGATTTCCCTAGCCTTGGATGCGAAATCTTCTCCCACAAAGACATTGCTGCCTTTCAGGGTTTTTCTTTCCATTCAGGATGTTAACTTTATCCTTACTTGTAAAAGGTGCAGCAAGCAATGATGGAGAGGTCAGGTTTGGCACTGAGTCTGTGAATCCTGTCGAACACTACTTCTTAGTCACGTTTAGCTTATCAGTCAACATAGTATGTACTTTCCCTTCACAGTCATCATTTGTCTCGTTCTGGTCCTAGGCATGCTATAAAAAATCAAATTGTTACGTTTTGACCTCCTCTAGATCATCAGTCTTTCTTCTTTCTAACTGCTCAACTTTACTCAGGAGATCAGCGTTAGCTTTGGTCAGAAACTTCATTTTCTTTTTTCACCACCTCATCTCTCAAATTTCTCACATCAGACTGCAGGGCCGAGCACTTTTCCCCAAGATCGTCAAACTTCTTATCAACATTGTTAAACTTACAGTTCATAGTGGACAGCACGTTCTGCAGAACATCCATCAACTGCTCTTGATGTTTTTTTGTTTGTTTTGTTGTTGTTTTTGCTGTCCCAACCTCTGCGCCACCACAGAGGCAGTGCACCCACGCCGCTCATTCCGACACCCCGTCCACAGCCACACGCCCGGTCGGCCATCAATTCTGCTCTTGATGGTTTTTTGAGGGGGGGGGGGGGGAGGTCCCGCGTTGAGGAGGAAGAGGTGTCGCCTGCGCCCGGTCTGCGGAAGCAGATCCTACCTGCTCCTGGTGTCGCGCCTGGTGCTGGTCAGCATGGCCTTCAGCGTCCCAGAGTTGTCCTTCTCAGGAGGGGGAGGGGGGGGGGGGGGGCAGGATGACGTTCCACGTCCCCCGACCTCAGCAAAAGGAGCCCGCCCAAAACATACAGGAGAGGGTCAGTCCAAGAAGACACCGCCTAATTTTGTACGAGGTGTCATCATGGAGACTCTCATGGCGGCTTTTCGAACGGCCCGTTTCCACATAAAGTTAATGTATACTGGAAGAGAGGTGCCACAAAGCTCAAAGCTCTCTGGACCGGATGGTCGTGGGGGAGACATGATGGACGTCTTGCGGGCCAGAGAGCGCCAGCCAGGTCTGTCTTCTGCCTCTCTGATCAGGGAGGGGTGTCCATGCCACCCGGACATGTCACCCTAAAACTCAGCTGGCACGAGGGCATGGTGTTAGTCCCAATTACTGGCAAGTGACAGTACTGGACACTGATGCAGGACACCAAAGTAAACAAAAAACAACTGAACGCCGTGAAGCCGACTTGCTCAGTCAGTGTCACAATTCACACCCGAGAGAGAGAGAGAGAGAGAGAGAGAGAAGAGTGAGAGAGAGAGAGAGAGAGAGATGAGAGAGGAGAAGAGAGAGAGAGAGACAGACAGACAGACAGACAGACAGACAGACAGAGACATAGACAGACAGAGAGAGAAGAGAAAGAGAGAGAGGGAGAGAGAGAGAGAGAGAGAGAGAGAGAGAGAGAGAGAGAGAGAGAGGTGTTCGTGTGTGTGTGGTCTACAATTTATTTTCATAGTTCTTATTCTGAAACGATCAAAATCATATTTTAAAAACGTATCTCAGTATGGTACAATGCGGGCTTTGTGCTTAAAATGCGGGTTGTATGTTTATTTTGTTTATTTGTTCGTTGGTTGGTTGGCTGATTTGTTTTCGACACTTACGCCATATCTAGATGTCCGCATGTTTCATTTTTCTTGTATCACTTATGCACGTATGTACAGCGTTTACATGTGATCATATATAGCGATGTTTGTGAATAAATGTGTCAACAGCGGAGGGTGGAGGGTGGACGGGAGAACAAGGGGGGGGGGTAGAGTTAGTGTTCTCGGGGGGTGTAATACTTGAAAGAATGGGCACAAAGAGAAACGTTTATGTGTAAGAGTGGCGTTGTTGTTTAGATAGGAGCGTGTGTGTGTGTGTGTGTGTGTGTGTGTGTGTGTGTGTGTGTGTACGCATGTGAGCGTGTGTGTGTATTTGTATATATGAGTTTCGAGTATCAGTTGACAATATTTTTTCACTATATGAAACCAAATGAGTTCAACTGTCTGCTGACGAAACGTTTTTGTTGTGTTAACAAGAAAACTATTGCGTTTGAATGCAGAGAGACTGTCTCAATAAAGGCTGATAATACTTTAGTATACCCAAGCAAACAAGTTAAGTTACTGGGTGTTTTTTAAATGAACACAGGTTAAGTTTGCACCCGTAATGTTGCACCCGTAATGTTGCACCTGTAATGTTGCAGTGAGAGCTAGAACCATTCCAACGTCAGTCATGACTGAACTGCATAGAAGTACCTATGTTTTCAAGAGAGATCCGTAACAAAGCGGTATGCATGTCTTTGGGTGATTATGTTTCCCCATTGTTTCTGAACTGTAGCCTGTCTCTTGATGGATATTGCCACTGCCCCAGGTTCTTCACATCCTTCTTGGTTGTTAGAGCTGGCTGAAATCATCTGCGCTTACAGCGATATTAATAAAAACGATAATCTTCTGTTACTCTCATCCTATGCCAAAGACTTGATAGACAGGAAATGCGATTTCCTATCCACACATTTTCACGGATGGTTCTGTTTTAGATACTTCTAATGCTGGGGCTTCTTTTGTAATACAGCGCTAACATTAGAAAGATATTCCATATTATAAAAGGATGTTCAATATTTACAGTTATTTGCCATTTTGAAAGCAATAGATTTCATTCTGGCATGCCTGTTTTACTTAGAAAATTTCTTATATTATCGTATCAGAATCAACGTTTTGACCCTACTTGTTAATCAAATCTAGTCGTTCAGACATATATGTGTAGATCGTATTTTTAATTCATTAGGAAACTTTCGGGACGAAGGCCTCCGATTTTTGGAGTGGTACCAGCTTTGCGGATTGAGATGCTATCTGATTAGGATATTAATAAACCTTTCCCTTTTGAAAGCAACCAATGGATGCAGATATTATGGCGGGGCGAGCGAGCCACAGAAAGGTTTTGTCAGTTACTGTCTATATCTTCAATGCGTGCCAACAATGGCGTCTCAACTCAGCACTACGCGGCAGTGAAGCTCGGTAGAGAAGTCGTCGTAGTCAGCGTTTCACGGCGTTAGAAGTGTTAGAATTATTTCCAACTGAAGGTTCGGACTTTGAGGAAGACTTTGACGACGGTAAAGAGGATTTTTTTGAAAGTGCAGGTGAGAGAAGTTCAGAGTCTGAATTCGGCTTGGCGTCACAGAGAGCCGAGGCCAGTAATGGAGTGGAGAGGGTGGTGGTGATAATCATGGTGCTGCAGCACAGGCAGAGCAGAGGAGAGCGTGTGGCGGACATGACAGAGGATGGGTTGTTGAAGTTCATGATGCTAGATTGGCATCACGATTTCGATTTGAATTGCTGTATCACCTTCCACTTGTGACATGGCTTTCTCACATCACAAGAGTGCCACGCCCGCTTCCAGTTCTCTCCAGCAGAAAACGTATCATCTGCTACCATGCGGCAAAGTTCAGGCTTTCCGGCAAGGTGTGTATGCTTTATTATGGCATCATCCTATTACGTTTATAGTTGGGTGTGTGTGTTGTTTTTGTTTTGTTTATCTCACACACATATGTACACACACACACACCACACACACACACAACACACACACACACACACACACACACACACACACACACACACACATTTATGAACGTAATGACAATGATAATTATACCATATTAACAAATTTGTTATATTTTCAGGAAACAGCGAGGGTGTGTAAAATAAAAAGAAAAGTAATTTTAGATAGATTACGGTCTATTGTGCTAGTGTGTGTGTGTGTGTGGGGGGTGGGTGGGGGGGGCGAGTGTTTGTGACTGTGTCTGTGTGTCTGTCTGTGTGTGCGTTTGCTTGTGTTGCGTGCGTGCGTGCATGCGTGCGTGCATATGTGCGTGTGTGTATGTGTGTGTGTGTGTGTGACTGTGTGACTGTGTGTGTGTGTGTGTGTGTGGTGTGTGTGTGTTGTGTGTGTCTGTCTGTGTGTGTGTGTGTGTGTATGTGTGTGTGTGTGTGTGGTGTGTGTGTGTGTGTGTGTGTGTGTGTGTGTGTGTGTGCGCGCACGCGCGCGCGCGCGCGCGTGCACACCCTTGTGTGCTTTGTGTTTATGTTTCAGAGAGAGAGAGAGATGAGAGAGAGAGAGGAGGGGGGGGGAGAGAGAGAGGAGAGAGAGAGAGAGAGAGAGAGAAGTGAGACGGAGAGAGAGAGGGAGAAGAGAGAGAGAGTGAGAGTGAGAGAGAGAGAGAGAGAGAGAGGGGTTATAATGGGGAGATTTGAGACCGAATAATTTCAATTTCTCTCTAGAGAATTGTTTGTTTGTTTGTTTTGCGTGTTTTGTGTGTGGAAGGAGTGGCAGGAGAAGGGGAGATTGGGGGGGGGGGGGGGGGGAATTGGGGGGGGGGGGAATTGGGGGGGGGGGAGCGGCAGACATTGACAGCCAAAGATAGTTTATCAGCTGCATGTTTTCAAGCCCTGCAGTAACATTGTGTGCCATATAATAATAATAATAATAATAATATAATAATAATAATAACACAGCATTTAAAAAAGCGCTTGCCAAAAGTTCTAGGTGCTGACAATCCACACTCTCGTGTACACAACGTGCTGCCCACCTGGGTAGTGCCGACTGAAGAGCTGTCTACCGGCGCTTCATTCATCGTTTCCCGTGTCACCCAGTCAATCATCAGTCATCGTTCACTCACTTTCTTTATTCCCTTCATTCTTTCCATTTCTCACGCAGGGTGCATGTTGTGTGTAAGGGTCATCCACATCATCAGCCAAAATGGCCTTCTCTTCCGAAAGTTGGTGATGGGATTTTACGTGTGTGTGCAAGATGTTTGCGTGCGTTCACACACAGAACTTCGGTTTTATAGTCTCATTCGGACTATCTGGGAAATGAAGTCAGAACGGAGGTTTCCTCCGGGGAGAAATCCCCCTGTACCGAAACGGCCCGGCGAAGATTCGAACCTGCAACCCCAGGATCACCAAAATTGCGATTCCGGCGCTCTACCAACTGAGCTGTTCACATGTGATGGGTCTTAACAGGACTTTATTTCCTGTCGCGTCTTCAGAGCCGTGGCATATACGACACGTTGTATGTCAACTCAAAAACGTACAGAGCTCCTTCTAGGGGCAAAAAACACTCCCAGTGAGTTTCCAGTTACAGAGACACTTCACATTTGTCGCAGCTTTTGACACCATTGTCGAGTGAAGTGTCTACGCTGAGTTGGTGTCCACATCGGTGTGGAGAGAAAACTGTGTGGGGATTTCGCCCGCTGTGCAGTGTCTGCGCCTATTTATGATGCATGGCAAATAAAACCAACCATCGGAAATATGTTCTCCTAAAACATGGCACGTTGTTTTAGTCCTTTAGCTCTATGGCAACAGTTATCTTTCATGTATTAAGGAAGAGAGGATCGTAGACGGGAAAAAAAATTGCTCGCGCGCACGCATGCACCATGTACTTACACACACACACACACACACACACACACACACACACCAACGCACGCACGCACGCACACACGCACGCACGCACGCACGCACACACACACACACACACACACACACACACACACGCACACGCACACGCGTGCACACACACACACACCACACACACACACACACACACACACACACAGAGAGACAAACAGACACAGAGAGAGAGAGAGAGAGAGAGAGGAGAGATAGAGAGAGAGAGGAGAGAGAGAGAGAGAGAGAGAGAGAGACAGACAGACAGACAGACAGACAGACAGAGAGACAGACAGACACGGTGAGAGAAGCAAATATGAAGTGATTCTTAGATGGGAAGAAACACACACACACACACACACACACACACCACACACACACACACACGCACACAGAGATAACAAGAGGACGCTTCGTCGTTGGTTATAATTCATGTCTCTATCATCTACCAGTAGCTATCGTGTCTCAGGCTACGTTTTTTCACCCACTGCTGTTAACTTCTTTGTGACCGATAGAGGAAACTATCGGTATTCACCGGTTCGTTTTCAGCCAAGTGGCTGGTTAGACGGGTTGGTGCCCCTAAAGAGAGACGCTCGCTCAAGCTGGCCTCACGGCAAAACAGTGGCTGTCACCGGAAGGGAGATCACTCGATGGTGTCTGTCTTGCGTGTTGCTGAGTCAGAACAGACGCCACAAAACACCACGGACATGACAGCGTTAACACTGTCTTTTCCAAGTTACGGCACAAATCGTCACTCTGTCAAAACCTGTCGCTGCAGTTACCTGGCAGCATGCGACATGCACATTGTGTCCCTCCTGATATTTTGTGCCGTAACTATCGTGCCCACTGTACCACCAATCTGTCAGTCTGAATTTGCTTTTTTGAAAAGTAGCCGAGCTTGTTTCCGTTCAACTTGTTTGTGACGATTGAAGCGAGACAGAAAATTTTCACAGTTTGTCATTACACTATCGATGATGTATTTATACTAAAAATAACACTCTCACGTGTTGTTTTTTTTTTTTTAGTTTGAAGGCGAATTTGTCCCATCAGAAGCGCGGATTTAATAGCAGGAGAAAAGGATTAAACGTTTCTCCATAGACAGCCAACGCTTTGATTCTGATGGCTGGACGGCTGGGGTTCAATCCTGGCATAATGCTAGCCAACGAAACTGTTTATTTTCACGGTCACGATAATCTGTCACGATTTTGGTTATCCTGGACAGTTTATCAACATTTTGCACCCACTGTCGTCCAAATCACATTTTCGTAATTTAGTATTATTTTTTAACCAGAAAATGGCACGCAAACGAGTACTGTGTAGTGTACAGGTTTGTCAGTGTAGACTCTCTCTCTCTCTCTCTCTCTCTCTCTCTCTCTCTCTGTCCGTCTGTCTGTCTGTCTGTTTCTTTCTCTCTCTCTCTCT
>CM031613.1:20865157-20892503 GCA_018398815.1 Conus ventricosus
ACACATGCCATCTCCTTTCCTTGGGAAAACATTTTCTGCATGAAGTTTGTTGTTGCTGTTTTTTTTTTTTTGATTTGGCAAAACGAAGCCAACATATCTTTTAAGGAAATAATAGCGAACAGGAGATGTGTTTAGCAATCCTTCATCAACCATCTCACTTCGTAAAACTCAAAAGAAATGAGAAATCTCTGAAGACAAACATGACCAGACAAAGACAAACACAAGTCCAACCCAGCTGGCTTACCAGCTCTTTTGCCGCGGTGAATTTCTCTTCCATAACACATCATCCAACGCCATAACTGCTGCTCACCATTAGCAGCTTGACAGGCACACATACCTCGTCACCAACCACTGACAGGCCTACTTGCTTCATCATCAACCACTGACAGGCCTACTTGCTTCGTCATCAACCATGGAGAGATCTACACGTCTCGTCAATTGTTAACAGACTCCACAGCCTGATCATTAATGATCAACCAGCCTCCATACCTCATTATCAACACTGCGAGTTCACACTCCTCGTCAGTTATTAACACACAGAAAGACAGTATACAGATAAATACAGTAAACACACGACAACGCCAAGAGAGATTTGGTTCATTAAAACCAAAAAATGAGCTACCTTGTTTTTCCTTGTATTTATGTCTTTTCTTATTCATCTACTTGTACTCACATTTTTTTAGCAGTTCACATTCCCTCATAAAAGGGGTGGAACAATCGACAACCATCACGTCATTTCCTTTTCGAATAATTCCACCTCCAGAAAACTGATTATCATAATTATGGAACTATTGTTTCACTTTTTCTTTCAGAGACCCCTACTGAGGGAGAAACCAACTGGGCCGCCGTTTCTGACCATGACATACTATATATTATCCATGTTTCATCCTCCTCTCACAGGAAAGGATCAAGTCACTTTTGTTTATCACAAGATTGTTTTTAACCATAGCAGGTTTCGGTATCAGGTGAGTTTTTTTTAAATTAAGCAATACCCCCCCCCCCCCTCCACCGTCCACCTCCATGTGATAAATCACGTCAGATTACAAAGAAAAAAAATCTTATCTCTTAAGGAGAGAGATCACATCGTTTTGTGCGCGCGCGCGCGCGCGCGTGTGTGTGTGTAGTGTGTGTGTGTGTGTGTGTGTGTGTGTGTGTGTGTGTGTGTGTGTGTGTGTGTGTGTGTGTGTGTGTGTGTGTGTGTGTGTGTGTGTGTGTGTGTGTGTGTGTAATCTCCCCTTTATTATTATTATTATTATATTTTATTATTATCATCATCATCATTATTATTATTATTATTATTATTATTATTATTATTATTATTATTATTATTATTATTATTATTATTATTTCCCCCTCGTGGAAAGAGATTACGTTGGGTCACCAGATATCATGGAGTGGGTTAATTGAATTGGACTTATTTTCAAGTCAGGATATGGGACGTATTCTGACCATTCTCATGCATAAAAAAAAACTAAGGATCACCACTGTCATGGACTCAACTCGCGCAAGGGATCCACTCAGAGAATAGCTGAAGTAAGTAATGTTACCCAAGTACTACGTGAAGAGAAAGAAGAGTAATTTACGTGAGGGTATCTATTTCCTAAAACGAATATCTGGAAAAGAATGAAAGACAGATAATGAGCCAAAGGAGGCCCAGCAGGTTTGCCAACACAAAACTAAACAATGCAGATACAGCATAGCAAAACACTACCTGTAGTTGTCGTCGTCAGCATTCAACAACTGTCTGTCTGTCTGTCTTGTTACAGTCGAGCTGACACTCATTCATGCACTTACATGAACACATGCATTCCGTGATCGTCATCTTTCTAACGAAATCATCTTCAAACTCTTCTGCTTGTTCAAATTATCAAACGTTAACGGTTGTTCAGCCTACACACAAATGTTAACCAAATTTACGTTTATGATATTTACCATTTTTAGCATGGAATTGTAAGTTTTCCTTTTCCTTTCTAGTCATCTATGTATATTACATTATTTACATGAAAACCTTTACCTTAACACATGACTGTGCTCAGTCCATGTTTACCAAATACAGTCTATTAATCGTCGGTGAAATGTACGAATAATGTCATTAACGTTCCCAGCTCCCTGATTGTCCCAGACAAACCCAAACCCATATTCAAACAAACAGATTCGCACTGTGCCACCTGATTTACCGTACATGTAAGGTCTAAATTATATAACATATAATGCACTTTACGTGGATTTGTTGTTGTTGTTGTTGTTGCTATTTCATTTGTAATAAGGTAAACCAACAGGACGCATTTTACATACAAAGAATACCTGTTAGTTAAAAGCGAAAACAATGTAGGGTCTCACAGTGAATAGCTGCCTTGTCTAATCCCCATATTACTGCCCTATAATGAATCAAGAGAGAACGAACGAACGAACGAACGAACGAATTTTATTTTCAGAGGGTAGTGGAGTAAGCATAACTGCTTTTTTACATCCAGCCCTCCGGGGCCAAAAGAAAAGAAAGAAAAGATACAAATTCTGAAATATGATAATACCAAATGCAACAAACCTAATGTACAAGATAAACACAGACAGAAGGGGTGGGATATGGTGGGGGGAGAGGGCATAAGAGGAAAGAGAGAGAGAGAGAGAGAGAGAGAGAGAGGAGAAGGAGGAGAGAGAGAGAGAGAGAGAGAGAGAGAGAGAGAGAGAGAGAGGAGAGAGGAGAGAGAGAGAGAGAGGACGGGGCAGAATGTGTGTGTATTAATGTGTGTCTTGCATCTAAGAGAGAGAGAGAGAGAGAGAGAGAGAGAGAGAGAGAGAGAGAGACAGAGAGAGAGAGAGAGAGAAGAGAGAGCGAGAGAGAGCGAGACGCCCTGAGGGAAGAAGGTTAACAAAAAAATAGCAGTGAGAGACAGAGTGAGGGAGAAAGGAAGCGGGAGGCAAAAGCAAGGCATGGCATTTAACATTAACATAGAAGGTACATAAAAGAAAGAAAGAGAGAGAGAGAGGGGGGAGAAGAGGGAAGAGAGAGAGAGAGAGAGAGAGAGAGAGAGAGAGAGAGAGAGAGAGAGAGAGAGAGAGAGAGAGGGGGGGGGGTAAAGAGAAGGTAAATATTGTATCATTAAATTCAGGTCTCAACTGAAAGAAACCAACCATTTATAACTTTTCCATTAAATATCTGTGGTATGCTTTTTTGAAAGATAATAAACTATTTTTGTTTTTTATGTATTCTGGGATTTCATTCCATAATTTTCCTCCTGAATAGATAAAAGATGTCATAAAGAGATCAGTTCTTGGACGAGGGATAAACATCGTGCTTTTGTTACGAAACTCTCGTACGGGAAATTTCTCTCGGAGATAGAATGGTGCAAGGCTATTCATAATCTTAGACATAAAGACAGCTTTGTTGAAGATACATTTAAATTCAAAAGGCAAGATGTTTAGTTCTTTATAATCACTTATTTCCAGAGACGAAGATTTAAGAAGTATGACAAAAAAGCAGAAGAGCACACAAAACAAAGTGTGAAGTAACGACGATTTATTGCACGACACAAAACAGGACAAGAAATTTTCGGCAAAATGCCTTCCTCAAGCGACAAACAAAAAAAGTTCAGACATAAACATGCACAATACTTCCCTTGTGAAGTCAAAGTGGTGAGTCACCACTTTGACTTCACAAGGGAATATTTGTGCATGTTTATGTCTGAACTTTTTTGTTTGTCGCTGAGGAAGGCATTTTGCCGAAAATTTCTTGTCCTGTTTTGTGTCGTGCAATAAATCGTCGTTACTTCACACTTTGTTTTGTGTGCTCTTCTGCTTTTTTGTCGTGTTTCAGTAAACGCCGCAGTTTGTTTCATAAGAAGTATGAGTTTGAGAGAGCGTCTGTAGAGACTTTCAAGATGCCTTAGGAGGTTTTACTAGCTAAATCCCAACAGGTTGAAGCATAATCTACATCGCTTTGAATATAAGCATAAAAAAATAATTTCCGAGTGTGTTGAAACAAAAAATGTTTGATTGTATTAAGCTGAAAGACTTTTTCGATATTCTTTTTGATAACGTCGAAAGCTGATTCGACCAGGATAAATTATTGTCGATAATAAGACCAAGTAGTTTGTGAGAACTTACTTCATCTAATACGTTATCATGTATCTTTAATTCCTTTAGATTATCTTTGATATTTTGTCGCTTTTGCCTTCTTGATATTAACATGGATTAGATTTTTTAGGATCAAGTGCCATATGATTGAGTTCTGTCCATTTTATGAGCCTGTCAACGTCATTTTGTAAGTCAGCGCACACTACATCTGCATTTTTTCCTTTATTGTGTAAGGTGGTGTCATCAGCGAAAAGTTCACAAGAAGAGGAAATGTAAAGAGGGAGATCGTTTATGTAAATTGTAAATAATATTGGTCCTAAGACTGAACCCTGAGGCACACCGAAATTGACTGGCATGAAAGTGGATGATATCATATCTTGAACAACTATCTGAGAGAGAGAGAGAGAGAGAGGAGAGAGAGAGAGAGAGGAGAGAGAGAGAGAGAGAGAGAGAAGGAGGAGAAGAAGAAGAAGGAGAAGAAGAAGAGGTCCGTTCATCAAGCTGAGAACAATGCTGTTAGCACACCACCACCAACGTTTGTTTAATTCTCGTTCAAACAAAAACACACCCAATCTCAAACGCATGCACATTTGAGCTTTTGCAAAAGAAAAACCAATCAACCAACCAAACAAACAAAATCGCGACCAGCCGCCGTGGCGAAGTGGTTAGCGTCGCGGACTCCCGGCTGGGAGGTCGTGGGTTCGAATCCCATCAGAGTCATGTGGGTTTTTCTGCCCCGACCGGCTCCTACCAGAGTTGAGTTTGCTGCGGACTCAGTTGGGAAGACTGGGACCACACAGTCGAGTTTCATCCACTTAATAGATGCGTTTCTGAGAGTGTTGCTCAAATTTCCTGACCAACACTGCAGGTGCCTGTATCTCTCGGGCCTGGTTGACGCCGGATATATTATGAAAGTAAGCGTAGAGTACAGCCCTGTCATGTAGTCTCAGACCGAAATGGAAATCCGTAGCATCATCTTAATCATCCTCATTCTCATCGATCAGCATAAAATTAAAAAAATGTCTCAAATTCTGTGGCCCTTCATGCCCTGCTCTCATGGTGACCTCAGTTTCGATGTCCTCTCCACGTCTGTGGCCTTGGTTTGGTTCCGTCGGGGTCACCGGTATCGGCGAGTCCATGGGGGCTGTCGTTGGACGGACGTGGTGGCGCCCTCCGGAGGAAGAGCTCACTCACGCCGGCTCCGCGACTAAGCAATTACTGTCGTCAGTAGGGGATTAGTAGGTGGCGTCCTGCGTATGTTAGATCAGAACAGGCGCCACTGAACACCACCGAAGTGACTCGGCAGCAGTGCAGTGTCTCCGCCGGTGGGTTGCCTCTTGACGACTTGACATTGACTGCTCCCTGTGGATTTTCGGTGCCGGGGCTGCGGCGGGGCCGACCGGGCTGTGGCTGTGGACGGGGTGTCGGAATGAGCGGCGTGGGTGCACTGCCTCTGAGATGGCGCAGAGGCTGGGACAGCAAAAAAAAAAAAAAAAAAAAAAAAATCGCTCTCCTCTGTTCCAACAAACCAATGGTCCATACGGACATGTGAAATTGGTCGTTTTCGGCTTTGATTCATTGCATTCGTTTCCAACGTCATTGACAACTGGGAAATGAATCCAAACTTTCCCGCACGTCACGACGACAAGGATCTTACAAATGAATCCAAACTTTCCCGCACGTCACGATGACAAGGATCTTACAAATGAAGTGGGGGGGGGGGAGGGGGGGGGGGGGCGGGGGGGGGGGACTTCACATTCAGCAAGTAGTATATCGTTCAATGCACACAATGCACGGCGCATTGGGTATAAGGGCAGGTGAGGGATTCATTCGGCCTCAGTCGCACTGGGAAACATGGAGCGAGTGAGCTTCCTTTGTGTGTATGCGGGTCTCTTGCTGGTCGCTGTCGTCTCCTGTAAGGCTGAAGGTAGGACGCTTTACGATAGTGTGTTTGTTGTCCACTGTTTGCCTTTCTTCCTTCCCACCCCAATTGCTTCGTGCTGTGGTCTGATACCTTTAAAAAAAAAAGTTTCTTTCGTTCCAGTTTACAACACTATCTAATGTGGACTCACCCCCCCTCTCTCTCTCTCTCTCTCTCTCTCTCTCTCTCTCTCTCTCTCTCTCTCTCTCTCTCTCTCTCTCTCTCTCTCCAGGATTCCCAAACACAAATTTTGGATGGGTGGGCGTCTCAAGGCGGGCCTTTTCCTTTTTAGACGGGTGCCTTACCCACATCGCAAACGAACACCCGTTCAACGTCGGGAAATTTAAGCCTTATGAAGTTCATCTTTGTTCCTCCTCGATCAGATCCAGCTGGAACGCATTTCAGCTGCCTGTCATGCCTTCAGGGTTCTGGGCCTCTTCTTATCATAAATCCAGAGCTTTTTCATGAGGTCACAGGCTGATGAGCCTGCAATCCCCCATGCTCCAATCTCTATGGCGACATTTTGGGCCTTGAAGCCAGATTCCCTCAAGCTGCTGGCTGGACTGGCTTACGTTTCAGTCCTACAGACGTGAGCTTGCTCCGTTCTGACTTTGTATGGATAGTGAGTTCGATCAGTGGAGAACAATATCCGGTCTCAGGCCACCGTTCCTAATGATCTCCGAATGGTTCACCGACTCTGGAAGGTCTACAGTACATTCCCAGCCATCCACCCCAACCAGGAAGCCCTGCTTTCATGCTCTTGATATCACAGCTGTTCCACAGCATGATGTGTTGTGGCCTCCTGCCGCGTAGAAGTTCGTTGTTGGAACTTCTGGTGGCGTATTCCACCGGCAGTGCTAACCACGTGTGGATCTCCATGATCCCTTAGTCGTGCCTCCATGTTTACCTTGCTTGTGTTAGCACTGCTTTGCATAAATTCAGGACCTGTTCCGCTGTTTGTTTGTCGGGACAGGGTGGACACAGAGTATCATAGGATTGCCACCACTTCCCTAGGTTTGAATTCGAGGGCAGGAGGTCGTACTAGTCTGATGATGAAGCTGCTTTTAAGAGGTGCCACGTACCATACGTCATTTCTTCTGAGATTTCTTTGGAGTGCATTTCCCACGTAGTCCACTGTCCTTGTTGTCCTTGTTAGACTTCCTTCTGGATTCTCTGGGCATCCTCTTCTTTCTTCAGCTTTCCTAATTACCATGTCTCTCTTTGCTTTTCCTTTTGTTATCACCACCATTTGACTTCTATTGATCCCAGCCCCTGTCTGTTGGTCTGTGTGTGCCTGTTATTTCCCTGATCTTAAGGTTTTCCTTTGCCACGTCATTGTCTCCCGAACTTTCCATT
The DNA here is from genome assembly GCA_018398815.1 of Conus ventricosus. NCBI lineage: Eukaryota > Metazoa > Mollusca > Gastropoda > Neogastropoda > Conidae > Conus > Conus ventricosus. The sequence goes on from CM031613.1 coordinate 20,872,509, forward strand.
TCTGCGGTCTTTAGCTTTGGCCGGATGATCTCACAACTTTGTCTTAGTCTGAAGAATGGTTAATAACCTTGCTGAAGTAAACGACGAGTTATTGCACGACACAAAAAACAGACAAGAAAAAAAAAAAAAATTTCGGCAAAATGCCTTCCGCAGCGACAAAAAAAAGTTCCAGACATAAACCATGCACAATACTTCCCTGTGAGTCAAGAGTGGGGAGGCAATCCACCCTTTTTGAACTTCACAAGGGAAGTATGTGCATGTTTAATGTCTGAACTTTGTTTGTTGTCGCGAGGAAGGCATTTTGCCGATAATTTCTTGTCCTGTTTTGTGTCGTGCATAAATCGTCCGTATCTTCACACTTGTTTTGTGGGCACTTCTGCTTTTTTGTCGTGTTTTCAGTAAACGCCGCAGGTTTGTTTCATAAGATTATGAGTTTGAGAGAGCGTCGTAGAGACTTTCTAGATCGTAGGAGGTTTTACTAGCTAAATCCCAAAGGTTGAAGGCATAATCTACATCGCTTTGAATATAAGCAGAAAAAAATAATTTCCGAGTGTGTTGAATCAAAAAATGGTTGATTGGTATAAGCTGAAAGACTTTTTCGATAATTCTTTTTGATAACGCGAAAGCTGATTCGACCAGATAATTTATTGTCGATAAAAAGACCAAGTAGTGGGTGAGATCTTACGCATCTAATTCGTTACATGGATCTTAATTCCTTAGATTATCTTTGATATTTTGTCGCTTTTGCCTTCTTGATATTAACATGGATTTAGATTTTTTAGGAGCAATGCGCATTATGAATGAGTTCTGGCCAGTGTAGGAGCCGGTCATCGGCAGTTTGTAAGTTCAGCGCACACACAGCTGCATTTTTTTTTTTTTTTTCCTTTATTATTGTGTTAGGGGCCTGCAGCGATAAGTTCACATGAAGAGGAAATTAATGAGAATCGTTTAGGATATTGTAAATAATATTGGTCCTAAGACTAACCCTGAAGGCACTCCGAAATTGACGGGCATTGAAAGTGGATGATATAATATCTTGAACACTATCTGAGAGAGAGAAGAAAGAGAGAGAGAGAGAGAAGAGAGAGAGAGAGTGAAGAGAGAAGGAGGAGAAGAAGATAGAAGGAGAAGAAGTATGAGGTCCGTTCATCAGCTAGTACAATGCTGTTAGCACACCCTCCACGTTTGTTTAAGTCCGGGCATACTAAAACATACCAAATCTCTAACGCATGCACAGTTGAGAGTTTGGCTATAGAAACAAAACCTATCAACCAACCAAACATACAAATTCGCGACCAGCCGCCGTGGCGAAGTGGTTAGCGTCGCGACTCCCGGCTGGGAGGTCGTGGTAGTATCCCATCAGAGTCATGTGGGTGGTTTCTGTCTGGCCCAACCGGCGCCTACCCAAAGTTGAGGTTGCTGCGGACTCGTTTGAAGACGTGGGACCTACACTGTCCGTGTTTCATCCCACTTAATAAAAGCGTTGCTGAGAGGTTGCGCAAATTGCCGGAACAACACTGCAGGTGCTGTATCTCCTCCGGGCCTGGTTGACGCCGGGATATATTATGAAAGTTAGCGGTGAGTAACATCCCTGTCAGTAGTCTCAGACCGAAAGGGAAATCCGTAAATCATCTTAATCACCTCATGCCATCGATCGCATAAAATTAAAAATAAATGTCTCAAATTCTGTGGCCCTCATGCCCGGCGCGCATGGGACCTCAGTTTCGTTGTCCTCTCCACGCTGGGCCTGGGTTTGGTTCCGTCGGGGCACCGTATCGGCGAGTCATGGGGCTGGCGTTGGACGGACGGGTGCGCCCTCCGGTGGAAGAGCGCGACTCACTGCCGCTCCGCGACTAAGCAATTACTGTCGTCAGTAGGAATTAGTAGGTGGCGTCCTGCGTATGGGAGATCAGAACAGCGCCACTGAACACCACCGAATGAACTCGGCAGCAGTGCAGTGTCTCCGCGGTGGGTTGCCTCTTGAACGACTTGACATGACTGCTCCCTGTGGATTTGTTCGGTGCCGGGGCTGCGCGGGGCCGACCGTCTGTGGCGGTGGACGGGTGGTCGGTATGAGCGGCGTGGGTGTCGCCGCTGAATGGCGCAGAGCGGGACAGCAAAAAAAATAAAAAAAAAAAAAAAAAAAAAAAAACGCTCTCCTCGGTTCCAACAAACCAATGGTCATACGGCACATGTGTAAATTGGTTCTTTTTCGGCTTGAGTCAGTGCAGTCGTTTCCAACGTCAGTGACAACTGGGAAATGAATCCAAACTTCCCGCACGTCACGACGACAAGGATCTTATCAAATGAATTCCAAACTTTCCCGCACGTCACGATGACTAGGTTCTTACTAATGCAGTGGGGGGGGGGGGAGGGGGGAGGGGGGGGGCGGGGGGGGGGGGACTTCACAGCAGCATTAGTATATCGTTCAATGCACACATGCACGGCGCATGGTATAAGGGCAGGTGAGGGAGTCAGTCGGCCTCAGTCGCACTGGGAAACAATGAGCGAGTGTGCGTCCTGTTGTGGTCATGCGGTCCCTTGCTGGTCGCTGGCGTCCGCCTGGATCGGAAGGTAGGACCGGTAACGATAGTGTGTGTTGTTGGTCCCTGTTTCTTCGTCCTGCCCAACCCACTTGCTTCGTCTGTGGTCTATACCTTTAATAAAAAAAAGTGTTCTTTGCTCCAGGTTACAAAACACTATCTAATGGGGACTCAACCCCCACCTCTCTCTCATCTCTCTCTCGCTCTCTCTCCTCTCTCGCTGCTCGCTCTCCTCTCTCTCTCTCCTCTCTCTCCCAGATTCCCTAACACACAAAATTTGGGATGGGGGGGCGCTCAAAGCGGGCCTTTTCCTTTTTAGACGGGTCCGTACCCACATCGCAAACGTACACCCTTCAACTTCGGAATTTTAAGCCTATGAAGTTCATCTTTGTCCTCCTCGATCTGATCCAGCTGGAACGCATTGCAGCTGCCTGTCATGCCTTCAGGTTCGGGGCCTCTTCTTATCATAATCCAGAGCTTTTTCATGAGTCACAGGCCTGATGAGCCTGCAATCCCCATGCTCCAATCGCTATGATGCGAACATGTGGGCCTTGAAGCCAGATTCCCATCAAGCTGCTGCGGACTGGGCTTACGTTTTCAGTCCTACAGAAGTGAGCTTGCTCCGTTTCGGGACTTTGTATGGAATAGTGAGGGATTTCGATAGGCAGTGTAGAACAATATCCGTCGCTGGCCACCGTCCTAATGAGCTCCGAATGGTTCTCCGGACTCTGGAATGTCGAACAGTAACATTCCCAGCCCATCCACCCCAACCAGGAAGCCCTGCTTCATGCTCGTGATATCACAGCGGTTCCACAGCATGATGTGTTGTGCCTCGCCGCGTAGAAGTTCGTGTTGGAACGTTGTGGCGTATGCCACCGGCAGTGCTAACCACGTTGGGATCTCCATGATCCCTTAGTCGGGCCTCCATGTTTCCCTTGCTTGTGTTAGCAATGCTTTGCATAATATTCAGGAACCTGTTCCGCTTGTTTGTTTGTCGGGGGACTGGGTGGACACAGAGTTATCATAGATTGCCACCACTTCCCTAGGTGTGGAATTCGAGTGGCAGGAGTCGTACTAGTCTGATGATGAAGCTGGTCTTAAGAGTGCCACGTACCATACGTCATTTCTTCTGAATTCTGTGGAGTGCATTTCCCACCGTCCACTGTCCTTGTTGTCCTTGGTAGACTTTCCGTCTGGATTCCTGGGCATCCTCTTCTTTCGTCTGCTTTCCGATTTACCATGTCTCTCTGTGCTTTTTCCTTTTGTTTATCACCCACCTTTTGACGCTATTATCCCAGCCCCTGTCTGTGGCGGTGTGTGGCCCGGTGATTTCCCTGTTCTTAAGGTTTTCCTTTTGCCACGTCCATTGTCTCCCGTTCGGTCCATTGGCCTGCCGGTCTTTAGCGTTGGCCGGACTGAATCTCACAACTTTGGCTTGGAGTCCGTATGAATGGGTAATAACCTTGCTTGACTTTACCCCCACTTTGGTGGTCCTCGGATGCGTTGTAGAGAGGTAGCATCAGCTTCGCGTCGCCTGCGATGGTAGAGTGCAATGTCAGTGAAACCATGTGGGAGATCAAGCCAGGGCCGGTGGAGTTCTGGTTGACTTCCAGCCTCATTTGATTCCTCTTTAATGGTAAGCTGATGTCGTAAGACCAGTATAGACCACAAAGCTTCGCCATCAGCAAGTACTGCACAGACACAGACTTGTTTTTACCTAGAAACCCACACGGGTCGACAATCTGCAGGCTTCTTCTGCCATCTGCCTTCTGCTCTCTCTCGCTCTATCCTCTCTCTCTCTCTCTTCTCATCTCCGCATCTCTCTCTCTCTCTTCTCTCTCTCTCTCTTCTCTCGCTCTCTCCTCTCTCTATCCAGAGACAGAGACACTGAGTGAGAGAGAGAGAGGGACGACGCATATAATTTCGTGTGTGCACTTCGATAAACTATGCACATGGGGGTGGAAGGGTTTATAGCTATTTGGAGGTCAATTTTTATTTTCAATAAGAGCCCTGCTTCAAGAAAACCATGGCTGAAGTCTAACACGTCTAGATTGAATTACTTGAGATTGCGTATAAAATAGTTTTGAAAAAAGTTCTGAAATTTTCATAAAACACTAACGCTTGAAATATACTTGTTGCGAATATGCAGTATAGGTCGGAGAAAACTAGTATCATACTAATCAATTGAATAATTATATAGTGCCTTGGTTTGAGACCAAGCTGAAGCGCTGTGCATGCAGATTTTGGTTTCCCAAGGCAAATAAGAGAAAATGGCAGATTCTGTTGCGAAACGAGTGGACTTAATCATCTTCTTCGTTGAGGTTGGCAACGAGGTAGCTTGAAGAGTCTGCCGCATTTATTCTGAAGCGTTTAAATTGGATCATCTGTAGCTGCGGACACTCGATTTTCGATTTTTCCCTTCTCTCCAAAGGGGGATGTGTGTGTGTGTGTGTGTGTGTGTGTGTGTGTGTGGTGTGTGTGTGTGGTGTGTGTGTGTGTGTGGGTGTGGGTGTGTGTGTGTGTGTGCCGGGTGGGGGGGGGGGGGGGGGGGGGGGGGGGGGGGGGGGGGTGAGGGAAAAGGTTCGTTTAGAAGGTCTATATTGGAGGAATTTTTCGGGGAAATTGAATCAATACCAATGTTACTCCTGGAGAAATAGCCCGGTAGATCGAAACGAGCCGGAGAGAGTCAATAACTGCGACCCCCAGATCTCCAGAATCTCAAGCCGCAGCCCGCTTACATTTGGACCTATTGGCGGGTCAAATGTAGAACTGAGTGGTTAAAAATCACGAGTAAGTTAACATGGTTGACTTTGTCAATGTGGTTAGGGTGGGCGGTAAGTACTATGGAAAATTATTAAACAGAATCGTATTATTGAAGAACTTGCCGGACAGTAAGCAGGAACCAAGAACCAATAGTAGTAGCAAATCTGCTTCCTGAGTGCTGGTTGTTGATGTAAAACTGATATATTGCGGAACGGAAAGAGACAAGATGGGCGCACTCAGACACTCATGCACACACACACACAACACACACACACACACACACACACATACACACACACACACACACACACTCACACACACACCACACACACACACACATACATACAACACATACACTCATGCACATGCGCACCCAACCTATACAGACACCACATGCAACGAAGCCTCACACTCACACACACAACACACACACACACACTTCTCACACACACACACACACACACACACAACACACACACACACACACCTCCACATACCACACACTCACACACACACACTCACACTCACTACACACACACAAATCACACACACAACACACAACACATCAAACGGCCCGCACACACATACACACCTACATGCACGCACACACTTGCACACGCATGCACGCACACGGACTTACTTATTCAAAGTCATTATGAAGGAAAGGATACCGAAACTAAAGAGTGGCGCAGAGAGCAGTAACCATGCGTTTCCAGTTCTCTTTACTCAATGCAGTTAGCTATTCAAATCCATTGTTTTCACTTCAGTCACAAATTAACAAGAACTACTTGTATTAACACAGTGTGGATACGATTGCATACGTCCGCTCCTCTCTCGCTCTCTTCTCTCTCTCCTCTCTTCTCTCTCTCTCTCTCTCATCCCTCTCTCTCGCTCTCCGCTCGCGCTCTCGCTCTCTCTTCCCGGTGTAACGATCCATTTTAACTCCCCTCCACGTTTTTAACTCCCCGGATTTGTTTGGGCAAGTGCGTATGTTAACTCTACCCCTGGGGGAAGTTAAATGATGGGGCCGCATATGCCTAAACTAACTCCTCCAGGAAGGTGTAACCTCGATCAAGAAGTGTTGACCAGATTGACTTCCGGGGAATCAAAAAAAATGAAGGGGGAGTCATTCTGGCCTATCCAGGAATGACCCCCCCACCCCCCCTCCCCCCCTTACTCAATTATCTCAGATTTTTTTTGGGGGTGAAATTTCGCATTGTAAGGCATTGCTAATACAACTTTCGAAACAATTTCGCTCACGCTGTCTTAATGGAATACGGGTTGGGAGGGGAGGGGGTCATCTGGCCATGTCGACCACATGCACGTAACACACTTATGCACCAAGCATGCTCGAACACACACAACACTCACACACACTCACACACACACCACCCACACACAACACACAACCCTCACACACACACAGCCACACACACACACACACAACACACACGCACACCCACAGCACAATACACACACACACACACACACCACATAAATATGCGTGCGCACTCACATTTGCAGACTTTTTTTTATTGGGGTAGCACAGAGGTACATGAGGCTGATACCCGTCAGAAAAAACAGATACTTGTATGGCGGTGAAGCTTTGTTTAATGGCAAAACCAAACTTCGCTGCAAATTCGATTAAAATCGGTTCAGAAGTGGTCAAGCTAGAAGCCTAGTACTGAGGCACTGGCTGGCCATGTCACCCGCGAAGTGCTAACTGGTCAAGTTAGATAGCCTTTGCTACAGCAAGATGTGTTAGCAGTCCATGAGCTGTTGATGCTGGTTGGTTTGTGCGCACCAGCGTATCTATGAAATAATGTGTAGCTCACTGTGGCATTGATTGTGAATGTGTGGCTAAGGTTGGGGGGGGGGGGGTTTGTTTTTTCTGGATGGGGTCCCACAACAATATGCTGAGTGACTGCAACCCTGAGAGGTATAGATACCCTAGAGCCAGCGCTCAGGGAAGTGGTGCCGACATCAGACGGTCCCCAGCTGACTCAGTGCTTGCAGCAGATGCCAACCCACACCGTGATCAGGCTACCTTACATTGTTTCTGCAATACTCTTAACGTCACAGAGCCAGGTGGTGCAATAGCAACGCAGCAGTGGTCGAGAGCTCAAGTGTGCAGTGCCACCGAGTGTTTCCCCAAAGGGCCAACTTCAGGTCTCTGCAATTATCCCGCAAGAGTGCGGCACCCTCTGAACACCATCACCCCCCAGCAACGCCCCAACCTTCAGGAGGCCTGTTTCAGCGATGGGATTAAAGTCATCTCCATTGTGCCACCATCACCACCAGCGCGCGCACCTGATTCTGGCGTTTGGTACGACAACTCTACACAACCCAGCAGGTGGAAGGGATGGTAAACGCGCGAAAACAAACCTCTCCCTCCAAGACGTCAGGCCCTCCTACCCACCCCTATAACGTCACACGTCTCGTGGTACAACACACACGATGTCCCTTATCCCCGCTCCTCCCTCCACCCATTCACCCGCTCAGTATTCTGTCTCAAACCTCCGTTCAGTCTAACGCACCTCTCTGTCGTCTTCCCCCTACCACCCCTCCTGGAAGCCTGGGGGGGGGGGGGGGCAAGTTCATCCAGATCGCGCGTGCGTACACTAGAGTGACCACAGCAACGTGTCTGCCACCCTCGTCTCATCTGCCCAATCTCCAACGCTAGGCCTATTGACTCATCCATCCCACCGTACCTCCCTCCCCCCCCCCCCCCTCCCAAGCAAGCCCCCAAGACCACGCGCCGGCCAATGTCCTACGGGCAGTGACATCACCCCGGGTCCTGTCACCAGTCTTCCAGACAACCGAATTACTGTCCCTAGTGGCCGTCAGGCGAATGTAACTCTTCCCCCATCCCCTGGTACAATAGATCTGTCCCTCCCCCACCTTCTCTCCCTTCAGGTACTTTCCACTGACCATGTCTTCCTTCTTCATCATCCATAGTACGGGCCACTCTTCTTTACCCCCCCCCCCCCCCCCCACACACACACACACCCAGCATTCCATGCTTCCCCAAGCACTTCTGAGACAGATTCCAGTTTTGTGGTGCGAGCGTGCATATATTTTGTGTTTAATTGGTATATGCGGATTTGTATGTCCCTCTCCTCTGCCCTCTCGCGCTCTCTCCCACCCTCTCTCGCTCCAGCCTCCCTCCCTCTGTCCCCTACCGCCCCCCTCTCCTCCCACCCCCCTCCTTCACTGCGGCCCCCTCCCTCCATAGATTTTTATCTATTTTCTTCCGTTGGTTTTCTTTCCATTTTTTGTTTGGTCGGCTTCTAGGTATCGCCTCATACCAACAAGATAATGGATCCTCAGCGTGAATAAGTGGTGCTTATATATAACATTCTAGATATGAGGTGCTTTAGCCATAGAAAAAGTACACTCCACAAATCTGGAAGCCCAGACTCGCAAGAGAGGACTTGTGGATTAAAAAAACTAATGACTTTTGCTTCCAAGGTCTGATCAGCTTTGAGTCTGAGGTATCGCCCTCTTCCCATAACGGCCTTACTGCACCTGTATGTCGTGTCTCTGTTTGCCTATCGAGTTGTCCAGTTCGTCGATTGTTGCCTCTCCTCCCCCCCTCTCTCTCTCTCTCTTTCCCCCCCTCTCTCTCTCTTCCTCTCTCTCCGTCTCGCTCATCTCTCTCACCTTTCTCGCTCGCGCCCGTCCCTCTCTCTCTCCTCTTCTCGGGCTCTCTCGTACTCCTCTCTCTCTTTCTCGCGCTCTCTCTCCAAGCCTCCCGTTTCTCTCATGTCTCTATTTCGCTACGTTCGCGCTATCTCTCCCTCTCTTTTGCTCTCCGCCGGGGGGGGGGGGTGGGGGGCCCTCCTCTTCTCTCTGCTCTCCGTCTCTCTCTCTCTCTGTCGCGCTCTCTCTCCCGTTCTCTCTCTCTCCCCCGCTCTCTCTCTCTCTTTCTCTTGCTCTCTCTTACTCCCTTCCTCGCGTTCACGTGCTCTCTCTCCAGCCTTCTCTTTCTCGCCTGTCTCTATTTCTCACTTTCTCTCTCTCTCTCTCTCGCTCCTCTACTCGCTCTCTCTCTCTCCTCTCCCTTCTCTTTTACGCCCTCTCTCTCTCTCTCTCCCCGCCGTCCTTTCTCTCTGTCTATCCCGCCCCCACCTTCTCATTACATTACTACAAGGTTTCGGGACCTGGCGGGAACTGGGTTGACTCTCGTGGCCTTATTTTAAGTGGGGCTTTATGACAGGGTTTAACTGGTTACGAGTTTTCTCTCTCGCTCTCTTCTCTCTCTCCCCCGCGCTCTTCTCTCTCTCCTCTCTCCCCTTTCCCTCTCTCTCTCTTCGCTCTCCTTCTCGCTCTCTCCTTTGTTTTCCCCTCTCTCGCTTTCTCCCCTCTCTCTCTCCTCTTTGCTCTGTTTCGCCCTATCGTCTCTCATCACTAGATTGCACAAGGTTACAGATTGGGCGATGCCAGGTCCCTGACTTTTGTTGCCTCAGTGAGAGTGGGAGTTCATTTGAGCTTGTAACCACTACAATCACTGCCCAAAAAAATCCCTCCCCCCCCCCATACAACTCTTTCCCCCCTTCCCCCCCCCACCCTTAATATCTCTCTCTCTCTGTTTTTTCTCTCTCGGTCCTTCTTCCCTCTTTCTCCCCCCCCCCCAAGCCCCCCCCCTCGCGCTTTCCTCTTTCTCCCTCTCTCTCTCTCATCTCACTTCTCTCTCGATCTCTCTGTGATCGACCCGGTGAAGCGAGTCCTGACTTCTGTGGCCCCGAGTGAGAGTGGGGTCCATTGGTAGCTGTTACCTACTACGGTCACAGGCCCCCACCCCCTTACCCCCCCTCTCCCTTCCCCCCCCCACCCCCCCTCTCTCTCCTCTAAGGATCTGGTGAGAGCAGGTCCCGAGCTCCGGCCCCAGTGGAGGGGGATACGGGAGGGCTTGGTCGCTGGCGTCCATTTTCCTCTTCCCCCCCCCCCCCTTTTTTCCTCTTCCTCTCGTCGCTCTCTCTCGCTCTTCCTCTCCTCTCCTCTCTCCTCTCTCGCTTCCTCTCTATCTCTCGCTCTTCTCTCTCGCTCTCTCTCTTCTCTCATCTCTCTCCTATCTATCGCGTCTTACGATTTGGTGAGAAGCAATTCTGATTTTTGTGGCCCCAGGGAAGGGGGGCCATATGAAAGCATGTAACAATCACACCACTTTTCCTTCCCCCCCCCACCCATTCCTTCCTCCTCTCAATCTTCTCGCTTCGCTCTCTCTCTCTCTCTCGTCCTCACCCTCGCGCCTTATATATGTGTGTGTGGGTATTGGTGTGGTGGCGTGGGTGTGTGTGTGTGGTGTGTGTGTGTGTGTGTGGCTTGCGGTCACTCACACGATGTGTATGGAATGTGCGGTTGGTTGTGATCGCTTTTTTCCAATGGGTGGGGGTGTTTGCACTGGAGATCGCCAGTGAAAGTTGAATAACCAGAGAAACAGGGTTGAGTCGTTTTTGCCATGGGTAACATATACTCCCGGAGAAAGCCGGGTGCCCGAAACTTTGGGTGACAAACGGTACTTGTTGTTCTTTTCCGTGTTTGTTCATGTATATATATATATATAGTTGGGGAGTGAATCACCAAGAAAGAGCGGACTGTGGTGGGGTCTCTAGGGGACACCCAGTAGCCACAGACACATGCAGCCGTGTCTCCCCGATGATGTCCCGGTCCTCGACGAAAGGTCTAGGAGCCGGCAAAATGCATATAGATTCGGCCTTCGAGAGGGTACTAGGTTCCCAAAGCTCTAGTGAAGGGTTTTCATATTATAATATATTTTCCCATGTGCTTTCATGTCAGCCACCCCCCCCCCCCCCCCCCCCCCCCCCCTCCCCCTGGAAGTTTTTTTGTATGGGTCAAAATTTAAATTCTGTGGCCAAGTCCAGTAGATAATGACAGAAGAAAATTGTTAACCTGCCACATTAATTTTTCCCCCACTACTTATTTGTTTCAGTCATTATATATATATATAGTTGAATATATTGCCCCATTGTCTTCCGTGTTTTTTTCCGCTAAATTTCAAAGCTGTGGCAAAGCCATTATTTTATGACGGAAGAATTGTGAGCCTGCTCTTGGTTTTCCCCTACGTACTGAATTTGTTCTGCAGCAGATGTTGTGGTCAAGCAGTGGGAGATTGCATCTCTTTAGAGATCCAAGTAAAGGTTGTCCTGCTCATTTCTTAGCCACTTGACAAGTGCGTGAGTTATAGGTGACTCCCATTGGTCTACTCCCATTGCGTCGACTCCCGTTCCATTTCGTCGACTACGCCCATTGCCGTCGTGTCCTTAGGCTGACCATACGGCAAGGCGCCCCCCTGCTATACCAGTGTCCCATCGACTCCTTAGCAAAGCGATGTTTTAGATTAGAGTAGGGCGAAGCCCGAGAGAGACGAAGGACGAATGAACGAAGGCCGTTAGCGCCATGTCGTGCTCCACACATTTCTGCGGAGGGGCGTAAGGGAGTAGACCATATGGGAAGTAACCGAGTTATAGAACACTGACGTAGACCACGCAAACTTTTGCCATATCTTTTGATCTCCCTGTAATCCTTGAATGGATCCTCAGGCAGACTATATGATCAAAGATTGTCCCCTAACATTTTTTTTTGTTTTTTTTTATACTGTTTGTATAATGCTTTTATTTTTTTAGCAACTTTTTTCCTCTCCACACTTTCGTGTTAAATTCCATTTACTATCCTTCACTGGCTGCTTTGGGGTGTGTTGATTCTTTTGTTGAACCCTTGGTGGTTAGAACATCCAACAGAATTATGAATGGGGGTGTCTCTATTTTGACACCAGGAGCTCAGACACCAATCAGCCGTGTCTCCCTGAGGTAGTCGCGATCCACGGACGAAAGGCCTAGGAGCAGGCAATACAAATAGATCTGCCTCCAGAAGGATCACGAATGAGTTCTCTCTCAGGCAGCTAGTGAAGGGGTTTCATATATAAGATTTTTCCCCATTTCTTCCGGTCTTTTTCTTTTCCTCTAAAAGTGCAAATCGGGTGCCAATAGTCATATTAATAATGACGGAAGAATTGTTAGCCTGCACTGGTTTGCCCTTTCCCCCACCACTTAATTGTTCAGCATCATATATATATTAGATATATGTTGTGTGGTGTGTGTGTGTTTCAATCTAAGACAACAGAACAAGCTTTGTTTATAATCATATTTCTGCATAAGAGCAAGCTTTTGTTTATAATTCAAATATGTCTTGCAGTCATTGCAAAAACAAAGCTGCTCTGAAAATTGCTAGAATACGTGCTCAGTGACTTACTACCCTTGGAATTTATTAGTTTCGTATAGTTCAGATAACTTGCCTGATTCATTCCAAGAACTGGTCCTCAGCACTTGTGTCTTAAGATGTTATCTTTTTATATATTTTTCTACTTTTCAAAAAAATGTAGCATTATTGGTTGTGTCAAATTTTCTCTTCGTCTAGTGGACCTTTGGGGGTCTTGAAAACTCAACAAACAGGCTATAGCATTGGGGGCTCACCTCCTTTCTCGGGATACATTCTGTTTGAAAGCGCTAAAAGGCAACGGCATTGACTTCGGAGTTTTCAAGTCACTAAAAAAAAAAAGCATGTTCGTAAATACAGGATATAACCTGAAGTGGTGATTGGAAAGTGATTTGCCGCTACGACCAAAGTTTTGATAGTGAATATTCTCCTGACAAGTGATATGTTATATGATAGTGGATATTCTTCCTCAGGAGACTACACCTCGGTTGAAGCTGATTTTGAGACGCATTTAATTTCACCAGTCACCCCTCGATCACACAATAAACCAGTCACCCCACGCATCAAATACTGTTGGTATGCAAAATTATTCTTACCACTGCTGAGATAATGCGTCCTCTCCTAGATTCGGCCAATTTAAGACAGAAGAGGCATGTTTTGTTTTATAATACAATGTGTAAAAAAATATGTATTGTGTTTTGTGTATTTGAACTGGTGTTGCTGCGATCAGTCATTCGTAAACAAGCGTAGTAAATTCTGTGTAAAGTCTGACAGAATTGATTTCTATTTGTTGTATTTTATTAATTGAATCCGTATCACTTTTCTTTTATAAAACTTACTTAAAACAAATTAAATTTCTCTTTGGAGATAATAAAGTGGTCTTACTTGATAAACAGTAATCCCCATAAAAAAAAAAGAGATAAAATGGTATTAGATGTATGGTGTTTGTTTGTTTGTTTTTTATACCGTGCAACGCTTGTTGGTATGTGATGCGCAGTGTGTGTGTGTGTTGCGTGCATGTGTGCTGCGCCCGCGCACATGTGTGTGTGTGTGTGTGTGTGTGTGTGTGTGGGGTGTGTGTGGTGAACGAGTAGTCCTGGCAAGCGATCACTTTACACGACGTATAAGCGTCCGAAAGACGATTCATAGAAGAAACAAAAGTTGCACAGAGTGACCCCCGACTGCTACACTTCGATCATGATGCGGTTTCATTCGCATCAAAATAACAGGGCCCTTGTGAGGTACGAAAAAAAAAAACCACAGGGCGTTGATGTGCCTGGATGAATAGTCATGACTGACACGCAACACGGGGTAGCGGTGGTGAGGAGGGGGATTGGACGTTTCTCAGATTCGATGTGCGTCCATACATTTTCGATGGAGCAGGGCGCGGCGTCCATACATCACACCAAACACAGTGGTTCCCCAGTGGATTCATCATTGTCTGTTCTGGTCCGCAGGTGGTCGTGTAATGACATCTAATGTATAGGCGAGTCATAAAGGTCTCAGCTCTCCGCCCCTCTCTTCCATCCTACTCCCATTTGCTTTTGCTCTCTTTCTGGGCGCGCGCACACACACACACACACCAACAGACACTGTTGCTTTCTTTTCACGTTTTCCTTGTTCTCTGCTTCCTTATAACTGATAAAAGGGTTTACACTATAAAATAAAAAGGATTAAAGAAAAAAAAACGTTATAATATGTGTTTTGGGGTGGGGTGGTGTGGGTGTGTGTGTGTGTGTGTGTGGGGTGTGTGTTGTGTGTGTGTGTGGTGTTTACTCATGTTTGCGTTGTGCATGCTACACGCTTATTTGTATTGCAAGAGAGAGAGAGAGAGAGAGAGAGAGAGAGAGAGAGAGACCAGAGCAGACAGACAGACAGACAGACAAGACAGACAGATGTTGGGTTCGTTGGGTACACGGGTACGAGTGTGTGCTGGTGTTAGTGGTGTGTGCCGTTGCGTGTGCGGCGTGCGTGCATGCGAGTGTGTGTGTGTGTGTGTGTGTGTGTGTGTGTGTGTGTGTGTTGTGTGTGTGGGTGGGGTTGAGAGAGAGTGAGAGAGAGAAGAGTGTGTGTGAGGCCGGTTCGTGTGGGGGGGGTGTGGGGTGTGTGTGTGTGTGTGGGTGGGTGGGTGGTGTGTTTGCCTGAGTTGGTGTGCGGGTGCGGGTGCGTGCGTGTGTGTGGGTGTGTGTGGGGTGGTGGGTGTGTGTTGTGTGTGTGTGTGTGTGTGGGTGTGTGTGTTGTATGTCACGGTGTGTGGGTGTTATGCACTGGGGTGGTGGGTGGGTGTGTTGGGTGTGGGGGTGTGTGTTGTGGGTGGTGTGTGTGTGTGTGTGTGTGTAAGAGAGAGTGAGAGAGAGAGAAGAGAGAGAGAGAGAGAGAGAGATTGATTGATTGATTGATTGATTGATTGATTGATCTTTAATACCCCAAGGTGGAAGATGTAGGCCAAAGAGAGAACGAGAGAGAGTGAGAGCGAGTGCGAGCATGCTCGCATAAAGAAGTATAAAGCGGTGCCAAAGAACGATTGAGAAAACAAATGCTACATTTCTCGCTTTGATCAGGCCGTTTTTCATGCGTTTTTGAGAAGAAGGGCCCTTGCTCCGCTTACAAACAATGAGGGCTTTAATGTGCGCAGGAGGAATAGGCATGAACGAGCAGGACCTATGTATTTGTCACGCAGTAATTTGGAAAGTGTTTTGGAGACGAGGGCGACAGACCTGGCCTCACCCCGAAACTGCAACTTTCTCAACGCCATGGGCGTCATGAGCGTTCTGGATGGAGAGGGCGTCGGGTCCATGATCATCCCACACGGTGTTTCACAATGGATTCATCATCGCTGTTGTCCTGGAGGCGCTGTCTGTTGTGGTATGTACGGTATAGGCTGTACTAACCAGTCTAATCGGCCCCCCCTCTCTCCCTCCTCCCCCGACTCTGCCTCTCTCTCTCTGTCTGCTCTTTTTACTGTCTGCCTGTCGCTGTTTCTGTCTGCCTGTCGCTCTCTCCTCCTGTGTGTGGTGTTTGTGGTGTGTGGTTGTGAGTGTGGTGTGGCGGCGTGCGTGCGGTAAGATCGTGCGGCGTGCGTGCGTATATGCGTGCGTCGTGTGTGTGGTGTGGGTGGTGTGGGTGTGTGTGTGTGTGTGTGTTGTGTGTGAAATGTGGAGCGAGGTTGGGGAAAGTGAAGATTTAATTCCTTGAGCACAGCGATTCATACTCTCGATCGTATACAGAAACGTGTTGAAACAGTTACTGAACACTTGCTTTGGTAATTTATAAAAACTCTGTTTCAGCGGCTTGGTGGTTCACAAGCGAGATCTACCATAGGCCGTAACTCAGATGACAGTAGGGGATTTCCTTTTGGGGGAGGGGTGAGTGTTCCCCCGGTGAGGAACAGGTGGAAATCACGACCAGCTTGAAACTACGACAAAGAAGAAAGACATCTTTAAATTGATTGATAAAGAAATGTCATAAAACGGGAGGGAGGGGGTGGAGAGTATATTGCACCCGTTGCCTATCAAAACGGGAGCAAGATGGCGGCCGATGGAAGAAAGAAGGATTCTGGGTCAGAGGTCCACAGGTTTGTTTACGCGAAGGACCCGATGAAGGAGCAAGATGCGGCGCAGATGGCGCCATCAAGGGCCAGCCCTCGCGCGCGGTGTTGTATGCGAATGTAAGAATTGAGTTTCTCCCCCTATCCAAATAAAAGAGTATAGTAGTTCCCGGTTGCCCCGCACAACGGGTGGGCTTTTGGAGCCAGTGGGAAGAAAGAAGGAATCTGGGTCAAAGGTCCGGTTTGTTTACGGCGAGTACCGGATGAGGGAGCAAGATGGCGGGCGCTAGAGGCGGCCATCAAGGCGGCAATCTCGCCGGTTTTGGGATCGAATAAGATTAGAGTTAGCTCCCCCTGAAAAAAAAAAACTCGGCGATGACGTCACCCGTCTATTCTTGGGAGGCTCTCTCTAAGACTATGCCGCGCGCGCGGGCGGCGCGCGTGCCAAACCCCCGCCTTTTCTCTCTCTCTCGTATCAGACTTCAACGAGCGCAGCGCACCGTCCCGCGCGCGAGCGCGCGTCTTCTCTGTGTGGTACGTGCTGCGTTCGCGCGGCTCGCGGCGTGTGTGTGTGTGTGACAAGAGAGAGAAGAGGCCGGGAGGCTCTCGCTTACATATTATGAACTTTAAAAAGCATATTCTGTTGTATTCTTTTTCTCGGTTTTTATGCGCGCGCGCTCCGCGCTCGCGTACGCCTAGGTGACGATGACTGAAAAAATCGGAGAAGGGAGCAAGGAGTTGGAAGGCGCGGGTATTCTGCGTGTATGTGTGTGCACTTTGTGGTGTGTCTTTCTGCTGGGGTGTGTGTGAGTGAGAGAGAGACTGGGAAGAGAGAGAATATTCATCGACTGTTTCTCGGAATGCATGTTGTGGCGCGTATATAGATAATATAAACTTGTAAAAAAAGAAAAATGGGGGGCCGATCGTATTATAATACTCAGATGTCTTCTCTCTCTCTCTCTTTTAATTTATATAGTGGGGTGTTGATTTTTTCTCCGAACGTTTTCGCGCCGCGCGTGTGCTAAGCGCGTCGCGCGCGCTCGTGTGTAAGCGCGTCCTAGTGTGTAACGCTTGCGTGTTGTCTGTCCTATGAATTAAGGTGGACGCCTTAACCTCCGGCCCTCCTCTCTTTCTCCTCCTCTCTTCTCCCTTACCTTGTTTTTATTTTTTTCTGGCAACGAGTAGCGGTTTAGTTGGTGCCTACGTGTTTGTGGACCCGCTTCGTGCGTATCCACCTCCCCCCTTCCCTCTTCCTACATTACTCGTGGGCTCTCTGTGTGCGTGTTGTCGGTCGCTGCGCAAATCTGTCGCGCCGTGCCGAAGTGGGTAGCGTCCGCGGACTCCCGACTGGAGGGTCGTGGGTTCCGATATCCCATCAGAAGTCATGTGGGTTTCTGCCCCGACCGGCTCCTAACCCTGAGTTGAGTTTGCTGCGACTCAGGTGGGAAGTCGGGGACCACACAGTTCGAGTTTCATCCACTAAATGGATGCGTTTCTGAGAGTGTTGCTCAAATTCCTGTCCAAACACTGCAGGTGCCTGATCGCTCAGGCCTGGGCTACGCCGATATATTATGAAAGGTAGCGGAAGTAAAGCCCTGTCATGCAGTCTCAGACCGAATGAATCCGTAAGGCAGCACACCTGCGTCATCCTCCTTCTCATCGATCAACCATAAAAAGCCTTGAATTTTGGGGGCCCCTTTGTGCCTGCTCGCCTTTGTGACTTCAGTTCAATGCCTTTCTATATTTATGGCCGGGAATCGACATCTGCTAACTGGCAAACAGCTGTATACTGTCTTCTCCTGTCCCATCCATGATTTTCCACACATCCACCGATTGCTTGGTTTCCTTACCGCGGCATGAATTGGGTTTTGGGGATTTCATGCGCTCTGAAATTGGCCTTCACCGGTCCCAAGCTTGTGTCTTATCTGCATTGAAGGAAGGTCGAGACCCTCTTCTCCAATTATCTCATCTTAGTTGTTAATTCATTTATCCATCAGCTTCAAATCATGCGTAGTGTGGTCTCAAAACTTAGCAGATGTAGTGTAGTGTATATGGACAAGTCCGCACGCAGTGACGCCTCCTTGATGAACTGAAACTGAAATGGAATCGACAATTCATGGGGACTGTCATTGGATGGACAAGATGGCGCCCTGCAAAGGGAGAGTTCACTCATGCCAGCACACTCGGCTAAGCAATGTTTGCCGTCAGTAGAGGTGGTGATTGATGTGTGTATATGTTAATGATTGGTACTGTGTTGTTCAAGAGGTGGAGTGGGGGGAGATCATTGATGTGTGTATATGTTAATAATTGATACTGTTTTGTTCAAGAGGTGGAGTGGGGGAGGAGGTGATTGATGTGTGTATATGTTAATAATTGGCACTGTGGTGGTCAAGAGGTGGAGTGGGTGGAGATCATTGATGTGTGTATATGTTAATAATTGGCACTGTGTTGGTCAAGAGGTCGAGTGGGAGGAGGTGATTGATGTGTATATGTTAATAATTGGCACTGTGGTGGTCAGGAGGTGGAGTGGGAGGAGGTGATTGATGTGTGTATATGTTAATGATTGGTACTGTGTTGTTGAAGGGGTGGAGTGGGAGAGGTCATTGATGTGTGTATATGTTAATAATTGGTACTGTGTTGGCCAAGAGGTGGAGTGGGAGGAAATCATTGATGTGTGTATATGTTAATAATTGGTACTGTGTTGTTGAAGAGGTGGAATGGGGGAAACATTGATGTGTGTATATGTTAATAATTGGTACTGTGTTGTTGAAGAGGTGGAATGGGAGGAGATCATTGATGTGTGTTTATGTTAATAATTGGCAGTGTGGTGTTCAAGAGGTGGAGTGGGAGGAAGTGATTGATGTGTGGATATGTTAATAATTGGCAGTGTGGATGTTCAAGAGGTGGAGTGGGAGGAAGTGATTGATGTGTGTATATGTTAATAATTGGCAGTGTGGAGGAAAGAAGAAGAAGATCACTAATTTCACTGTATTAAGATTACTTGTGTTTTTGAAATCGAACAAAAGAGTTATATTTAACATCAAATTCCATAGGCAGGGCTGTATATAAGAGTCCTTTTGTTGTCCTGGCAAATGTGCTTTGTGTTCAATGTGTATGGTCATGGAAATAAAACTGTTTAAACCAACATCAAATTCTAAATTTTCACCGAACAATTTTAGGTGTGACATTTTTTTTCCGGAGTCAGTCATTGATATTGTTACTTATTAGGCGCTGTGACCATTCATTACTGAGTATATACACGCTATCACAGAAGACAAGGGGAGTTAACCTTGATATGAGTGGTCAGGGTTTATGATGGTTATGTCTTAGCTGGGAGGTACAACATTAAATGAGATGAGGTTGATGCTACATGATGGTGATGTCCTTACCCATGGCGTACAACCTTAGATGACACGTGTTTGCTGTATGAGTTTTAATCGAGGAAACTTTTTTTTTCTTTTTTTTTTCTTTTTTTTGGTAACAGATTATGGAGACTAAAAACCACGTTTGTGAGGTCTGTCACGCATCTTTCCAGAAGAAATATAACCTGCAAAAGACATGTACAATCTGTACATACTTTAGACACATCTCATATTTTGCAACGTTTGCCATGAAAATTTCGTAACAAAAGAAAATTTTGATTTACATTTAATATCTTACGACAACAAACGACTGCGAGATGAGGAAAAAAAAACATAAAGAAAGATTGAAAGAAGGAAAACGGAGAGAAGAAAGAGCAGGAAGAAAAAAGAACACTTTATCATCAGTCTGTTGGGCAAAACAAAAGGCGACGAATAGATCTGAGGGGTGGTGGTGATTTCAATCAAGATGATATTGCTCCCAAAATCCGGCAGATTTACGCCGACAGCTGGAGCACATTCGCCTATCTTCCTTTGTGGGCCAACC
>CM031613.1:20893503-20911003 GCA_018398815.1 Conus ventricosus
GAACGACCACCAGTTGAGCGCCGTCTGCAGACGATGGTTGACACGGGGAGCTTTTTGGACCTCTCCATGACGTCTTCTTTTGGGTAAAAAAAGTCTGGACCATTTGAGTTTTCATTTGGTATCAAGTCTGACCATTTGAGTCTTCATTTGGTATCAAGTCTGACCATTTGAGTCTTCATTTGGTATAAATGTCTGACCATTTGAGTCTTCATTTGGTATAAAGTCTGACCATTTGAGTCTTCATTTGGTATAAAGTCTGACCATTTGAGTCTTCATTTGGTTTAAAGTCTGACCATTTGAGTCTTCATTTGGTATAAAGTCGACCATTTGAGTCTTCATTTGGTATAAAGTCTGACCATTTGAGTCTTCATTTGGTTAAAAGTCTGACCATTTGAGTCTTCATTTGGTATAAAGTCTGACCATTTGAGTCTTCATTTGGTAATAAAGTCTGACCATTTGAGTCTTCTTTTGGGTATAAAGTCTGCCATTGGGGTCCTTCATTTGGTATAAAAGTCTGACCATTTGAGTCTTCATTTGTATAAAGTCTGACCATTAACTCTACTCCAGACATAGTGTAAAAGCCCCTTTCCCATGTCACATAACCAGAATGTATTCTAGGGTTTCTGCACAGGTTAAAATCCGCTTGCAGCTGTAACAAATTGGGAACGAATCAGTACGAACTAGTTATAAACATATTTCGTACAAGCCGTGTGTTTTACTTTGGTAGGGAAAGGGTTTCTGCATCGTCATCTTTCACACACACACACACACACAACACACACACAACACACACACACACACACACACACACATACACACACACACACACACACACACACACAATCGTTTAAGAATAAGAAATCAATCGCATTACAGGTTCTTTTTAAACCCGATTAAGGGAATAAATGAGAAACAGGGTTATGCCAAATCTGAGTTTCACTCAATGTACTGAAGCTTGAAAAACACGCTTATAGCTCAAATACAAACCATTACACAGACCAAGGAGAGAGAGAGAGGGGAGAGAGAGAGAGAGAGAGAGAGAGAGAGAAGAGAGAAGAGAGAGAGAGAGAGAGAGAGAGAGAGAGAGAGATTCGGAATTCAGAATCCCTTTAATTTTCATTTAGGCCAAGGCCCCTTATAGGGAAATGTGAACAACAAAAGAACATTGAAGCAGCGCTAGTTGTGACTTAACAAAAACATAACAAAGGTGATACAAACAAAATTCTTAAGATGTGGCAGTTTCTCTGAACTTAAATGCTTTTGAAAGAAACATTGAAAGACCTCAAAACAACTTCAACTGATTGCAAAGACATTGATAACACAATTTAAATAAACACGGTTGACTGTAAACTTAGGTTTGATGAACTTTTCACGAATACCATTACGAACTGGACAGCAAAGAACAAAATGTATTTCATTTTCTTGTGCTACTTTACATAATGGACAAATCAGATCCTCGTTGTTAGCCATTCTGTATCTATAAAGGTGCACTTTTAATTCTAAATATTCCTAATCGAAATCGTGTTGAACATGCTGTAAATGTCTGTCAATATTAGTGGTCAAATATAGTTTTCAAATCAAAGCACAACAACAAATATTGGTATAAAAACTAAATCTGTCACTATTGTGAATATGGGCAGACCATTTTTGCCATTCAAAATCTATTATCGTTGCCTGAAAATACTTATAAATACATTTGATATTTCCCACTCCCTGATTTAACCAGACATATCCAAACCCATATTCTGTCAAACAAATAAAGTGCTAGGAGGCCCAGTTATTTTTAAACCTTAGACTCCACATCCAGAAGCATATTTTGTAGCTTTCTAAGAATTTCATCATTGCACATTTGCAATAATTTAAGCCAATATTGAATACAATTAACAGCAGATAAAACAAATATTGGGTAGCGATTAGTTTCTCTATATATCATATCATCGGCGTACGTCTGTCTGCACCGAGAAACCTTTTTTTTAACAAATAAATGTACAGATTCGCAACAAATAGCAGCTTTGTCTAAACCCCATAATTCAGAGTCGTAAAGTACAACGGCTGTACTTGGTATCGAATAACCTGATGAATACCTTAACCCTTCAGTGCCTCACAATAATTACAAACAAACGTGGTCCCAGGTGCCAGGGACATCTCATGATTTGGGGGTCATAATTAACAAAAAATTCTAGCTCAGAAACTACAAAAGATAGAAAAATGAAATCTATATCATTTTGAAGGAAATTGAATGAAGATTTTGAATCTGGGCTTCTTTTGTTTTAATTTTGATAATAAAAAAGTATTTAGGCTTTTAGATTTGGGTAGATTTTTTTGAAACGATCAAAAACATATGTATTTACCACATCCAAACAAGAACACACAGCAAAAAAAGATGAAAATAAAGTTTGTATTGTCACACTAACCTGTAAATGAAAGTAAAACAGTTTGGAAGTCTATAAAGGGACGCTCACACTCAGAAAGACTGACCAGTCCACGACCACGCCCTCCCCCCCCCCCCCCTCTCCCCACCACACCCCCTTGCTCAACTTCAACCCTCTCTTCACCCCTCAACTTCTCCTACCTTACCGCCCTGCACTTGTCACGCCGCGAGCAGGCCACGATCCCTCTCGCACTGATTTTCCATCACTCTGGACACCAGCAACGTGGTGCAGAGTACACACTTGGCTGGCTCGTTCGACTGACGCTGTCAGCTGAACACACACTGAGGTCACAGAGCCCTACTAAATAACTGACGAATATGGTCGGCAATTCCACCACTATCATTCATCTCACCTTCATGCTCGATTAGTCGTTGAATAAAAGATTATTGTGTTTGTCAAAATCATCAGCGACCTGCTCAGCTGTGTAAATACTTGATTTGGTCGCTGGGCTTGTAAAAGGTTGCGCCGCCAATCTTTGCAAGCGAGACATGAAGTGCTGGCTGGTCATCCAGTCAGTGAGAGAATAAAGGGGCTTTCCCCTCACGTGTGGTCATTTACATATTATTTTAAGACTACAGACATATAAGGCTTTCTACGCAAACCTATTTGAGTCCGTTGATAGAAATAGTAACGAATGAAAATTCAAAAAAAATGCATGACGTCAGGGGACTTTCCCCTAGGCAGATGGAAGCACTTTTATTTCCGCGTCAGCTGACCGACTAAAAGGGAGTCAACGGTTAAAGGATGTATTATTCAAAACATACAACTTTTTCATAATTATAGTAAAGCATTCTTTGCCCTACTTTCCAGATCTTACAAGCACCTGCGAAAATCAACCATGTAGAAAACATTAACCCAAATACTTATATGCATTTACAACTGGCATATGAAAAATCACCATAAAACCCCTCTTTCCCTTGGGACCAAGACAGCCCCCCCCCCCCCCCCCCACCTTACAAACACAAGATAAATTACTTTTGACATATTAACTTTTAATTGAAGTGCACCACTGCACGTCATAAATTATTCAACTATGTCTGTAGACCAACAGGCGTTTTTTGATATCAAAATAATATCACCACTAATAAGAGAATAAACAACTCTAAGGTATCAGAGACAACAAGGCACCAAGACTACCATTATTGATAACATCTATAGCTAGTACATTTATAAACAACAACAACAACAAAAATAAAATAAAACTGGACTACATGCATCCCCTTGTCCGACCCCAGCTGTACAGTTAACGAAATCTATCAGTTTACCTCCACAATGGACTCTAGCTCTAACAACATTTTACATGCTTTTAATACATCCATAGAGTTTACCGCATATACCATTTTTTTGGGAGTATGGCCAAAGTAATTTCTATTGATTGAATCAAAAAGCCCTTTTTAAAATCTTAAAAGCAACAAAAAGCTTACGATTACAAGAAAAACTGATTTTGGACAAGTGTCAAGAAAGCAAACATGTGATCTCACGGTCGAATAGCCCTTTTTGAAATCCGCTTGCTGTTCCCGTTATATTATTCTTATCAACCCATTCTTGTATTCTCTTTTAATGATTATTCTAAATAGTTTACTGCAAAATGTCACTTAGGGAAATTCGTCTATAATTATTGGCATTGTCCACATCCCCCTTTTTAAAATATAGGCAAAATGATTGATTCACACCAATTATCAGGTATAAGCCTATTGAAACTTTTTAGATAATTTATGAAAACATAGCACAGCCTGCTGTGTTGCGTGTATAAAAAATTTCCCTCCAATTAGACCATCTGGGCCAGCTGACTTCCTTTTTTTCAGTTTTTTAATAGCTAAAGTAACCTCTTCATGGAATTGGACGATTGAATGAACTATCTACACCAGCATCTGCCACTTCCTCATTGACCACTGTCACTGACTTTCTGTCTAAAAAATTTTAGAAATGATAAAACCCAAATATCGCTAGTTCTCTTATTCTTTAAATTTGTTTTCTTTTGAAAGATACTTTCCTGAACAGTCCCAAAAAGTCTTTTTGGCATTAACTGAGGAAATCACTTATCTATTAAGAACTTATTATACTCTTTCTCCTTTCTTTTTAACATTTTTTTGTTTCTCCCCTTTGCAATACAATAAGCCTATCAAACTTGTGGATCATGAGCATGACAGCAAATTCTTAATAATTTTCTAGCTTTTATTCACTGATTCGGCACTCTTTATCATAAAATCATCAAACCGGGCGTTTTTCTATTGACGGGAAAAAACTTCTTCAAAACACTTAGCTCTTTTTTTTAAACACACACATTCAACATTTTCAAAGCTTCATTTACGTCGGATTGCATCAATCTATGGCATTTTCAATTTTCTAACAACAACATCTACGGCAAATGAAACAAACTCGGCGTTACTGAAACACGACCAAAAACGCAGAAGAGCACACAAAACAAAGTGTGAAGTAACGACGATTAATGCACGACACAAAACAGGACAAGAAATTTTCGGCAAATGCCTCCTCAGCGAAAAAATACAGACATAAACATGCACAATACTCCCCTTGTGAACCAAAGTGGAATGAAGTAGACAGAGGGACAGTGGACATTTAAATGATTTTTCCATTATATTGTATCTTATTTATGTGCTTTCTCTTGTTTATTTCATTCATATCAACACACCCACTACATACCATCACACCCCTCCCCCTCCACTCACTCTCCTTCCCCTCCTCTTCTCTCTCTTATTCTCCACTCTTCCTTACTTCCATTCTCTCTCTGTCTCTCTCCCCTCTCTTTCTCCCCCACTCTTTCTCCCCTCCCCCCCCCCCTCTCTCTCTCTCTCTCTCTCTCCTTCTCTCTCCCTCTCTCCTTTTCCTCCTCCTCACTTTACTCTACCCTCTTTCCTCGTGCCCATTCTTCAACTCTACTCACCCTCTCTTCCACTGTCCCTCTGTCTACTTCATTCACCACTTTGGCTTCACAAGGGAGTATTGTGCATGTTTATGCTGTATTTTTCGCTGAGGAGGCATTTTGCCGAAAATTTCTGTCCTGTTTTGTGTCGTGCATTAAAACAACATCTACGCTTACATGAAAGTTCTTGAAATCGATAGCACAATCATTATTCCATACAAGTTCTTCTCTTAACATGATTTACTTGTTCATTATTGTCAACAACAATTTCCTTTGGAAAAACAGCAATAAAGAAAACAGGCATGTGATCTGAGTCTATGCGGTCTAAAACTTGAAATTTACATTTGTCATATACCAAAGCAAGAAGATCGCTTGAAATAATAAAGTAATCATCAACACTGCAGCCAGAATCAAGATATGTATATATAGCGTCCTTCAGTGCGCCTTTACATAACCCCATTAAGAATACACAACTCCAAGGCAGTGCATACAATTAGCATCAGCTTTCCATAATTATTTATGTACCAGTCTCAGAGTTACGATTTATAAGAGTGATTGCCATCAATAGCTTTCAAAGGAAATAACTCCTTGAATTAACCAAACAATGCACTTGATGCTCTCCCCTGTCTACTGAATTTGACAGAGGTTGCAAACGCATCATATTCAGCAATAGATTATTAAACTTCCACTCATCATCAAGAACACGTTTCCAAACGACAGACAAAATAACACATAAAAAAAATTAAAAGAAATCTGGCTCCAAGTGGCAAGTTTGACTTTATGCAATTACATTCCGTAACAGAACGAGAAAAAGAGGCAGGGATTTTCCGCAACAGGTCTGGTGTAACTGAACCACACCGACAGCTGTCCAAACACGGACATCACTGTCCCTGCCATTGCTGTTGACGAGGAACTACCGGTGTTCTTGTTTATTGTTGTTTTTTGGGTTTTTTTTTTCTTGCCCACCAACTTGTTCAGTTAGTATGGGAAGAAAATTTCGGCCGGCGCAACATCATCTAGAATCCTTTTGCCGCCATGTCCATCAAGGAAATATGACTTTCCGTCACATGACTAGATGATCATAGATCATGGTGGCTTTCTTCCTTCTGATCATGATTTTCAAGTGTGGTGAAGACCTCCGCCTGATTCTCCTAGCCTTGGATGAGAGAATATTCTCCCACAAAGACATTGCTGCCGTTATGTTTTTCCTTTCCTTTCAGGATGTTAATTTATCCTTGCTTGTAAAAGGCTGCAGCACGCACTGATGGGGAGCGTTCAGGATGGGCACTGAGTCTGGTGAATCTGTCGAAACCTTACCTTCTTAGTTACGAATAGCTTCATCAGTTATCATAGTATGTACTTTCCTTCACAGTCCTCGTTAGCCTCGTTCTGGTCACTAGCCGCCCCATTAAAAAATCAGTTTGTTACGTTAGACCTCCCTCCTAAGATCATCAGCCTTTTTTTACTAAACTGCTCAACTTTACTCAGGAGATCAGGCGTTAGCTTTGGTCAGAACATTCTTTTTCTTTTTTCACCACCTCATCTCTCAAACTTCTCACATCCAGGACTGCCAGGGCCGAACACTTTTCCCCACGGACAATATCGTCATACTTCTTTCCAACATTGTCCACTTACAGTTCATGGTGGGACAGTAACGTTCTGCAGAACATCCACTCAAATTGCTTCTGATGTTTTTTGTTTGCTGTAGTTTGTTGTTGTTTTTTTGCCTCGTCCCACTCTCTGCGCACCACAGAGGAGTGCTGCACCCACGCCGCTCCATTCCCGACCCGTCCGCAGCCACAGCCCCGGTCGGTCCTAGTTATACGGCATACTTTGTAGCCCCTGCACCTTAGTCGACGGCGACAACCTGTGCTGCATGGCTTTGTCGCCGACGACAAAGTGTGCTGCACCGTTTGTCCGTCCCAGCCCAGCAACATAACGACCAGTTTGCACCACTTTTCTCATGTCGCCCTTCTGCACATCTTTTGTCGTCACTTTTCATATGTGACTTGGACTGCCACTTTGTCGCCCCTCGAAAGACAATAAAAAGATCTCTGACGTCAATGTGTAGTCTGGACTTAGACACATATTTGAGGTGTAATCCCAGTTATACGCTCCGTTACTTATACAATCTAAATGGAAATTTTGTCGTGCGATGCGTGCGCGCGCGCGGGTCGTGTGTGGGTGGGGTGTGTTGAACCGTGTGTTTGTGTGTGTACAAAATATGTTCCACACGCTACAGACGAAACAACTGAGAGATCTTATCTGAAATGGTAGGACATATGTATGCTGTGGGGTGCGGGAGAAGACACAATTCATTATAATTACTTAATTGTTACTTTATACATTTTTACAGAATAACCGTTAATAAAGGTGTATTATAAACGGCAAATAACTGGTTTTTTTTTCTTTCAAAAACCTTGTGGGCCCGAAATAAAGCGGTTTGGGTCGACGAATTTGAGAAAAACAAAGGCCTTCCTGGATAAAGGATTATAATTGTTACCAATTCTCTTAAATAATGTTAAAACCTGCTTGCAAATCCAGGGGAAAATATGTTTCCATCTTTTCACAGCAAAATGTCGTTCTGCCACTTGCTAGATATGTGACAATATGGTTTAAGGCTGATGCGGCTTTTATTTATCAAGGATCTACACCTGATAGTTTCCGCGTGGAACGACCTAAATGTATCTTCTGTCTTTTATTGAATATCTTCGAATCCCTTGACTGGATTATCGAGTATAGAGAGATTGTTGCAACGCAAAGAGCTCAGGCTACAAATATGGATGTGGGGCCTATATTTGTGCGTTCGAAAACGTTGGTATTAAGTCTAAATGGGAGAACACTCAAACTTGCTTTGTAATATTCCTATCGATGTTATCGGTCTGTTTCCCCTCACAAACATTACGATGCCTATTTAAACCAAATTATACCACAGCCGCCCCCCCCCCCCCCCCCCCCCCCCCCCCCCCCCCCCCCCCCCCCCCCCCCCCCCCCCCCCCCCCCCCCCCCCCCCCCCCCCCCCCCCCCCCCCCCCCCCCCCCCCCCCCCCCCCCCCCCCCCCTCCCAAAACAAAAAACCTCCACATATACGTGATAATCTGAGTTTTCGTGTGTGCCGTGTTTGTCGATGGAGGCGTAAGAGTTAAAAGATTATATATTAATATATTATTTAATCGGGGCTGGGGTAAGAAAAGAAGCTATTTTCGCCAGAGTATTTGGGCGCTGGTCTTTATCTTTGACAGGCTTCCTGCAGTTCCTACCACCCATCCAGTCCATGTTGAGTGTAGATAGCCCCAAAACTATATCTATGAAAAAAAGGCCTTGTGTCCAACCCCACTATGGATTAATAGAATGAATGCTTTCAAGTGTAACTAAGGCTCACGCGAAATGGGGAATCTTTGTCTAGGAACATACAATTGGGGGGATACGTTTTAGGAACGAGATTTAAAGACAGAAAAACTAAAAGGAATAGACACAAAAACGACCTTTGCCTTTCCAACACAACTAAACCGAGAAAGAAAACTCTAGGGTACAAGATAAAAAACCCAATGGAACACACACCCAATAAGCGCTCGTTTTATACCATTTTCATCAACAGGGAAAACACAGCGTGTATTTAAACATCTACTCACTAGTTCAAAGAAAGCTAGAATGTCCCCCGCGCAAACAAAACAACGAAACGACCGATTAATTCAAATGTGAAAGCTTTATTAAACCCGTTCCAGAGACAAAGTTTTCCTTACCACATAAAAAAAAAGTTTACATTAAATTTCTTGCATTTGTTTCATTCACATCATTTCAGCACCAGCGTTATGCAATTATATAATTAACGATGCACTGTAACGCGATTGCACATCAAAGACCTATTTTACTGTGTTCAAGTTCAGTTACACCAGACCTCTATACCAAATCCAACAACAAAGTAGAACTCCACCATCTACAACTAGCTGTTATTTGAATTACAGGCAAACACACGTGCCACAGCATTTGATTTGACACGACTAGAATGAAACTTACAGATCAAGTACAGTACTTTAATATCAGGTTTTACTCATTTACACACTCAGCCAGCACTACAGTCGTAGACAACTTTTAAAACAAAGAAAGTAAACTAAATTCGCCAAAATTAAAGTAATGATGAAAAAGAGAGCTTACATGAAAAAATTTTAACAAAAAGACCAATGACACACTAACTCATTTGACACACCTAATATTACAAAAAACAAAACCGTTGTCACATGAACAACACCCCCATGTAAAACAATGCCCAAAGTTTTAAAAAGAAATTGCGATCGTTCAAATCGAAATCAAAGTGATCAAACACGTAACACATAATACAAGCAATCAGGCAAGTGTACTTTGGCTTATATTCCCGGTCATTGAAATCTCCCAAATAACCACACGTTGTAGAACCTGTGATGATGAATTTATGTAGTAGTTGCTTATTGCTGTCAAGTCTTACACGCGTGTGATAAAACCTGTGAAACAGAGGTCTGTGGACTAATTACGAACAACCGTATGGCAAAAGTCTTAAACTATGAAAGTCACCCTTAAACGAATACATTCACTTCCAAATTCTCATCAAAACTGTGCAACACTCGAACAGCCAGAGAATCACTTTAACAGTTGCCATACATAATTAAGAGCCCCCAATATGGCCCCTGATTTTAGCAACACGCAAACACACAAACAAACCAAACGCAGTCACATTAACAAATCCGAGTGTCAAAATCAGCAGACGCATATAAGTGCACCAATATCACAAAACAAATTACAGGTACAAACTTAACGCGAACACATAACAAAAATCTTCATTACCGTCACATCGACATGAAACAGTCAACGCAGCTCGTAGCCATATTATACATAGGCATTTCTTTTTCTAGCCAGCAGTCTTTAAATGCAAACTTGTGAGGAACTGCCAATCTTTGATTTGCTCCCATATACATTACAAGAAACCAGTCTCTTCAAAATGACAAATGAAGAGAACTCGTGAGTGCACTTTCGTACAAACCTTAGGCTCGTGGCTGTGAGACGACTCCGCTTTCAGAAAATGGGATCAGTACTTGATTTTGTCCAAAATGAGAGCAAATCCAGAATTAGCCTATCGTTCTTCCCTCAAACGAGCAAGTGTTGTTACCACTGTGGTCTATTATTTACAATCCGCCTGATTACCCAAGTCGACCGCTTGCTCGTCCTGCTGCAAGTATAGTACTCTAATACTGACGGGATTTTGAACGATGGGAATACAGAGAATTCAAGAGCCGTCTGGGTAAGGATCAGGAAACTCGTTCAGCCCTGAAAAATGTGTTCCATTTTGTAGCGTGTATCTGATGCTTGGATCCATCGGACTGCATGGTGGCATTATCAAAGCATGATTTCTTGAGGCAAAAACTCGGCGTCTATCGAAAGGGACTTGTAGGAGTCGGAGTGCGTTGCTCGTTGTTGTCAGGGCCATCGTCCGATGACTGATAGGAGTCCGCAGTGGCGTTGTTGTTGACAGGGGACATTGCGCATTGACTGTAGGAGTCTCCATGCCGTTGTCGTTGTGTCAGGGCCCATTCGGCATTGACTGTAGTGGTCCGCAGTGCCGTTGTCGTTGTTGTCGGTGACATTGCCTTGGCCTCCTGCCAGGAAGTCGCAGTGCCGTTGTCGTTGTTACCAGGGACATTGCATTGACTGTAGGCGTCGCCAGTGCCGTTGGCGTTGTCAGTACCAATACATTTCAAATCCAGTGGAAGTCGCACTTGCCTGGGCACACCACTACAGGAGGAATGTTCAGGGGGGGGTAATAACTGGGTCAGAGTGAAAATACCCAGGGATGTATGGTCTTGGTCTGGGGTGCTGAGAGTAGAATAATCAGGGCCCATTTCCTGATACACCAACTTTTGAACATGGTAGACGGCTTGAGGGCGCGAACAAAGTCAAGGTGGTCGCGTCTCATGTCCATGCACAAATCATGAACGTTTCCGTCGATGAATGGGCTGTATGTTAGTCCATGTTTCGATGCTATGGACTTTACAGCGTCCCTATCGGAGAGTTCTGCAGTTTCATGTTTGACTCCCCCTGGCCAGAGAAGGCAATAGCCTCACATTGACAGTTACCCGGACTATTGTTGGATCTAGGATCCCTTCAATGTTCATGGCCTCCGGTTCTTTGATTCTGTCAGATGTAATACAGGGGAATGGAATCTTTTGTCTGTGGTCTTCTTTTTTGGGCGCTTGTTTTCCATTTTTTTCCCTGGCATTTCTTCATTCTTCGTTCTTTGTGTGTCGTGTGTGTGTGTGTGTGTGTGTGCTGTGTGTGTGTGTGTGTTTGTGTGTGTCGTGTGTGTGTGTGTGTGTCGTGCGCGCGCCGGCACGCATGTGAGCGTGTGTGTGTATTTGCAATATATGAGTTTCGAGTATCAGTTGACAATTTTTCACTTATGAAAAACACAAATGAGTCGACCTGTCTGCTCCACGAAACGGTGTTGTTGTTGATACAAAGAAAAACTATTGCGTTTGAAGGGCCAGAGAGCCGTCTCAATTACATATACCAGCAAACTAGTTAGTTTACTGGGTGTTCTCTTAAATGAAACACACGGTTAAGTTGCCACCCGTGATGTTGCAACTGTAAGTTAGCAGCCTCAGAGAGCTAGAACCATTCCAACGTCAGTATGACTGAACTGATAGAAGTACATGTTTCGTGAGATCCGTAACAACGCGGTATACATGACTTTGGCGTGCTTATGTATCCCCATTGTTTCTGAAGCTGTAACCTGTCTCTTGACAGGTATTGCGCTGTTCCAGGTTTTCACATCCTTCTTGGATGTTAGAGTGGCTGAAATCATCTGCGCTTACAGCGTATTAATAAAACCGATAATCTTTGATCTATCATCTATGCCAAAGACTGATAGACCGGAAATGCAGTTCTATCCACACTTTCACGGATGGTTCTGTTTTAGATATTCTAATGTGGGGATCTTATGTTATACAGCGCTAAAACATTAGAAAGATATTCCATATATAAAAGGATGTTCAATACTTTACAGTTATTTGCCATATTTGAAAGCAATATATTTCATTCTGGGCATGCTGGTTTACTTAGAAAATTTCTTATATTATCGTATTCCCGAATCAAACGTTTTGGACCACATTGTCAAATCGCAATCTACTCGTTCAGACATAATATGTGGATCGTATTTAATTCATTAGGAAACTTTCGGGACGATGCCTCGATTTTTAGGAGAGTGTACCAGCTTTGCGGATGAGTATGCTTCATCTGATTAGGACTATTAATAAAACCCTTTCCCCTTTTGAAACCCCAACCCATGGATGCAGATCTTATGGCGGGCGAGCGAGCCCCAGAAAGGTTTTGTTCATTTACTGTCTATTTCATTCACTGCGTGCCAACAATGGCGTCTCAACCAGCACTACGCGGCAGGGACAAGCACCGCAAGGAAGTGTCGTAGTTCAGCGTTAACGGCGTTAGAAGTGTTCGCATTCTTTTCCAATGAAGGTTCGGACTTTCGAGGAAAGACTTTGAACGCGGTAAAGAGGATTTTTTTTGCAAACGTGCACGGAGGTGAGAGAAGTTCAGAGTCTGAATTCGCTTGGGCGTCCCAGGGAGCGAGCGCCAGTCATGAGTGGACCGAGGGTGGTGGATGATAATTCATGGTGCTGCAGCACAGGCAGAGCAGAGGAGAGCGTGTGCGCGGACATGACAGAGGATGGGTTGTTGCAGTTCAAGATGCTAGATGGCATCACGATTTTCGATTTGAATCTGCTGTGTCACCTTCCACTTTGTGAACATGGCTTTCTCACATACAAGAGTGCCACGCCGCTTCCAGTCTCTCCAGCGAAAACGTATCATCTGCTACCATGCGGAAAGTTCAGGCTTTCCGTGAAGGTGTGCTGCTTTATTATGAATCACTCCTATTACTGTTTCTTTTGTGTGTGTGTGTTTTTGTTTTGTTTATCTCCACACAAATGTATGTACACACACACAACACACACACACACACACCACACACACACACACACACACACACCCCACACCCACCCACCCACACTCACACCCACACACCACGCACCCACGCACGCACGCACGCACGCACGCACGCACGCACGCACCCACCACACCAACACATTTATGACATAATGACATTGATACACAATAGCATATTAACCACATTAGTTATTTTTTCAGGGAAATAGCGCAGGGTCGTGAAAATAAAAGAAAAGTATTTTTAAATAGATTACGGTCTATTGCGCTAGTAGTTTGTGTGTGTGTGTGTGGGGGGGGGGGGGGGGGTGATTGTGACAGTGTCTGTGTGTCTGTGTTAGTCTGTGTGTGCGTTTTGCTTTGTGTTTGCCGTGCAGTGCGTGCACGCGTGCGTTGCACATATGCGCGTGTGTGCTGTGTGTGTGTGTAGTGTGATAAGTGTGGTTGACTGTGTGCGTGCGTGCGTGCGTGCGCTCGCGGCACGCGGGCGCGCGCCGCGTATGTGTTGTGTGTGTGTGGTATGAGTGAAGTGTTGTGTGTTGTGTGTGTGTGTGGTGAGTGAGTGTGTGCGCGCGCGCTTGCACACCTTCTGTGCTTTGTGTTTATGTTTCACGCGGAGAGAGAGAGATGAGTGAGACCGATGAGAGAGAGAGAGGGCGGAGGAGAGGTTATATGGGGAGATTTGAGACGAATAATTTTCAATTCTCTCAAGAGATTGTTGTTTGTTTTTTGTTTGTTTGTTTTGTGTATTTGTGTGTTGAAGGAGTGGCAGGAGGCGGGGAGGGGGGGGGAGGATTTGGGGGGGGGGGTGGGGGAGGGTGAATTGGCGGGGGTGAGGAATTGGAGGGGGGGTGAATTGGGGGGGGGGGGGGGGGGGGGCGTTCGACAATGACAGCCAAGAAGTTTCCGCTGCATGTTTTCAAGCTCTGCCAGTACATTGTGTGCCATATTATAATATAATATAATAATAATAATATAATAATAATAATACTAATAATAACACAGCATTAAAAAGCCGCCCTTGCAAAAGTAATAGGTACTGACAATCCACACTCTCGTGTACACAACGGTGCTGCCCACCTGGGTTAGTGCCGACTGAAGAGCTGTCTAACCGCGCTTCATCATCGTTTCCGTGTCACCAGTCAATCTTTGTCATCCGATTCAATCACTTTTTTATTCCCTTCTTCTTTCCATTCTCACGCAGAAGGGTGCTTGTTGTGTGTAAGGTGTTCCACACATCGCAACTGGCCCCTTCTCTTCCCGAAAGTTGGTGAGGGGATTTTACGTGTGTGTGCAAGATGTTATGCGTGCGTTCACACACGGAACTTCGGTTTTATAGTCTCTTTCGGACTATTTGGGAAATGAAGTCAGAACCGATGTTTATTCCGGGAGAAATCCCCCTGTACCGAAACGGCCCGGCAAAAATTCGAATCTGCAACCCCAGGATCACCAAAATTGCGATTCCGGCGCTCTACCAACTGAGCTGTTCACATGTGATGGGTCTTCACAGGACTTTATTTCCTGTCGCGTCTTCAGAGCCGTGGCATATACGACACGCTTGTATGTCAACTCAAACGTACAGAGCTCCATCTAGGGGCAAAGACCACTCCCCAGTGAGTTTCCAGTTACAGAGACACTTCACATTTGTCGCAGCTTTTGACACCATTGTCGAGTGAAGTGTCTACGCCGAGTTGGTGTCCACATCGGTGTGGAGAGAAACCTGTGTGGAGATCTCGCCCGCTGTGCAGTGTCTGCGCCTATTTATGATGCATGGCGAATACACCAACCATGGGAAATATGTTCTCCTAAAACATGGCACGTTGTTTTAGTCCTTTAGCTCTATGGCAACAGTTATCTTGCATGTATTAAGGAGGAGAGGATCGTAGACGGGAAAAAAAATTGCTCGCGCGCGCGCGCGCACGCATGCACCCATGTACTCACGCACACACACACACACACACACACACACACACACACACACCACACACACACGCACGCACGCACGCACGCACACACACACACACACGCACACCGCACACACACACACACACACACACACATACACACACACACACACACACGAAGAGAGAGAGAGAGAGAGAGAGAG
Organism: Conus ventricosus; assembly: GCA_018398815.1. NCBI lineage: Eukaryota > Metazoa > Mollusca > Gastropoda > Neogastropoda > Conidae > Conus > Conus ventricosus. Next base: position 20,908,912 of record CM031613.1, read on the forward strand.
AGAGAGAGAGAGAGAGAGAGAGAGAGTCCGAGTCCGAGTGTTTATTGTACATCAGCCATAGGCCATAATACAAACACAAAAAGAGGGGTGGCGGGGAGATGGAAAAGGAGAATGGAGGCGTGGGGGACAGGGGTGATCAAAAAACAAAAATCAAGCAAAAACTACTAGCTCCATTAGTAACAAAATATACACACAACTCTATTATCGTTTACGTGGTCAACTTCGAGAAACTGTTTTCGCATATTAATAGCATGGAAAATATACTTGGTTAGGTATTGACAATCTGTCCTTCTCACTGCTCGGAGTAACGACTGCAAAGGCATTGCTGAGATTTGTTGAAAGAACTTCTTTCTGAGATCAGTGTATAAAGGACATTCAAATATGAAGTGATTTTCATCCTCAATTTTTGAAGCACATACCCACACAGTTTCGGTCAGATGGACAGTTGCTAAATCTATGCAAATTATTATTTAGAGGAAGTGTCCCGAATCGAATTTGTGACATAGCTACTCTAAAACAATACGTGTCCATAAACGAAATGTATTTTTCTTTTTCGAAGATAGTTTTGAAAGACCTGTATGATTCATACCTGTCCTTATCTCGAATAGTACCCGACCATTCTTGAATGAACATATCAATGAGTCTTTTTCTACAAAACTGAGTCACAAAAAAGGTATAGACCATTTAGCAACCAAGGGGAAAAAAGCAGTTTTCTTTCTGAATAGAGCTTTCAACAAATACAAGGAAATGACTGCCAAAACTATTTTACGATATTTGATGCAAAAATAAGATCAATATTATTGTATTCGTCTGAAATATGGGGATATCAGAGACTCGATAGCTTAGAAAAGGTCCACCTAATGGCTTGTAAAAGATTTTTAGGGGTCCCTAGTCGAACACCAAACAAGATGGTATATGGAGACTTAGGTAGATATTCTATATTTGTTACTTCCAATGTTAACTGTGTCAGATACTGGATACGACTGTTGGATATGGAACAACACAGAATTCCCAAACAAGCTTACAGAATGCTTCTTTCTTTAGATACAGAGGGAAAAGACCGTTGGGTGAGTAAGATATGACACATTTATGTGAAACAGGATTCTCTTATGTATGGCTTTGCCAGTCGGTTGGTAACGCCAGTGCATTTGTAAAAATATTTAGACAAAGACTCATTGATATGAGAGAGAGAGAGAGAGAGAGAGAGAGAGAGAGAGAGAGAGAGAGAGAGATAGAGAGAGAGAGAGAGAGGAGAGAGAGAGAGAGAGAGACAGACGGACAGACAGACAGACAGACACAGTGAGAGAGAGCAAATATGAAGTGATTCTTAGATGGGAAGAAACACACACACACACACACACACACACAGATAAAAAGAGGACGCTTCGTCGTTAGTTATAATTTATGTCTCTATCATCTACCAACAGCCATCGTGTCTCAGGCTACGTTTTTCACCCACTGCTGTTAACTTCTTTGTGACCGGTGGAAGAAACTATCGGTATTCACCGGTTCGATTTCAGCCAAGTGGCTGGTTAGACGGGTTGGTGCCCCTGAAGAAAGACGCTCGCTCAAGCTGTCCTCACGGCAAAACAGTGGCTGTCACCGAAAGGGAGATCACTCGATGGTGTCTGTCTTGCGTGTGCTGAGTCAGAACAGACGCCACAAAACACCACGGACATGACAGCGTTAACACTGTCTTTTCCAAGTTACGACACAAATCGTCACTCTGTCAAAACCAGTCGCTGCAGTACCTGGCGGCATGCGACATGCACATTGTGTCCCTCCTGATATTTTGTGCCGTAACTATCGTGCCCACTGTACCACCAATCTGTCAGTCTGAATTTGCTTTTTTTGAAAAGTAGCCGAGCTTGTTTCCGTTCAACTTGTTTGCGACGATGAAGCGAGACAGAAAATGTCCACAAGTTTGACATTACACTATCGATGATTTATATATACTAAACTAACACTCTCACGTGTTTTTTTTTTTAGTTTGAAGGCGAATTTATCCCATCAGAAGCGCTGATTTATAGCAGGAGAAGAGGATTAAACGTTTCTTTGATAGAGAGCCAACGCTTTGATTCTGATGGCTGGA
>CM031613.1:20918503-20921928 GCA_018398815.1 Conus ventricosus
AGGTTAACTTGCAACATTATGGTGCAATCCGAAAGAACATTCTTGAATATGAAGCTGCTACACGGCTAGTTGTGAGCCGCACAGTTTATTTCATGGCTTCCAATGGAGACGGACGTGCTTTGTTCACAGAGGAACAACTTCTTGTTATGGATGATCCCCATGCAATACCACGGGCTTATGGTGGAGTATATAAACAAAAGAAAATCAGGTGGGCGCTGTTTTTTACCTTGTAAGCCAAAGAGCAGTATTGCTTTTTGGAAGGTGGGGAGAAAGAAAAACAAGAACCAACCATTCAAGAACTACACAACTCCCTTGTAAGCTTGTTGGTTCAAGAAAGAGATTTAGAAAGAGATTTGGGCAATATTACTGAAAAAGATGTTGATGGCTTTGATAAGCTTTTGACTGTTGGCAAAATGATTCCATTTCTACAAAATGGCGCTCTTTTACTAAAACTTGGCGAAAGAAAAACCATCCATCATGCTCTGATTATGGGTCACTGCCTTGAAAAAGGCGCAAACAATGTTTCAAAATCAAAAACAACTGAGACATGGCGTTCATTTTTACAAACAAACATGAATATTGATGACTCATATGCAAGAAAACTGATGCAGCTTTCAAAACATTTTTATCATTGTCCAAAATTTCACAACCTCGTCATCGGCATCAATGATTTGTTTGCCAAACGAAGTTTGATTGCAAAGTATTCGCAGAAAATGATGATTTTCGAAATTTCTGGCAAAATTAGATCGAGTTCTCTTTAGTACACCTAACAGAACGGGGTGGGGTAGTGGGTGGCGCCACTATTCCTACAAAAAGCTCCAAATGTTCAGCGACAGGTGTACTAACTGGCGATTAAGAGCCGCCAAAAAAGCTCTGCCAAAGCAGTATTTTACTTTTGAAAAAAAAAAAAAACCACTAACTCTGCCAATGCCGGTCCCAAGCCCGGATGAAAAAAGAGGAGGGGTGTGGAATAAACTTTTTTTGTGTGAGAAGGAAGTATAATGAAACTCTTTGTTGTGGAGGCAACCTGCGGTAAATTAGCCTTGCTGACTGCTACTATAAATAGCCTTTTCATGCCGTGAACGCCTTATTTTAGTAGCAAGAGGGCTGCAGTAAAATCCACCTTGCTATAAATAGCCGTTCATGTTTGTGAACGCCTTATTTTAGTAGCAAGAGGACTGCAGTAAAATCCCCCTTGCTATAAATAGCCGTTCATGCCGTGAACGCCTTATTTTAGTAGCAAGAGGGCTGCGGTAAAATTAGCCTTGCTGACTGCTACTATAAATAGCCGTTCATGCCGTGAACGCCTTATTTTAGTAGCAAGAGGGCTGCGGTACTGCCTGTACTTGCTATGTGCGGACACTAAGGAGGTATACTCCTGCACGCCCCCACCCTACCCACCCCACCCCACCCACCCCACCCCACGCATGCACACACTCAAGTCACTTTTAAGTTCTTAACTTAAGTTACCCCAACTCCTGCACACCCCCCACCCTACCCACCCCCGCCCCCCCCTCGCCCACCCCCCACCCCACGCATGCACACACTCAAGTCACTTTTAAGTTCTTAACTTAAGTTACCCCAAGTCACCTCTAAGTTCTTACTCAAGTCGTCCTCAAGTTCTTACTTAAGTCACTTCTAAGTTCTTACTCAGTCACTTCTAAGTTCTTACTCAAGTTATCCTCAAGTCACTTCTAAGTTCTTAATAAGTTCTTGATCAAGTCGACTTAAGTCACCACAAGTTCATAACTAAGTCATCCCCTAAGTACAACCAAGTTCTTATTCAAGTTAACTTATAATTATTTATTAAGTTCTTAAAGTATATATTGCATTTGAAATGGATCAAAATGATCTTTTGTTGTTGGCGGTTTTGGCATGCTTTTATGTTCGGCTTCTATATTTAGTGGCAGAGATTGTTTGGACTGCTTTGGTTTTTGTTGTCTTTGTTTATATATTTTATAACCGTAATAACCGCCCCAACAGCAATGCCGCCAAAAATGACAATTGCTTTTAGAAAATATGAAGACTTTGGCGGTGTAGGCAGCCCTGTTGTTGTAGGCCTTGAATCAACTTGTTCTGTCGTTTTTATAGCCGGCGTTGAAACAACTGGCTGCGGCTCTAGCACTTTTTCATTATGAGCCATAATTTGTGATTGTAACTGTAATTTTTCTTTGTTTGTTCCACTCTGCTAATTTTTTTCCTGCTGCAACGCGCCCAGGCTATTTACTGCCCACTTTCTCCACTTGGGTCAATGTTTTCTGATTCTGCTGATTTTCTGGCTCGGTCATTTTTAAGAGAAACAAAATTCTATATGATTAAAAGTATTAATCCCATGATTAGCGGCGATAATCTGTGATTGAAACTGTAATTTATTTTGTTTGTTCCACTCTGCTAATTTTTTTCCTGCTGCAAACGTCCCCAGGCTTTTTACTGGTCACTTTCTCCACCTGATTCAATGTTTTCTGATTCTGCTGATTTTCTGGCTCGGTCATTTTAAGAGAAACAAAATCTATATGATTAAAAGTAATTAATCCCATGATTGCGGCGACAATAATGTTCCAAATCTGTAAAACAGATCACATCCTAGAGACTCTAATGACTTTGTTAAAACTGGACCTGCGTTAAATCATACATAAAGTCTTGTTCAGAATCATAGGAGCAAAATCTACTAACTAGTTTAGTGTACAAACTAAGAGCCGTTTGCCTGACGCTTTTTACCATTCTTGATCCCAGTTGCGCTTCATACCTGTTATGATACTTTACAATGTCTTGTGGCGACATCTGTTGAATCTGTTCTATGCTGAATTTATTTCCGAGGAAACTGGTTTGTTTTTCCACATGCTGCAAAGAATACAGTCTTTCCTTTTTGGGCATAATGCTTGGTCATCAACCTGGTCATTTGTAATCATAAGTTCAGGAAGGTTTAGGCTGCCTTGTAGTAGATCATCACCGTTCATGTTTTTATTAATTATAATTATTTTATTTTTTAAAAATGAGCACCGAAAAACTGTTTTCCAACCTTGTATACCATTCAGCTGTTATTGGAGGCCTAAGTGTAGGATACACAATGCTTGGTAAAAGCTTGTTAAAAATTAAACCAGCCGATCTTGGCAAGCTAGGCTTTGAGGATTCGGCAAAGCTGATTGCTGTTATAGCAGCTTCATTTGCTACAAAAGATTTTCTAGTTAAGCAAGGAATAATTCCTGACAGTATCAATATGTAAAATAAAAAAATACATTTATTAAAATGGCTTCATTCGTAATGATGTTAGGCGGTGCAGTAGTGAATGCGCTTGCTTTTAGCGGAAGTAATTACGCGTTTAATAAACTGCGGGATGACGGCGAGAGAAAAAGACATAACAAAGCTATGGAGCAACTAGCAGCTGCACAAGATCACTATGAAAGCAGAGAATTGAGCAGTTAGAT
>CM031613.1:20922928-20940566 GCA_018398815.1 Conus ventricosus
GGAACGACTTGGTGGTTTTGTTGAAAGATTGCGTGTGCGTATGGAGTAAATGCTGTCATGAATGCGGGTATGCAAGAGTGACAGTGTGACACTCACAGACTGGAAACGGGCAGTTCTGGAGGATGGCTTCTTTTTCTTCATTTGTCAGTGTGAGATCGGGGGTACCTCAAGAGTTTGGCAGGTTACTGATGTATGCGGGGACCATGTTTGTTCCCAGCATACATCAATAACCTGCCAAACAGCCCCGAGCTAGACAGTAAGACTGTCTGCAGGTGACACGGATGCTGCTCAGGATGATCTTCAGCCACCAGGATCAAGACCAAGTTCAAGAGGACATCCACCGCTCAGACAGTGGTTAAAGCCGGGACATTGAGTTTCATTCTGCGAAGTGTCAAACTCAGACAATGACCAGGAGCAAGGAACCACTCCAGTACTCCAAAGTGTTGTATAGACACACTCTGAATACTGTCACGACAGTCCAACACCTCGGTGTTACCAACCTCCGAGAGTTCAATCTGGAGGACAATGACCAGGAGCAACGAACCACTCCAGCAACTCCCAAGTGTTGTATAGACACATTCCGAATACTGTCACGACAGTCAAACACCCAGACCCAAACTCACTCCTAAATGTTGTATAGACACATTCCGAATACTGTCACGACAGTCAAACACCCAGACCCAAACTCACTCCTAAGTGTTGTATTGACACATTTCGAATACTGTCACGACAGTCAAACACCCAGACCCAAACTCACTCCTAAGTGTTGTATAGACACATTCCGAATACTGTCACGACAGTCAAACACCTAGACCCAAACTCAAAACAGCGGGAAAGGAGGAAGAGACCAGAGAGAGGAGGGTACGGGCAAAACGGGAGGGGAGGGGGGCGCCCAAGTATGCAGGTGGCAGACGGATGGGAACACAACGACTAGTTTCAAACGGTATGGGTCAAAAAATGTGGGTGAACGAGGTGGAGAAGGAAGATGTGCACACACGTCAAACCAACCCATCACCAACTTTCGGAAGAGAATTAGACCAGTTTGGCTGTTGGTATGGATGACACGCTACACGTAGCATGCACTCTCCATCTTCTCACTGATAGCGATTAAAAGAAAAACAAATAACAAGCAAACAAACAGTACGTCTCCCATCAACTATAACGCCTTCGTCAAACTGTTATTAAAACAGAGCTGCACTGGTGGTCCAACAACACTGATACTGCATACAAAGTCATCCACCAAACGCCTGTGTAGCAGGCACTTCACTCCTGTGGAGAAACCTTTACTTTTATTCCTTCTCTCCTATGAGGGTGTATGGATACAATAGATTTGATACAAATATACGCGACATGTAACAAAGTCTATCAAACGAAAACAAATCATTTCTAACTTTTAAGAGGTAGCCATTTCTCTAATTTGAAGTGCCTTATACAAAAGAACGAAAGATTTCGAACAACTTTTATGTTGAAGTTGACGACATAAATCGGGTCAATCTAAACAGGGAAGGCTGTCTCTAGAATTTCGGCTTAATGAATTTATTTCTAATGTCTATACTGGCTGGAGAACAAAGAACAAAACGCATCTTATTTTCTTGCGACTCTTTACAAAGAGGACAAAGCATATCATTGTCATCAACATCGGTTTTGTATCTAGATTTATGTATTGCTAAATCCAATATTCCAAGTCTAAATTTTGCCATTATGTATTTAAAGTGTCTATCCATTTCTAAAGTTACGCAAGGTTTCAGATCATGGGAATTACCACAATGTCTGTAAAAGTCAAACCTTTCACTATTACGCACATGATTTAACCATTTTTGCCACCGCAGTCAATTAGTCCCTGACGAAAATAACATATAAACTGTTTAACATTTCCAACCTCCTGATTCAACCACAGAAAACCAAAACCGTATTCAAAAAGACACACACGTACTTTACTAGCCCAGTTGTTTTTTCCTCTAGAATCGACATCATAAAGCATATCATAAGCTTTACGAGGGATTCTGTACTCTTCCGTATGAAGCAAATTAAGCCAGTATTGGATGCATTTAACTGCAAAAACAAGATGTATAGGAAACCTATTCGTCTTGCCATAAACAAGATCATTAGGTGTCCGCCTATTTACACCTAGAAATTTTTTTTAAAGCGAAAAGATGCACAGATTCACAATGCATTGCAGCATTATCTAATCCTCATAATTCCCATCCGTACTGTGCAGTTGGCTGCCCTGACTATCGAACAACTTACAAATGCATCAAAAGACGTTGTTGTTTTTTTGTTTGTTTTTTTTTAGATCATATAACTTTTTCATAACACAAAGCAAAACATTTTGGCCTCGCTTAGCGAAATCCTATCAAGCGCTAACACAACTCAGACGAGTAGAGAAAAGTATACCCAAATATCTATAGGCATTCACAACAGGCATGGAAGCGTTACTGTATGGCCACCGTTCTGTTGCACTCAAATAACCACCCTTACAAAACACAATACTGTTACTTTTAGACAAAATAACTTTCAGCTGGAGAGATGTAGCTGAGCGGTGCAAACTATTCAGTTGTGTCTGCAAACCAGTAACTGTCTCTGATGACAAAATCACCGCCATCAGCCAGTAACAGAATAAACAATTCAAACGCATCAAGAGTCAACAAACCCCCGTGTATCCCGTTACTAATTACCTCAATTGCTAGCTCACTGAGGAACAGTGAGAATAAAACTGGACGAGCGACATCGCCCTGTTTGCCATGATAATTCAATACAGGATCTGATGAAAATCGATTGACACTTAATGGATGACTTGTATGTTGAAAAATCAAAATATCTGAAACTCTTTGACAATGGTGTGAGACATTACATGTTCGACTGTTTAAATCCTCACACACACACACACACACACACACACACACACACACACACACACACACACACACACACGCACACACACACACACACACACACACACACACACACACACATCTTCAACGACTAACAAACAACTGGACAAATAATCTTCCAACCATGCAATGCCATTATCAGAATCAAAACAAGGAGAGCCTTCTGGAGGTACGTATGAATGCACATACAATATATCCTTATCTATACCAAACAATGTTTTACTGCTGATTAATGCACCAAACACATCGGATTTTATTTCAACCTCTCTGACATCTGACACAAATATATTTCTAACGAGACTCAAGATTGCACCCGATCTTCTCCCTTTAGCTGTTACTTTTGTTGCAGGTAAGGAAATATTTGATGCCCAGAAAATATTGGAGATTTTAAGTTCATCAATAAACGTTTCAACTATAAACAAATAAAATCAAACGACTGAAGAAATGAAACAAAATCACTATTTTGTAATTTTGAAAGCAGTCCATTAACATTCCAATGAAGTAAAGACAATGATCTGGTTTTGTTACTTTCGTTAATAGCTACATTTTCCCGGCGCCTGTGCTCACCGAAATGCTGCACGGAACTTGACACACGAGTTGAAAAAGACAGTCGTTGGCCTATAGGCCTACAACACACTCGCTGTCATCCACATTCAAATCGCGTGCATTGCCGCAGAGCATACTAATGTAGTATGCTCTGATTGCCGCTTTCATTCTGGATCACACTGGGCGATAACACCGGTGTAACGATCCATTTTAACTCCCCTCCACTTTTTAACTCCCCGGGAGTTAAAACAAATCACGCCAGAATGATTCCCTCCCTGTTTTAGATTAACTCCCCCACCCAAAACTTTCAGTTTTATGTGTTAGTCACGATATGAGAAATAAACATTTAATATACACCCCCTCCCTCCATCCCCCTCTGTCTGTCTGCCTGTCTGTCTGTCTCCCTCTCGCTCTCCCCCCCCCCCCCCACCAACTTTCTTTCAGTCTCTCGCTCACTCTCTCACTCTCCTTGCTTGTCTGCCTTTTTGCTTGTCTGTCTGTTTGTCTCTCTTAACCTCTCTCCCTCTCTCTTTGCTTGTATCTATGTCTGCCTGTCTATTTTTGTTTATCTATCTCAGTGTCTCTGTCTCTAGTGTCTCCCCCACTCTCCCTCTCTCTGTTTTTCTTTCTTTCTTTACCCCCCCCCCCCCTTCTCTCTCTCTCTCTCCTCTCTCTCTCTCTCTCTCTCTCTCTCCTCTCTCTCTCTCTCCTCTCTCTCTCTCTCCATCCCTCTCTCTCTCTGTCTCTCTCTGCATGCTTCTAGTCAGCTTTGTTTACTATTATTAGTGTTTATCAAAGACGGATTGGATGAATAGACTTTTATGTTAGCCTAAGATCTTTATCCATGTCAAGTTAAGTTTTCAAGTGTCATGTGTCAAGTATCTCTCTGCAGTGTGTGTGTGTGTGTGGGGGGGGGGGGGGGGGCCAGTCCTGGCATAAGGCCCGAATGACTCCCCCCTTCTATTATGTAACCCCGGAGTCAATCTGGATCAACATTTCTTGACTGAAAGTACTCCTGGAGTTAGTTTAGGCACGTGCGTATTTTAACTCTACCCCCTGGGGTGGAGGGGGGGGGAGGGGTAAAATACGCACGTGCCTAAACTAACTCTCCGGAGTTAATTTCGATCAAGAAGTGTTGATCCAGACTGACTCCCAGGGAGTTAAAAATACAAAAGAGGGGGGGGGGGGGGGGGGGGGGGGAGTCGTTCTGGCCTTATGCCAGGAATGACCCACCCCCCCCCCCCCCCCCCCCCCCCCCCCCCCCACTGCACCAAGAATAATGGCTGCATCTATGGAAAATGAATAAATAACTGCGTAGTTTGTCTTGTATAATATTCTAAATCTGTGTGCGTGCGGTGTGTGGGTGTGTGTTGCGTGTGTGTGTGTGTGTGTGTGTGTGTGTGTGTGTGTGTGTGTGTGTGTGTGTGTGGTACACCTTATGCACAGCCACAGTTCTCAACCGATCAACACCAAATTTCACATCAAGCATCCTTGGCACCCTCGGAAGGTCATGGCGTCTGTACGCTTTGAATAACCGTCCACCAATGAGCGCGAAGCGCGACTCGAAATGCAAAGCACTGAGTACGGCCACAGTTCTCATCAGATCGACTTCAGATTTGGTATCAAACATCTTTGGCACCCTCGGAAGGTCATGGCGTCCTTACTTTTTGTATAAACCTCCACCAAGGGGTCGAAGCGCGAAGCACTGAGTCGGTCAAAGTGCGAGGTCGAAGCGTGTGAGCGCTTGTGTGATATAAGTTTAAAATAGAGACAAATAGTACTTTCACCTTCCGGAAATTAAATTTAAGAACCTGACGAAAATCGATTGAAAAAGGACTGAACAATACGGCCCAGTGCCCTGCAGAATGGGTGCTGGATGCCCGGGCCATCCACTAAAAGGACGCTAACTTTCCAATCACATTGGCATAGTCATACCACTTCTCAAAGCAAAACTGAATTGAATCACTTGAGAAACAGCTGAGTTACAAAGTCCGTTTTATGTTTAACACACTCTGACACACACATACACATTTGCATTGTAATTTTCTTCATCATGGTTGTTGCCGTGCTAGAATGAAAGGAGGGCAGCGATTTCCCAACTCCTAAGCCTTTTATCCTTCGTAAGATTTATATAAAAGACGGACATGAGAGGGGGGGGGGGGGGGGGGGACACACAGACAGAGACAGAGACAATCGGACAGACAGACAAATAGACCACCAGTGAAATCGTGATAAGCTTATGCGAATGCGATTTGATCACCTTCTACATTCTCAAACCTCGGCTATGCACCAGCAACTTACGGAGACCTGGTGAACATTCTAACATAATCTCGAATATTCCAGTCGATTATCAATCGATCCGATCCGAAAACAAAACTGAACAATTAGGCATTCGTTCACTTTCCAAATTTATCAAATAAATCAATAACAGCACTACACTGACCGAAAATACAGAAATCATTATTGCTATGACATCTTTCGCGAAAGTTCTTCCTCTCTTGTCTCCCTTCTAAACTGTAACTCCGCGCGCGCGCGCATGTGTGTGTGTAGCCTGAGAGCAAATGCAGACGAGCGTGTTCCTGAGAAAACCCGAGTCCTTACTTCTGTTCACAAACAGGATGTGTTTTCCCAAGCAATGCATGCACCGTCCTTTCCTCAACCATTCTTTCAACTTCCATCTAAAATGTTTGCATTTTCAGGCACTCTCAAAGTTTTGTGAAATCCTTGGACAGGAAATTTCTCTCTCTCTCTCTCTCTCTCTCCGAGATGAGATAAAAGCTGACAAACTTACCAAAATCCCCAGCTCACTTCCCTGTCAGCTACCGTGCACTAGCTTACGGACTGACACACGCATGCGCACAGTTCTGCAATACCGCCGACCACTCGTCGCTGCTGAACACGAAAAGTGCTCCCCTTTAGATTTGATCGCTCTGGACACATTTCGGGTATCGGTCTGGCTAACACCAGTGTTATCCAGGAGGGGGTCACTCCACGCGTGACAGTCCATATACGCTACACCAGCACTAAAGCATGAGTCCACAGTGCGCAGGCGTTAACTGAATAAATCAGTGAAAGAATGGATAAGGAAGGAGGCAGACTGAGAGACGTTGTACACGAGAGAGAGAGAGCAGTGTGTGTGTGTGTGTTGTGTTGTGTTGTGTTGTGTTGTGTTTTGTGTGTGTGTGTGTGTGTGTGTGTCCGTATTACTCTGTGTGTGTGTGTGTGTGTGTGTGTGTGTGTGTGTGTGTGTGTGTGTGTGTGTTACTCTGTGTGTGTGCGTGTGCGTGTGTGTGCGTGTGTATGTGTCTGTGTCTGTGTGTACGTCTTTGTGTGTGTCTGTGATGGATGCGTGTTTCCATATCACTCTGTGTGGGGGGGGGGGGGGGGGGGGAGGGTGCGCGCGCACGTGTGTGTATGCAAGTGTGTGTGTGTGTGTGTGTGTGTGTGTGTGCGTGCGTGCGTGCGTGCGTGCGTGTGTGTGTGTGTGTGTGTGTGTGTGTGTGTGTGTGTGTGTGTGTGTGTGTGTGTGTGTGAGGGAGAGAGGGAGAGACCCATTATGGTTTCTGTTGTTAGCTGGATGACTCGTGCATGTGTGCCTGTACGTGTGCGTAGACCTATCTTTCATCTCATGTCAAGGCTGAAGTGAATCCTCACCTCCCCTTGCACACACACACACACACACACACACACACACACACACACACACACACACACACGCACGCACGCACGCACGCACGCACGCACGCACGCACGCACACACACACACACACACACACACACACACACACACACACACACACACAGAGGCTCATCCTCCCTGTTGCACTCAGTAACACTGTGGCTGCTGCACACCTCCAATGTTGATCAGACGCTGCCATCACCACCTCCAACCCTCCCTGTTAACAACCCACTAGATAATTATCTCAATGTCTCTCACGAAAAACACTCAGCACACCCAGTGAGTCTTTTTTGTTTTGTTTTGTTTGTTTGTTTTTGTCTGGGGTGGTATGTAGGTAATAGTGGCTCTCACCAAACAGATATCTGTGACGTATTATCGCACAGTTCATCTCATTGATCATCGGGAAGGGTGGCGTGAGCCATGACAGAGTTCTCCACTCAGTTTTATCAAAACAGTGATTCTGATACAACCTGATGTGTCATACATACTACGAAAGCAGAATGGTTTCAGTTTCAGTTTCATCAAAGAGGCGTCACTGCGTGCGGACTGGTCCATATACGCTACACCACATCCGCAAAGTTTTGAGACCACTTTGCGCATGATTGTAAGCTGATGGATAAATAAATTAATGACCAAGACGAGAGAATTGAAGAAGCGGGTGTCGTGGCTACGACTTAGCAGATGTCTGACCTACGCCTTAGCCCAGCGCGCTGGTCAGACCTTGAGTGCTTACCTGACATTGGTTGTGCCTTTTTCAGAAAGTGAAGAGTGGAATGGGAAGTTCTGCTTGGAATGAACTAATGCGCAGCCTTCCAGTGGAGAGACTCATATGGGTGTACTGCCCTGGACATGCTGGAGTTAAAGGAAACGAGAGAGCAGACATACTGGCTGGCACAAAAAATCTGAAGAATCACTTAATCAAACAAGAGCAAAGAGCTGTACCATAGACCATCTTTCAGATCTGAACATCAAGAGAGGAAATGGCCGCACAACCAGACTTAAGGGAAGAGCAAGAAACATCACCAACCAAACAACCATGGGAAAAATCTCAAGGCCAACACTGCGAAGAGTCCTAGAGATTGGGGCAAACTCATATTGGGCCTTTCCAATAAAGATTAAGCAGAATGGAGCAAGCTCACATCTACAAGACTGAACAGCTGAAAACAGTTCCAGCTGCGTCTGGTCGAAGAGGAACAAAAGTGAGCTTCATTAAGGCTTAGATCTCCCAACGTAGAACAGGTGTCCGACAGCAAGGTGGGTAAGACATTCCTCTGAAGAAGGCACGCCTAAAGTCGCCTATCAATCCGAAAAGATGCGGGTTCAAATCCCGGTGGCGCTAGGAAAAGGAAAGAAAAGTTAGTAGATGGACATGTTGGAATCATGACCTGGATGCGGCCTGGGGGTCCTACATGCCACCTCTGATTTCGTAGACAAGGGCGCACTCCTGCGCTGCCATTGCTCCGTCTGTCCCATTGTGGAACACAATGTTGACGCCAGAACCATTTTGACTGGGCGACATAGTGGATGGTAACACGCGACAAATTTTGACGACAAAGTGGTTTGAAGCCTTGAGCGATCGATGTACGATGCCCCGTGAAAAGTGGCCTTGGCTAGAATAGAATACACCCCAGACATAAACTAGCCTAGGCTACTTTATACCCTGGGTATGATTTAGCCTAGGCCAGTCTATATTCTCGGGGTATGATTTGACCCAGGCCAGTCTATATTCTCCGGGGTATGATTTGACCTAGGCCAGTCTATATTCTCCGGGTATGATTTGACCTAGGCCGGTCTATATTCTCGGGTATGATTTGACCTAGGCCAGTCTATATTCTCCAGGTGTGATCTGACCTAGGCCAGTCTATATTCTCGGGTATATATTTGACCTAGGCCAGTCTATATTCTCGGGGTATGATTTGACCTAGGCCGGTCTATATTCTCCGGGCCATTTTATACACCACCCCCCCCCCCCCCCCCCCCTTGACCGCGCACCGACTAAATAATGCCCGGGACATTCTCAAATGCCTAATCCATGCGTGCGCGCGCGCGCGCACACACACACACACACACACACACACACACACACACACACACACACACACACACACACACACAAGCGCGCTTGTTCCTGTGCCCTGACTATCTTTCTTCTGAATCTGAATTCGGAAGTCTCGCGTACGTGCTGCGTTTGTTTCTGTTCTATTGAGTGTTCTCAATCTTCACCAACTAAATGCAGTGTCAGTCTTGAAGAAACCTGAGTTGCGTTTGCTCATGTTTGTTTCCTTGTTGTTGCTGAGTGTGTGTGTCTGGCGCATGGTACAATGGGACATTATGTTTTCCTTGTTGCTGAGTGCGTGTGTCTGGCGCATGGTATAATGGGACATTATGTTTTCCTTGTTGCTGAGTGTGTGTGTCTGGCGCATGGTATAATGGGACATTATGTTTTCCTTGTTGCTGAGTGCATGTGTCTGGCGCATGGTATAATGGGACATTATGTTTTCCTTGTTGCTGATGCATGTGTCTGGCGCATGGTATAATGGGACATTATGTTTTCCTTGTTGGTTTGCTGTCGCTCTATGCTTGCATTTATGCGAACCATCGTGTAGTTGTCTCATCGTGAAAGCAAGCGTTGTCCTTGCTTTCTTTTCCTTCTTTTTCTTAATTTGTTCTGCCGTTTTGCCCATTGAGATTTCCTCGTTGTTGTTGCTGTTATTGTGGTGGTGGTGGTGGTGGTGGTGGTGGTGGTGGTGGTGGTTGAGGTTGTTGTTATTGTTGTCGCTGTTGTTGTCGTCGTCGTCGTCGTTCTTATTTTGACGTTGGTGTTGTCGTCGTCGTCGTCGTTGTTGTTGTTGTTGTTGAAGTTGTTGTTGTCGTCGACGTCGTCGTCGTCGTTGTTGTTTTAAGCTTCAGGAGCAAAAGAAAGGGATCAGCTGAGTGCAGTAAGTAAAGACTTTGAAGGAAATGTGTCATAACAAATCATTAGTAAGTAAAGACTTTGAAGGAAATGTGTCATAACAAATCATTAGTAAGTAAAGACTTTGAAGGAAATGTGTCATAATAAATAATTATTAAGTAAAGACTTTGAAGGGAATGTGTCATAACAAATAATTATTAAGTAAAGACTTTGAAGGGAATGTGTCATAACAAATCATTAGTAAATAAAGACTTTGAAGGAAATGTGTCATAACAAATCATTTAGAACTGAAGTGAAAAGTCATCATGCAGCACTGATTTGACTTTGAAGGAAATGTGTCATAACAAATCATTAGCAAGTAAAGACTTTGAAGGAAATGTGTCATAACAAATCATTTTAAAAGGTGGATCCGTAATAAGACAGAAGAAAATTTTCAGACTATGAAACAGGAAAAAAACGACTGTAATAAAATAATTGCTCAAGCAAAAAAGACACACTGGGATGAATTTTGTAAGAAGGAAATAACAGAATCAAAAGACATGTTTAAAGTGTGGAAAAAAGTAAAAGAAATGAAAAATGGTCACAAAAAACAACTTTACCCAATTAAGCTAGAAAAGGAATTTCCTACCTCTTATGAAAAAGCTGAGGCTTTTGTTGATTTCTTTTCTCAGAATAGTTTGTCTTCATCTCGACAGGCAGAAAATGAGCAATATGGATTGAAAGAGGAACAAAAAGGACTATTGGGATCCTGATCCAGTTGCAGATCATTTTTTTAAATTCTCCTATCCAGGTCTCAGAATTGTCAGAAGCTTTATCATCAGTCTCATCTCAGAACTCAGCAGTTGGTCTAGATGGCATTTCTTATCAGATGCTATGTCATCTGCCGTCTTCCTGGAAACATGTACTACTCTCGTTGTTCCAAAAATGTTGGAATAATGGCGCTCTCCCTAAAATTTGGAAGAGTTCGGTGGTCATACCAGTTCTGAAAGAAGGCAAGATAAATACTTCTGTAAGCAGTTATATGACCAATCTCTTTGTCTTTTCATGTCGGGAAACTTCTGGAAAAAATTGTATTGAAGCGTCTGATGTAGTATTGTGAAAAGAACTATTTGCTTCCAGTCCAGCAGGCTGGTTTTAGAAAGGGTCGATGCACTACAGACCATCTTGTAAAACTTACAAATCAAATAAAAAAAACCAGTTTGCCCACAGAAAAAGTACGATGGCTACATTTTGTGATGTTAAAAAAGCCTACGACAGTGTTTGGAATGCTAGGTTGCTTTACAAATTAAAAAAAGATTGGTATTTCAGGCAACATGTATTCTTACATAAAAGGTTTCTTAATGGACAGACATATATGTACAAGAATGGTAAGATGTTTTCTTCCTTCAGGTACATTAATAGGGGTATCCCCAAGTATCAATTATTGCCCCAATTTTGTTTTCAATTCTCCTTTATGATCTTCCTTCTACGCTGTCCAAAAACATCCATGTAGTTCAGTATGCTGATGACATCGCAATATGGATGCATACTAGTTTAAGAAAACATACAAAGAAGAGGTAAATTAATTATGTGCAGAAGTCATATCAATATGAATTGGACAATTTATCGGCATATATAAAAGAAAATGGGCTAGAATTATCTGGTGAAAAAACCTGTTTAATGTTGTTTAACAATGGAGAAAATCCGCTGTACTCCATCCTTGAATATAGACGGCACTTTGTTGCAATATCAGAAATCAGTCAATTTTTGGGGGAGTCCTTTTAACACCAAAACTAAGCTGGAAATGCACATAGAAAAATTGTTATCTAAAGCTAGAACTAGACTAAATTTTCTTAAAATTGTTAATTGCCAACCTTGGGGTCAAAATACTAAAACCCTTTTGCATCTGTCTTTGGCTCTTGTCTGCTCCAAGTTAAAGTATGGACAAGAAGTTTACTTTTCAGCGCCAAAGTATCTTTTAAAAAAAAGTTACGAAGTTTGACAGTAAAGCTATCAAATTAGGTTTAGGAGTTCCTGTACAAACAAATGCATATAAGAGCTACAAAGCGGCGAATATCTTACCTTTATCGGAGCAAAGATTCTAGAAGTAGCCAAATATGTGATTCGAAGCTTGTCAGTAAAAAATTCAGTTACTGATGATATTTTTGTAAATTCGAATAAAGATTTTCCAAGTAGAGCCAAGGAAATTTCATATATTGAGCCAATAATGAATTATACCGCTGAACTTATGTCTAAGTGTAATGTAGATTTAAGATCGATTCCAGAGTTCCCCACGTTCCATTAATGCCTCCTTGGGAACACTTGAGTGGAAATTTTGATTATGAGTATACGGTCTCAAAGAAAAAAGAAAATATTAACATTCTAGTAAACGATGTGAAAGAACACCTAGAAAATTCATATCCTAATCACCTTAAAATCTATACTGATGGTTCAGTTATGGACACAGCTGACAGCGGGTCTGGTTTCGTTATTCCAAGTCTGAATATAGGAAAACGTTTTCATCTCGGAAAGGGATTTTCAATATTCACTGCAGAACTGTATGCTATACTGATGGCTTTATTTTGTGTATATAGTACTCCAATATCCTTTTTAGTGTGCTGTTTTGCGTTGATTCCAAGTCTGTTTTGCAAGCACTGCAAACTTGGGATTGTAAGGCCAGAAAAGATTTATTATATGAAATAAGGTACCTGATACACTGTATTATGTCTCAGGGTATAATTGTAGACTTCTGTTGGATTCCTTCACATTGTGTCTCAGAGGGAATGAAATAGCAGATAAAACAAGCTAAACTTGGTGCACAAAACTGTTCAGAATGTGTGCTAAATTTGCCATTACATCATTCCAAGTGTGAAATACTATTCAACCTGGAACACTACGTTTACAAAACCTTTTTCTGTGAAAAGTGCTACACACTGCCTAGCTGCTCACGCCATCTTGCTAAGATTATCACAAAATTATGGCTGAACACATGGAAGACCAAAGTTTCTCCTGAAGTTGTGTGTGTCTGTGGAAAATTCATCTCTGTGCATCACCTTCTATTAGATTGTCCAGTTTCAACTAAATGTATAAGGCGAAAGGCAAATATGAAAATGAGAGTCAAGTTCTGTCTGACTCATGCATAATTGAGTTTGCCGCCACTTTAGCCAGTTTCTGATGTAGCTAGACTATTATGAAGGTCCTTAACTGATATGCTGTTTTCTTTTTCATAAGTGTATGCAGATGTATGTGTTGAAATGACATAAGTGGGGGGGGGGTTTGTCCCCGCCCCCCCCCCCCCCCCCCCCCCCCCCCCCCCCCCCCTTGTTTTCTTTTTTTCTTTTTTTTCCGTCTAATATCATCTGCCGGATGAAAAGACGTAAAATTAAACCACTACCAGAACTGAAGTTAAAAGTCATCATGCAGCATTGATTTAAAATGCATTCTAGTGTTTCATTTTTTGTTGAATTGTCTTAAAGTTTACTGTGATATTTGCATATTTCGTACCTGTTTAAAGCGAACTGAATTGAAAATATGGGTTTTGATTGCTCAGCATCATTGTTTTACATGGCGCCATGCTTTAGAATTCAACAAAATAAAACAAAATGTTATTTGTAAGCAAGAACCATGGAAGTTAATTATTGAATGTGTTATTTACATATCATGAATTATTTCAATATAGAATGCACCAGTCACGCATTTTGCTTTACTTCGGGCATCAGATGCAGCAGTGGTGTGTGGTTTATGCAAATAATGCTTTATTTGAAGATGAAATGAACAGTGCAACTGTTGATCATTGTGTATAACGTATTCTTCTTATTCCATAACATCATGGGTAGTAAAACATAACAGTTATTTATTTATTTATTTTCAATTTTGTTTTATTTATTCATTTTTTGCACGAGCAGAACTCTGATGGACAATGTGTATTCTGCCGAATAACAGCCCAGTGTTTGGGGACTGGTTTTGTAGGCTGACGCAGCGGCTGCTTGGTGGATCGATCAGTCTTTAGTGGATTGATTCCTTGGTTATCACTTGCTTCGTTGCTTTTTTTTTTCTTTTTTTTTCTTTGTTCCCTTCCGTCCTTCCCATCTTTCCTGTGTGTAGGCCTACTAGTTTCCTGCATCAGCATTCACTGTTCTGTCGATCAGGAAAACGATGCTGCCAGACTGCTGTCTGGGACAAACTGTATTTCAGGTGCTTGTTGTTGTTTTCGTCGTTGTTGTTGTTGTTGTTTGGTTTGTTTGTTTGTTTACGAATTAGATCGTTCTACAACGAGAGTTACGTAGACAATGACATTGATGTTTGACTTTTTCCCCTAAATGACACTTTTATTTTCAGGTTTCTGTACATACAATTTCAACATTTCACAAATCAAAAAGGAATGAAAAATATAACTAAGCTCTGGACAGAAGAAAGGAAAATCAGAAAAAAGAGCAGCATAAAAAATCAGAAACACATATCCACACACAAAAGAAGAATATGAATAACTGCCAGCCTTTCCAAAAAAGAAAGTACATATCATTATCATTATTATATTGATGGCATTTTAGAGTATTAAGAAGTAATTTTTAAAGAGTTCGCAGACATTATGATCACAATCTTTAGTTTTTTTGTTTGTTTGTTTAAGAATTAGACCGTTTTACAACAAAAGTGACGTAGACAACGACACTGATGGCTGAGTGTATTTGTATCTGAAGCACAACTGGTGATGGGGAGATTTCTTCTGTTTTAAGGTCTCCACGTCTCTCAAAATGGCGAAGAAAAAGAAAGAGTCTTAAGACTCATTTTGTTCATTGTGCTTGTTTGTCCTTGCTCCAGCGAACACAGATCAGACAGGCACTGGAGACCGCATGGTTGCTATCTGTAAGGAAACTGCCTTATTTTTCTTCTTCTCCTTCTTCTTCTTTGTACTTTTCCATCATCGATTTACAGCCTTCTTCTTGGAATCGATCACAGTCACACCCTGTAAACCGTTATGACATGCCATGAGTATTTGTCAATGTTTTAACATGTGACGTATGCTATTTTAGTACAGTTTCTGTTGTCTCTTTCATTCGGACTCAAAGTAATAATTAAAAGCTACGACCATATTTTGGTTTTGTTTTTGTTTTGCATATAAAGTGTTTTACTGGTTAATTTGATTTTTTGTTTGTTTGTTGTTGTTTTTTGTTACACGTATTCCCTGTGACTATGAGACACGGATAAACATAATAAAGGGGAAAAAAACTTTAAAACGTTCAAATACACTTACAATTTTAGATATCTTTGTAACGCCAAAGAAATCTGTTGTTTTTCTTTACAAAAGGTAGGAATGTGACCTTTCTCGGAATTGCAAAACTGGGCACATTTCCTTCAAATTTGACAGGGTTTTTTTGTTTGTTTGTTGTTGTTTTTTAGTCCGAGTGTCCGGAAGTGACTAAATTCGGAGGGTTTCGTGCGAAACTTACAATATTCCAGCGGTTAGCTTGTTAACAAGTAAATGGTCTAAGACACATTACGATTAGGAGCTTGTTTATTTCATTTGCGACTAACCTTTTTTTTAATTATCTGATTGCTGCACATTTTGTAAATCTGCACAGAATTGTTTAAATGGTGTTTTTACAATACTCTTTCTATCATAAGATTAAACGCTTATTCTTTGAATCTAATAAATATACACAATAACCACCTTGATACGTTGCGGCATTTCGTAAATATTTGTCTTAATAACATGTTTTAATATTTGCTATTGTAGTATAATTTCTAGCATTGTTTATATTTGATCTGTTTGATCTGCAATCACGTGTTACAGTTATATTTTGTGAGTGGTGTGTGAACTTAAGTAGTTTATCACTTTATCTTTGACTTTATGCAAGTGAACTAAAGTAGTTTAACACTTTATCTTTGACTTTATGCATGAGCGCTCCTGCTAGTGTGAGATCTTGTTTGGTGAAGGAAGGAACACACTAGAGTTGGTCAGTTTATTCAAATTTATTTCAATATATTGGTAAAAGAAATCACCAACTTTTCTCTGGGGAAGACCTGAGTTCCAGATTCGGGCATATTGTCACCAAATTTGACAAGGTTATTTTAGGCATAGTGTACGAAAGCGATCAACCTTTTAGGTTTTTCTTCAACGTAGAAAATTCAGAAAAAGAACATTCGTAACAAGCAAGAACAACATGCAAAGACAGAAATAACTTCTCCATTTGTGTAAGAATTGACGTAGGCGCATTCTGTTTCTTTCTTCTTCTCGTCTGTTGTTTATGCCATTCCCATGGGACTGACATATTTATATGGGCTGGGAGCAGCATTCAAGTAATAAAGTTCGCTAATTTTTCCGCTAAACAGTACATAATGTTTGCAATTTATAAAAAAAAATTCAATGAACAGATTGCTGCTGAGCGTGAAACGCTCCTTATCTTCTTTTTTTTTTAAAATATGAAACTGTGTCACAGACTGTCCGAGTGTGTGTGTGTGTGTGTGGGGGGGGGGGGGGGAGAGAGACGGTGATCTCTGGAGAAAGACTGCTTTGTGGAAATGGCAGCCTACAAAATGTTATTCTTAGTTTTACTATCATGCTGTCAATCTAGGTGTGTTATTCATTAGTTTGTTTGGGTGCGTGAAACATTGCTTGTGTGTTATATTTCTATCGGACAAAGAATAATATTTTGTAGGCTGCCATTTCCATAAAGCAGTCCAAAACAACAAACTCACGCACCTGCCACCGTGGCGAAGTGGTTACCAGCACGGACTCCCAGCTGTGTGGTCATGGATTCGGTTCTGATCAGAGCCATTTATTTGTACGAACTTTCGGCCCCGATGCGGTCGTACCCGAAGTTGAGTTTGTTAGGAAAGCTGGAAGCATACAGTCGTACCCGAAGTTGAGTTTGTCAGGAAAGCTGGAAGCATACAGTCGTACCCGAAGTTGAGTTTGTTAGGAAAGCTTGAAGCATACAGTCGCACCCGAAGTTGAGTTTGTCAGGAAAGCTGGAAGCATACAGTCGTACCCGAAGTTGAGTTTGTCAGGAAAGCTGGAAGCATACAGTCGTACCGAAGTTGAGTTTGTCAGGAAAGCTTGAAGCATACAGTCGCACCCGAAGTTGAGTTTGTCAGGAAAGCTGGAAGCATACAGTCGTACCCCAAGTTTGAGTTTGTGGAGAAAGCTGGAAGCATACGGTCGAGTTTCATCTGCTTCACTGAGAGTGTTGCCAGAAATTTCCTGACCAACACTGCAGCTGCCTGTATCTCTCGGGCCTGGTTGACGCCGGGACACATTATAAAAATAAGCGTAGAGTACAGCCCTGTCATACAGTCTCAGACCAGAATGGAAATCTGTTTCGTTATCATCATCTTCTTCCTCCTCAACGATCAACATGAACAAATAATCTCAAATTCTGTGCTCCTTCCTAGTGACCTCAGTTTCGATATTATCTCCACACCTATGCCCTTAGTGAGGTCCCGTCGGGGTCACTACTTTCGGCAATGTTACTATCGGCAATGCTATCGAAATGTTTTAACTCCCCGAATGGTTTAACTCCCAGGGAGTTAGTTAACTGTTCATTTGTAAATTTTAACTCCTCGGGAGTTAAACTAGAATGTTCACCTGCAAAATACTCCTCAGTCAAACTAAAATCGTTTTCAAATGTC
>CM031613.1:20941566-20961566 GCA_018398815.1 Conus ventricosus
GTCAGAGAGTGATGGGGAGAGGGTAGGAAGGTGGGAGAGATGACGGTGTCGGGGACGTGGCGTAAAATTGTTTGTATTGACTCGCTACATCTGGGAGAGAAAAAAGGAGAAAAAGGGATTGGCATAGATTATAAATATGTGTGTGAGACACAAGGGCAAGGGATAGAGAAAGAGGAGGGGGGGGGGGGGGTTGGTGCTGTTTTTTGTACAATTTGTACAAGAGGGTGGCTGCTTGGGACCGATCTGATGAAGTTGTCAAGTGACGTCACAGGTGTGGTGGTGTGCGTGTGCCAAGCTAAAAATGAAAGTCGGCCAGCCAATCAGAAAAACACGCATTTTTCAATAAAATTCAGGACACGTGACTAATTCACAGAAACCAACAGTATCGAAGGAACCCTGACAAGTCTTGATCTGGCAAGTTAGTGCAAGAAACACACACACAACACAAACACACACACACACACACACACACACACACACACACACACACACACTCACACACACACACACACACACACACACACACACACACCACACACACACACACATTTCGAATTATATATATATATATTTTATATATTATATATATTTTATATACATTTTTATTATATATATATATTATATATTATATATATATATTGAATTATAAACAGAGCTTGCTCTTATGTCTTAGAGTGAAGAAATAGGGGGAGATAAGCATTCATATCTGCAGTGGTAGATGATTCTGCCTAACTAACAGTATGTGTTGAGTGGGTGAATGGGGAAAAATAAAATAAATGCTTCTCAAAATGAGCCTTCAGCAAGCTTATCAACAAACATACTACGGTATAGCACACCAGCCTTTTCTGGGATTGCATTCTTCATAAAACTGAAAAGGCAGAGGAGTCAAATTACCACTTTCCGCGGTCACTGAGGAGAAACAACCAGGTTTCGAATATCGGTATATGACCAGGAGTTATATGTTAGTGAGTTTCCCTCCCTATTGGAGGATGTCTCCCCTTGGAGACTACTGTACTTAGGTTTGATGAACTTTTCACGAATACCATTACAAACTGGACAGCAAAGAACAAAATGTATTTCATTTTCTTATGCTACTTTACATAATGGACAAATCAGATCCTCGTTGTTAGCCATTCTGTATCTATAAAGGTGCACTTTTAATTCTGATATTCCTAATCGAAATCGTGTTGTAACATACTGTAAATGTCTATCAATATTAGTGGTCAATATGGTTTCAAATCATGCACACTACAAATATTGGTATAGAAACTAAATCTGTCACTATTGTGAATATGGTCAGACCATTTTTGCCATTCAAAATCTATTAATCGTTGCCTAAAAATACTTATAAATACTTTGATATTTCCCACTCCCTGATTTAACCAGACATATCCAAACCCATATTCTGTCAAACAAATACGTGCTATGGAGGCCAGTTATTTTTACCTTTAGACCCCACATCCAGAAGCATATTGTAGGCTTTACTAAGAATTCTATCATTGCACATTTGGATGTTCTGCTATTCAAGTCTCCATTAATTATGACATACGTATCTTTTCTTAACAAACATTCTATCTAACAATCTTCAAGTAAACTGAGTCCATTTTCAACATAAAAAAGATGTAAAAGGGAGAATTTTCGGATGAATACAGCAACAAAAATACAAAACATCTTTGTCTGTTCCTTTTTTTTTTCAATTACAAATACACAAAACTGGAGCGATTGACATCAATAGCTTTTACAAAGGGAAATAACTCCTTGATTAAACAAACAATCCCACCTGATGCTCTCCCCTGTCTCTGATTTGACAGCAGGTTTGCAAAACGCATCATATTCAGAAAATAGATTATTAAACTTCCACTCATCAAGAAACGTTTCAACAAGACAGACAAAATCAAACTTAAAAAGAAATGAAAGAAATTGAAGTGGCACGTTTTGACTTTATGCTATTAACATTCCGTAACAGAAAAGAAAAAAAGAGGAGGGATTTTCGCAACTGGCTCTGGCTGGTTACTGTAAACTCACCGACAGATGTCAACACGAACATCACTGTCCCTGCCTATTGCTGTTGGCGAAATTACGGTGTTCTTGTTTTGTTGTTGTTGTTTTTTTTTGTTTTTTTCTTGACCCCCTACTTGTAATGTAGCATGAGGAAGAAAATCTGGCCGGCGAAACTCCTGTCTAGAATCCTTGAGCCCTCCATGTCCATCAAGGAAATATGACATTCCGTCAATGACTAGATGATCATAGATCATGGTGGCTTTCTTCCATCTGATCTTGCTTTTTTCAAGTGGTGGTGAAAGACCACGCCTGATTTCCCTAGCCTTGGATGAGAAATCTTCTCCACAAAGACATTGCTGCCTTTCAGGGTTTTCTTTCTTTCAGGATGTTAACTTTATCCTTACTTGTAAAAGGTGCAGCAAGCAATGATGGGAGAGTCAGGTTTGGCACTGAGTCTGTGAATCCTGTCGAACTCTACCTTCGTAGTCACGTTTAGCTTATCAGTCAACATAGTATGTACTTTCCCTTCACAGTCATCGTTTGCTCGTTCTGGTCTCTAGGCATGCCATAAAAAATCAGATTGTTACGTTTTGACCTCCCCTCTAGATCATCAGTCTTTCTTTTAACTGCTCAACTTTACTCAGGAGATCAGCGTTAGCTTTGGTCAGAACTTCATTTTCTTTTTTCACCACCTCATCTCTCAAATTTCTCACTTCAGACTGCAGGGCCGAACACTTTTCCCAAGATCGTCAAACTTCTTATCAACATTGTCAAACTTACAGTTCATAGTGGAGTAGTTCTGCGGGAACATCCATCAACTCTGCTCTTGATGTTTTTTTGTTTGTTTGTTTGTTTGTTTTTGCTGTCCCAACCTCTGCGCCCCCACAGAGGCAGTGCACCCACGCCGCTCATTCCGACACCCCGTCCACAGCCACAGCCCGGTCGGCCATCAATTCTGCTCTTAATGGTTCTTCTTGAGGAGGGGGGGGGGGGGGGGGGTCCGCGTTGAGGAGGAAGAGGTGGTTGTCTGCGCCCGGTCTGCGGAAGCAGATCCTACCCTGCTCCTGGTGTCGCACCTGGTGCTGGTCAGCATTTGGGCCCTTTAGCGTCCCAGAGTTGTCCTTCTCAGGAGGGGGAAGGGGGGGGGGGGCAGGATGACGTTCCACGTCCCCGACCTCAGCAAAAGGAGCCCCCCTCAAAACATACAGGAGAGGGACAGTCCAAGAAAGACACCGCCTAACTTTGTACGAGGTGTCATCATGGAGACTCTCATGGCGGCTTTTCGAACGGCCCTTTTCCCACATAAAGTTTATGTATACTAGAAGAAAGGTGCCACAAAGCTCAAAGCTCTCTCCTTGACGGATGGTCGTGGGGGAGACATGATGGACGTTTGTGGGCCAGAGAGCGCCAGCCAGGTCTGTCTTCTGCCGCTCTGATCAGGGAGGGGCTGTCCATGCCCCCCGGACATGTCACCTAAAACTCAGCTGGCACGAGGGCATGGTGTTAGTCCCAATTACTGGCAAAGTGACAGTACTGGACACTGTTTGCAGGACGCCAAAGTAACAAAAAACAACGGAACGCCGTGAAAGCCGACTTGCTCAGTCAGTGTCAAAATTTTCACACCCGGAGAGAGAGAGAGAGAGGAGAGAGAGAAGGAAGAGAAGAGAGAGAGAGAGAGAGAGAGAGAGAGGAGGGAGAGAGAGAGAGAGAGTGTGTGTCAAGGAGCGTAAAACCCTCTCACAAAAGGCATTAGATGCTTGGAGACAAAGGGACGTTGTAGTGGTATACAAATAGGTAATAGACCAATTAACCAGGGTACCTTACCATCGCACACGGCCGAACTGTGTGAACGAGGCCGAAGTGGTCAGATGGGCAAACAACACTAGGAGAGAGTTCGGACCCGCCGGTGGCGAAAGGGGGAAGGAATGTAACCACTACGACCTCGGCGCCCCCAAGTGAGCGCTAAATGCTCGGTCAGCTGAGGTTTTGTGTAAAACAGTGTGAAGAGCAGGGGTCTTGGATTCGTTCGGATGGTGTTGCCGAGGGTCACTGTGTTGGTTCTATTGTCAGGCTGGCTGAATGCGTGTGGAGGTTGTAGTAACCCTCCTTAAGATAATTACTGTGTTAACTGACCACCGAAGTCGGCGGGAATTTTCGATGTCCATCTGGGGCTAAGTGTGTGTTTGCTAAACAATTAGGTAGGGGTGTGTGTAAATGCTGATGTGTGTGGAATGTAGCGAGTGGAGAATTCAGGGGTACTTGTGAACTAGGGGTTTGAGAAGCAGCGTGGACAAAGGCATGGCCCGAAGGGGAATCCTTTGTTTCCCTCCCTATATAAACTGAGGGAGAACAACGTGTCGAGAGAACAACACCAGGAGAGAGAGAGAGAGAGAAGGCTGAGGAGAGAGAGAGAGAGAGGAGAGGAGTGAGCAGGACAGAGAAAGGGCCGAGAGAAACGTGGTCTGGGAGATAGAAGAGACAGCTAAGTCTTAGGGTTGAAGACAAGCTGGAAGAGAAGGAAACTACGTTTGAAGCCCAGAGGTGGGTGAAGACAGACAAACTGAATTTGAACCCAGAGGTGGGTGAAGAAGACGAAGAAGAAGAGTTCGACGTCGAGATCCAGAGACGACCACGAAGACCCAGTCCTGAAGCCTGGAGCCAGTAAACCCAAAGGGGCATCACCATCAAGCAGTGCTGAAGAAGACGTGAAGAGACTTTTTTCAAGAACTGTGGTGTGGTGTGAAAGCGTGGTTGTGTGTGTGAAAACCTGGCCAGGTGAGAAGTCATTTTTATTATAACCCGGGATGTAGGAAGTATTGATCTTTTATGTTCTGATATTTCATTGTGTGTGATTTGATTGTTCATGATTAATTATAAGTAGCATAGAAATTGCATTTCTTGTTCTCAGTCGTGTTAGGAGAGAGACGAATGCGTGACATCCCATTCCCAGAGAGAGGCGAATGTTTGATGGGCGCATGAGTGTGCATATGCGTGTATGAGTGCAAGATAACCTTGGTGTGTTAAGCCTGACTAATAATACATCAACTTAGTGCACTTAAGCAATACCATCACGATTTCCCCGTCCTGGACAGAGAGAGAGAGAGAGAGAGAGAGAGAGTGAGAGGAGAGGAGAGAGAGAGAGAGAGAGAGAGAGAGAGAGAGACAGACAGACAGACGACAGAGACAGACAGATAGAGACATAGACAGACAGAGAGACAAAGAGAAAGAGAGAGAGGGGGGAGTTTGTGTGTGTTGTGGTGTCTACATTTATTTTCATAGTTCTTATTTCTGAAAACGATCAAAATCATATTTAAAAAACGAATCTCAGTATGGTACAATGCGGGCTTTGTGCTTATTATTTGTTCGTTGGTTGGTTGGCTGATTTGTTTTCGACACTTACGCCATATCTAGATGTCAGCATGTTTCATTTTTCTTGTATCACTTATGCACGTATGTACAGCGTTTACATGTGATCATATACAGCGATGTTTGTGAATAAATGTGTCAACAGCGGGGGTGAGGGTGGACGGGAGAATGCAAGGGGGGGGGGGGGGGTTAGAGTTAGTGTTCTCGGGGGGTGTAATACTTGAAAGAATGGGCACAAAGAGAACGTTTAGAGGTGGGCGTTGGTGTTTAGATAAGGCGTGTGTGTGTGTGTGTGTGTGTGTGTGTGTGTGTGTGTGTGTGTGTGTGTGTGTGTGTGCGCGCGCGTGCACGCATGTGTGTATTTGTTTATATGAGTTTCGAGTATCAGTTGACAATATTTTTCACTATTTGAAACCAAATGAGTTCGACTGTCTGCTCACGAAACGTTTTTTGTTGGTTACAAAGAAAACTATTGCGTTTGAGGCAGAGAAGCCGTCTCAATAAATATACCCAAGCAAACAGTTAAGTTACTGGGTGTTCTCTTAAATGAACACAGGTTAAGTTGCACCGTGATGTTGCACTGTAATGTTGCAGTGAGAGCTAGAACCATTCCAACGTCAGTCATGACTGAACTGCATAGAAGTACCTATGTTTCAAGAGAGATCCGTAACAAAGCGGTAGACATGTCTTTGGGTGATTATGTTGCCCCATTGTTTCTGAACTGTAACTGTCTCTTGATGGTATTGCCGCTGTCCCAGGTTCTTCACATCTTCTTGGTTGTTAGAGCTGGCTGAAATCATCTGCGCTTACAGCGATATTAATAAAAACGATAATTTCTGTTACTCTCATCTATGCCAAAGACTTGATAGACAGGAAATGCGATTCCTATCCACACATTTTCACGGATGGTTCTGTTTTAGATACTTCTAATGCTGGGGCTTGTTTTGTAATTACAGCGCTAACATTAGAAAGATATTCCATATTTAAAAGGATGTTCAATATTTACAGAGTTATTTGCCATTTTGAAAAGCAATAGATTTCATTCTGGCATGCCTGTTTTACTTAGAACATTTCTTATATTATCGTATTCAGAATCAACGTTTTGACCCTATATTGTCAATCGAAATCTAGTCGTTCAGACATAATATGTGAGATAGTATTTTTAATTCATTAGGAAACTTTCGGGACGAAGGCCTCCGATTTTTGGAGTGGTACCAGCTTTGCGGATGAGATGCTAATCTGATTAGGATATTAATAAACCTTTCCCCTTTTGAAAGCAACCAATGGATGTAGATATTATGGCGGGGCGAGCGAGCCACAGAGAGGTTTTGTCAGTTACTGTCTATGTCTTCCATGCGTGCCAACAATGGCGTCTCAACTCAGCACTACGCGGCAGTGAAGCTCGGAGAGAAGTCATTGTAGTCAGCGTTTCACGGCGTTAGAAGTGTTAAAATTATTTCCAACTGAAGGTTCGGACTTTGAGGAAGACTTTGACGACGGTAAAGGGATTTTTTTTAGTGCAGGTGAGAGAAGTTCAGAGTCTGAATTCGGCTGGGCGTCACAGAGAGCCGAGGCCATTAGTGGAGTGGAGAGGGTGGTGGTGATAATCATGGTGCTGCAGTACAGGCAGAGCAGAGGAGAGCCTGTGGCGGACATGACAGAGGATGGGTTGTTGAAGTTCATGATGCAAGATTGGCATCACGATTTTCGATTTGAATCTGCTGTGTCACCTTCCACTAGTGAACATGGCTTTTCACATCACAAGAATGCCACGCCCGCCTCCAGTTCTCTCCAGCAGAAAACGTATCATCTGCTACCATGCGGCAAAGTTCAGGCTTTCCGGCAAGGTGTGTATGCTTTATTATGGCATCATCCTATTACTGTTTATAGTTGTGTGTGTGTTGTTTTTGTTTTGTTTATCTCACACACACACACACACACACACACACACACCACACACACACACACACACACACACATTTATGAACGTAATGACAATGATAATTATAGCATATTAACCAATTTGTTATATTTTCAGAAAAACAGCGAGGGTGAGTAAAATATAAAAGAAAAGTATTTTTAGATAGATTACGGTCTATTGTGCGTTGTGTGTGTGTGTGTGTGTGTGTGGGGTGGGGGGGGGTGTTGTGACTGTGTCTGTGTGTCTGTCTGTGTGTGCGTTTGCTTGTGTTGCGTGCGTGCGTGCATGCGTGCGTGCACATGTCGTGCGCGCGCGCGCGCGCTTGTGTGTGTGTGTGTGTGTGTGTGTGTGTGTGACTGTGTGCGTGCGTGCGTGCGTGCGTGCGTGTGTGTGTGTGTGTGTGTGTGTGTGTGTGTGTGTGTGTGTGTGTGTGTGTGTGTGTGTGTGTGGTGTGTGTGCGTGGTGCGCGCGCGCACACCCTTGTGTGCTTTGTGTTTATGTTTCAGAGAGAGAGAGAGAGAGAGGGGTTATAATGGGGAGATTTGAGACGAATAATTTCAATTTCTATCTAGAGAATTGCTTGTTTGTTGTTTCTTTGTTTGTTTGTTTTGCGCGTATTTGTGTGTGGAAGGAGTGGCAGGAGGCGGGGAGATGGGGGTGAATTGGGGTGGGGTGGGGGGGGGGGTGGTGAATTGGGGGGGGGGGGGGAGCGGCAGACATGACAGCCAAAGAAGTTTATCAGCTGCATGTTTTCAAGCCCTGCAGTAGCATTGTGTGCCATTAATAATATAATATAATAATAATAATATAATAATAATAATAATAATAATAACAATAATAATAATAACAATAATAATATTAATAATAATTAATAATAATAATAATAATAATAAACACAGCATTTAAAAAAGCGCCTTGCCAAAAGTTTAGGTGCTGACAATCCACACTCTCGTGTACACAAGGTGCTGCCCACCTGGGTAGTGCGACTGAAGAGCTGTCTACCGGCGCTTCATTCATCGTTTCCCGTGTCACCAGTCAATCATCCGTCATCGTTCATCACTTTCTTTATTCCCTTCATTCTTTCCATTTCTCACGCAGGGTGCATGTTGTGCGTAAGGTGTCATCCACACCATCAGCCAAACTGGCCTTCTCTTCCGAAAGTTGGTGATGGGATTTTACGTGTGTGTGCAAGATGTTATGCGTGCGTTCACACAGAACTTCGGTTTTATAGTCTCATTCGGACTATCTGGGAAATGGAAGTCGGAACCGAGGTTTACCCTGGGGAGAAATCCCCTGTACCGAAACGGCCGGCGAAGATTCGAACTGCAACCCCAGGATCACCAAAATTGCGATTCCGGCGCTTACCAACTGAGCTGTTCACATGTGATGGGTCTTAACAGGACTTTATTTCCTGTCGCGTCTTCAGAGCCGTGGCATATACGACACGCTTGCATGTCAACTCAAACGTACAGAGCTCCATCTAGGGGCAAAAAACACTCCCAGTGAGCTTCCAGTTACAGAGACACTTCACATTTGTCACAACTTTTGACACCATTGTCGATGTGAAGTGTCTACGCTGAGTTGGTGTCCACATCAGTGTGGAGAGAAAACTGTGTGGGGATTTCGCCCGCTGTGCAGTGTCTGCGCTATTTATGATGCATGGCAAATAAACAACCATCGGAAATATGTTCTCCTAAAACATGGCACGTTGTTTTAGTCCTTTAGCTCTATGGCAACAGTTATCTTGCATGTATTAATTAAGGAGGAGAGGATCGTAGACGGGAAAAAAAATTGCTCGCGCGCGCGCGCACGCATGCACCATGTACTCACGGCAACACACACACACACACCAACACACGCACACGCACACACACACACGAGAGACAAACAGACAGACAGAGACAAGACAAGACAAGACAAGACAAAATTCTTTATTTACGAGGATAATAGATAAGCACTAACGTGCTTTTTTTACATCCAGTCCTCGCCCTGAGTAGGGACTACAACATGCAGTGAAATCAATTAATGTAAGAAATCAAGAAGCAAGCAAAGCGGTCATGTGATCATAGAGGAACATCAAATGAAACAGAGATAAATGAAAACAAAACAAAAAATAAGATAATAACAAACAAAACAACAATAAAAATAATAATAACAAAATAAAAAATAAAAAGTCAAAATGAGAATAACAATAATGAAGAGGAAGGAGAGAGCGGGGGTAGGGAGTGAGGTGGGTGGGGAAAACATATGGAAGTGTACTACAACGTACAAATTGGCATGTATGAAAACAGACAGTGAAGTGAATATGACAAAGTGCGTACATATTTTTGAACACACAAATACACGACGTTCGCACGCATAGATGAGAGGGGGAGAGAGAGAGAGAGAGAGAGAGGAGAGAGAGCAAGGCACAACATGTATTCATTTTTCGCAAGGCATGAAAATACGTAGAAGGTATTTAACAGAGTGAGATGAAATTGGGGGGGGGGGGGGGGGGGGGGGGGGCAAGGGGAAAAAAGCGAGAGAGAGAGAAGATGGAAGGGAGAGGGGGAACAGCATGAGATGTAATGATTTGAAATGGAAATGTACTAAAACGTACAACAATTAGCCTGTATAAAATTAGACAGTTAAATGAACATGACAAAATATGTACGGAATTCGGAACATACACACGCACGCATCCACAGACAGAGAGAGAAAGAGAGAGAGAGTGTGAAAAAAAGGGGACAAATATAATCGTTTTTTCGTAAGATTATATCCATATGCACACATATATATATACCACACACATATATGCACACACATATATATATATATATATATATATATATATATATATTGATTATAAACAAAACTTGCTCTTATGTTTAGATTAAAGAAATAGGGGGAGATACGCATTCTTATCTGCAGTGGTAGAGGAATTCCGCCATAACTAACTGTATGTGCTGAGTGGGTGAAAAAATAGAACTAAATAAAGGTTTCAAAATTGAGCCTTCTGCAAGCCTTAGATTCTCCAAGGGGGTGACTCCTCCCCATAGGGGGGAAACTCACTGAACATTAACTCCTGGTCATATACGATATTTTCGAAATTGGTTGGTTTCTCTCAGTGACCACGGGGGGGGGAAAAAAAAAAAACAGTGGTAATTTGGACTCCTCTGCCTTCTCGTTTTAAGATGAAATGCAATCCCAGAAAGGCCTGCGTGTGCAATACCGTAGTATGTATGTTGATGTTTCCAAAAAACCCAGCCAAAAGGTGCACTAAGACGCTCAAATGAAAATCATGAAAGCGCAAAAACAGCTACATTTTCTTGGGAAAAGTAGAAAATATAAAATAAATATCCTCTTAAGGACACAAGGGCTGAGGGACAGTTCTTGGAATGAATCTCGCAGGCCTAAAATAGCAACAAACTAATAAATTCCACGGATTAAGTACGGACGAGCACCGTTCCAGCAACTTACAGAGACAGCTTGGGGTTGCAATTAATGACTGCAAGAAAATATTGACTTTAAACAAAAAGCTTGCTTTAGGTCTTAGATTAAAGATCTAGGGGGGAGATACGCATTCCATATCGGCAGTGGTAGATGAGTCGCCTAACTAACTGGATGTGCATGGAGTGGGTGAAGGGGGGAAAAAAATAATAAAATAATGCTTCTAAAATGAGCCTTCAGCAAGCTTTTATTCTCCAAGGGGGAGACATCCTCCCATAGGGACGGGAAACTCACTAACATATAAATCCTGGTCTATACGATATTCGAAACTTGGGGGTTTCTCCTCAGTGACCTTGCGGTTCATTCAAGAACTTGGCTCCTCAAGCCCTTATTTGTTTTAATTTTTTTTTTACCGCAGAAGATGGGTAAGGTGTTTAGTATTTTGGGAAAACATTATCTTACATAAAGGCACACACATCCACATACAGGCGCACACGTTACTTTTTACATGTACCACACATACATTCAAACATACCATCATACATACAACTAACTACATACATTTACTCACACACTGGTGATATATTATATATCTTATATCTATTATATATATATATATATATATGTGATATATATTATATAATATATTTATATATATATATATCACATCACACACCACACACACACACATATTATATATATATATCTATATATATATATATATATATATATATATATATATTTATATATTTATCACACACACACACCACACACACACACACACACACACACATCATAATACATATATTTATATATATAATATATATATATATATATACCTCTCTCTCTCTCTCTCTCTCTCTCTCAAAATACTGATACATGAACAAAAAAGAAGAAGAAAAAATTAGAACTGTACAAAATGGATAAGTACATGAATGAATGGGAGATTTTGCTTTGAGATTACTTGGTCTTACTTATGGGTTTTTTTTATTTTTTAGTTTTTATTGTTTTTAATTATTTTTTACCGCAGAAGTGGGTAAGGTAAGTATTTTTGAAAGTTGGGGTTACAATGGATTGGTTTGATGTCTTTCTGGAAGGGGTTCCACAAAGAGGTTCCCGCGTACGTCGACTTGATTTAAATAGGTCAATTCTGGGGGAAAGTTGGGGGAATATGGAGTGTGTGGGGTTTCTCGACGGACTTTTTGAGAATCGTCTATTAAAGTTGTTGAGCATTCCCGGGCAGAATCTTGTGCATCATTAGCCCTTTGTTGGATTTGATCTTCTGGCTGAAAGGAAGAATGTGAAGATGTTTATTATCAGAAGCTTTCGAGGCTAGAGTTTTCTTCAGAAGGATTAGTTTGAGCGCTCGTTTAGTAGGCTGAACAATGGTTTGAGGGTGTTTGCACTTGCAGAATTCACCATATAGTCGATGCATAATCAAACATGCAGACGGACATATGAGCATGGAAAAAGAGTTTTCGTGATATGAAGGTCACAAAAAGTGTTTGATTTTGCGTAGCTGATAGGACTTTCTGGGAGAGCTTTTCTGTTTGATAGTAACGGTATGTGGGATTCCAGAGTGAGACTATTGTTCAATATTAGTCAAACTTTATGTGAGTGACTTGTTCCACAAGTACATTATTGAGGTGTATAGGAGGGGGAAATCATTGGTGAGCGTTGTCTTTTTTGGCCTAGTGGTATTGTACATGAGTTTTGTTTTTTTTTTTTCTTTCGAGGGTGAGTTTAATATGATTTTGTTTGATTCCATTTTAAAGGTCGTGGGTACTTCTTGCAAATGTTTGAAGACTGGTAGGATCTTATGGTGGTGTGGAATTGTGGTGTCATCTGCAAGAGGTCGCATGTAGAATTCACATGTAGGGGTAGGGTCATTATGTAGATTCTGAGAAGAGTAGCGGGATAAAATGGAGGCCTTGTGGAAACGCCCATACTAATAGTTGTATAGAAGAGACAGCCGTCCCGATAAGACGATTGTTGTCGTTTTGTGATGGTGATTTTAGAAGGATAAGGGGGATTTGAAAGACGTATATCTCAGTTTTCGAATAAGGAGATGTGGTCATTGACATCGAATGCTTTTGTAAAATCAACGAATAAGACACCACAATATTGTTGTTATTAATAGTATTCAGGCCACACCTCTACAAGATTGATTAATGCAGAATGGAGCGAATGTTTCTGTCGGAAGCAGACTGTCCGGGATGGAGTAAATCGTTACTTGTTGAAGTGATGAAGGATGTGTTTATGTAAATGCTTTTCTGAGGTTTGGAAAGTCTAGGTTAAGATGATATGGGTCTGTAGTTTGAGGGATCAGTATAATCACCAGATTTATGAATGGGTTTAACTTTTTGCTTTTTGAACGCTTTTGGAAAATAAACTTTTATCTATGCACAGATTAAAGATATACGTTAACGTGTCAGTAATAATGGCGCCGGGTGTTTCAGGAAATTTGCCATCTATGCCATTCTAGTCCACGTGTTCTGACTGTTTGAGATGAAGAAGTAGGTACTGATAACGCTGTGCCAGTTATGAGTGGAATGTGTGTTCAGACGTGATTTTTTTGTCGTGACAAAATTGTTGGAGTCTTTAAGTTCATTATAAGCTTTGAATGATCAGTAGTCACACAGTCTCTGGAATGGTAGGAAGTGAGGTTAAGATGTTCGCAGAAATAACCTTTGATCACAGGTGATGTTGAGAAGAATGATATTGTTTAGTGGTTTAATAGCTTGCCAAAACCGTTTTGGATTTTGTTTGGGAATTTAATAACTCGCGATAGTATTTAGTTTTTTCCTGCGTTCTGAGAGGTTTATTGCATTTCTTAGTGATCTTGATTCTTCTTCATTCGCCATGTTCTTTAAAAGGTTCTACTAAGGTAGCATGCCTCCTGTAATTTCTTTCGTGTACAGGGTGGTTTGGGAAATATGCTTTACTCTGATTGTTTTAAACGGAGCAAGTTGTTATAGACTTCTGTAAAAATTTCGATCCAAAAGTCAATTGCTGAATCTGGGATCAGCTATATTGTATACTGTATTAAGTTCTGAGTTCATTAAATCAAGCAAAAAGTTTGGTTCGTTAAATTTGAGAAGCAACGTAGGTTATGGTTTTTTCGTGGCTGGTTTTGGGATTTTCACTCCATGTTCTATACATGTTTGCACCCCCTGGGTAATGATCACTAGAAGAGAGGATGGTACACAGGCTTCTAGTATGTTTATTTTCATTTGAGCATAGATATGGTCAATGAGTGTCTTTGAAGTTGGTTGTTACTTGGGGTGTTTTATATCTGATGTAAATTCAACACAACTTATCGTTAGGGCTTCCATTGGCTGTTTGATTCAAAAGATTTACATTGAAGTCACCGAGTTAAAAACTATCTCTTTACTTTCTAAGGAACTGCGTCTATCATAGTAACTAATTTATCAGTCCAGCTGACTCTTTCTGCTGGGTTTCCGTTAGCAAAAACCTATTATAATGGATCGTGATTTGTTCGTGTGATTGTAGCCAGACTGCTTCTCCGTCATGCTGTTCTAGGTGGGAAAGTCTCTTGAAGTTTAGAAAATCATGACCCATACACTAGAAGACTGTCTCCTTGGTCTTTAGTGGGTTCTTTTCGAACGATATTATATACCTGGATGCTACTATCTTTATCAACTAATGTAGGTATTAAGTCTTGATTCGGAGAGACCAAGAACATGGAATGGCTTTGGTGGTTAGATATCAGGGGTTCGAGATATCAGAGATCTTACTGGACTGCATTATTGCTTTTAAATGGCAAATTCCTCAGTCCCTCTCTCGATGGCTGAGTTTGCCCCATTGTGGTAGTTTAGTCTGAGTGCCACAAGTAAAAGGAAAACAAATAGAACGGGAAGAAAGGGACACGTACAAAAAAAGAAAAATAAATAATGCAAACAACAACAACAACAAAAAAACAGCAACAAATTACAACCAACACAACAACAACACATCGACAAATCAATCCAAAACAAACTGGTAGATTAGGTACCACAGCCAGTGTGGTTTCGGAAATAGGTGACTGAGAATGCACTGACAATTTAATGTTCACTCAAAACTAATTGCTGTCTGGTTGTTACAGGACGAAGTACTGCATAGTCTAAAAGCACAATTCCTGGTATGTTGCACGCACAGAATCTCCAAGCTCATATGTATATGAACACCACATATATTGCTGTTAATCAGATTAAATTTGTCTATAGGTCCAAGTCTGTTTGGCACAAAGGCGTTGCATTATGGAGCGCTCTCAATCAGTACATCCCCGAACGCAGGTATAAGAAAAGTTTTTTATTTTTTTTTTTTTTTTAGAAACACAAATTTAGTCTGACATTCAGTGAAGGCTCCATATGATTCATGAAGCCATCCAGTTCAGTCATTTCTGAAACATGGGGGAACTGTCTTTAGTTAGTAAACACGAGTGGTCTTGATACACGGCAGTTCTGACTCTGCGTCATTGAGTCGCTTGAGTCAAATTCTTCAAAGCGTTGAGACGGAAAAGGAGATGAAACAAATTGTGGCGCGCGCACAAAAGCCTGGGTCTGATGAGCGGTCTTGTATCTGACACCCTAGAGCGTGGTCAGGAGATAAGGGCCCAAGGGGGCTCCTCTCGCGCTTGTACTGAAAGCATGGAGTAATAGCGACCCACTCACTGCTTTGCTGTCTGTATCGCGCCTATAGCTTGACCAATGTTTACAAACGACCTGCACACAGCTTAGGCGCGGTCTAAACCGAGAATTATGCGGAAATTGTCTCTGTTCCACAACACCTGCGTGAGCTATTTACGGCGAAGGTTCTAGTGGCGTAAGTGCAGGCCGGCATCGACGCATGGCGCGCGCGTGGCAGCACAGGTTGTGCCCTGTCGCAAAGTTTCTGTCAGAAAGTTTTAAACACGAACTTAATTATGGTTACTCACAGAGAAGACTGAAAGGCCAGCTTTTGTTCCCCACCTCTCAAGTACTCAATGCGCCATTGCTCTCATTACAGAATATAGTAAAAACCTCCTGTACAGTAATATAACTTAAAACTGTTGCACCAGTCTCGAAGCGTCAGATAACACAGAGCGTTGGCCGTGTGGTGCTGACTAGTTAAGGGGCTAGCCCGAGTCACAAGGCCAAGAGTTGGGCGAACTAAATTGCAGTCGTGTGAGGTCGTCGCGGGTTGGCCTGTGGATAGTAAACTGAGTAGAACACAAAATGTTTCAGCACAGCCTATGGTGATCACTGTCAATATTAGATGCCGATGTGAAAGATTGCTATTATTGACGAACATAATGACACGCACAGTAGTATTACGAGGATTAATTCTCCGGTCTGGCAAAGATGGATGCACGTTACACTCACAACACACACACAACACACACACACACACAACTCACACACGCAGCACGCACAACCACAACACACACACACTCACACCACACACACACACACACGGCACACACATGCGCACACAACACCACACACACCACACTCACACAACCCCCCACACCACACCACACACACAGCTTTTATCAAAGACTTGGTTACGGTATAACAACGTCTAGTTCCTCAAGTTTTTGTGTGGTGAATTTTTTTTTTTTTTGGGGGGGGGGGGGCGGGGGGAAGGCGGGGGGGGGAGGGGGAGGGAGGGCGATGGTGGGTGTGGAAGGGATGGACTCTTCAAAGGACCGTTTCACCATGAGAAAGGCCACAGGTGCTGTAGCAGTCGCATGCTTCATAGGCAATGGCATGTAGAGGGATTAGGCCTAGTGGGGGGGAAAGCACCATGGCGGGACAGCGGAGCCGTAAGTGGGCAGTGGTTTGGGGACTGGTGCGCTGTGCGTTGGCGTTAGTCACTGAAGTAATGACAGGGCGGCATAGGAATTGAGAAGCTGGGTTCTCAAACAGGGGGGGGTGGCCTGTGTTGTGCTTGCTTCAGCGTGACCGCTGAAGTGTAGGCAGGGAATGGTGCGCCAGCGTGGCCGGAACATGGGGCTGATGGTGTGTTGGGTGTGTGTTTGTATGACATCTGTGGCTTGCAGCAGGGCGGAGTCGTTGCGTAGACGAGGCCACTACACACGTATTTGATGTTTCCATGCTAGTTTTAGCAAACCTTTGTGGCTGATGGATTTGGGAGATTTGTACATGTCTTTTCTGGGGCCACCACTCTAGCAAGAAAGGATCTTTGTTGTCTACAAATACTGCAGGACATTCCCCTGCATACTGTAGAAGCTTTAGGTTGGACTTGGAACAAATGGTCTGGATTCATTAAATGTCTACACACAGGCGGGGCAGGATGCGGGACGAGGCCACGACTGTTGCATGGGGATGTCGTTTGGCATGAGTGAAGGAGAGCCCTCCATTGGAGTGTTGCAATCTTCCCCCTTTTACAGTCGTTGATTTAATGCAAAATAACTCTAACCAATGGGCATTGGCGTTGGCGGGATTCAAGCCAAAGTTTTATGTCAGGGACCTGAGACCGGGACACATTGTTTTCTGACTGTTGGGAAGCTACCTGTGTTCATATTTTGTGTGATCCATGTTATGTATTGTGGCATTCCTATACTCAACCAGTCGTCTGTTCTTCCAATGATTTTGTTGGAGGACAATTGGGGTGGGCTGGGAGTAGCTGTTTGTCTTTTGGAGAATTGACACATGAATGGATGATCATAGTGTGATGATGGTGATGGATCAACGATTTATAACTGGTATGGAGTGACAGGAGCACTGTTCTAACTGACGAGGGGCGGGACTGGCATGGGACTGGTGTCAGCTCGGTCTGAGGAAGGGGAGGTTGGGAATGGGTGGAAGAGAGGCTGGGGTGCATAGACGTTAGTGTTTCTACTTGGGCGGAGGTGGGACTGGGTTGACCGCTGGGTGTCGGGTAGGGGTGGAGGGTGGTGGGGACTTAGACAGGTCAGGTGAATCTGTGCATCTGCGATGTTGGCGTACGCTTGAGGCAGGCTGTTCCTCTTCAAGGCAGTGGAAAAAAGAACAGGGGCAGTTTGACCATGGCAGGTTCATCAGGCCGGTTTCAATGGGGTGTGTAACTCATGAGGAGAATGGTGGCAAGCTGCTTCTTGGATCTGTACATAAATTTTGTATGACTCGCCAACATCTGATTTCAAATTTGTGTTTTCATTTTCTATGTTTGAACCTTTTTTTTTTAGTAGATAGTTGATGTGCAATAGATCTTCACGGACTCTAATTTCTCTTTGGCCACAGCTTTTGAGTTCATTTTTTATTGTTCTTTTAAATCCAGAATATGGCTTTGGAACAATATTTTCTGCAATCGACATACGGTGTGTGTGGTAGTCCACATTCTCTTGCAGGGTTTGCAGTGTTCTGCGTGATCTTTGGTGATGTGGTCCCTTTGACGGGTGGGCGAATGGGAATCTGTTTGACGACCTTCGGTCGATGGGCTCGTTTGCACTGAGTGGTCTATGTCTGGTCGTAGGTTTGCCGGTTTTTTGACATTTTTGTGTGGTGATCTCGTTCATTGGATCCTCTTCGGATGTTCTCGGATGTTCGGCTGTTCTGTTCAATGGACTCCTCTTCGGATGTTTGGGCAGTGGACTGTCTTCCAAATCAGGAAGGGTTAGAGCTAGGATCCTTCATGAAACGTTTTGTCAATGTCAGCTGTTAAGTCACTGGCTGAAAGAGACCCTACTATTGGGCTAAGTTGGGTCAATTTCGTCTACACAAACGTAGGGTCAGCCAGCACCTTGCAATAGACCACAGTTCCCATCAACATCTTCACTTTCACATTTTAAATAGAGTTTGATAATGATTATCTGAGCACTGAAGTAATTAACTTTATAAACCGTTTTGGCTGAAGTTTAGATTGGTAGTGGGGAGCACACGCTAATTGGGGGAGTCTCAGATTATGATGGCACCTTTCGTCAAAGTCCCTTGAATCTACGTTCACTGAGAATTCACTGCGGTAGCATTGTCAGGGTGATATTGGGTATGAGGCATTGCTCCATGTGGCCAGTTCACATCTGCTGCAATGAATTTTTTTTGGAGGGGGTCAGTGGTCACAGAGTTTGCCACGAATGAGGGTGGATTGTTGCAGGCCCGTGAAGTCGGAGCTGCAGTGGGCGTGTCGCACATGGTTGTTTACAGGGTCTACGACACTAGAAACAAAACACAATAATACAGAGTAATCACTCAGTCAGGTCTCTTCACGACGTTCGGCAGCACAGTCTTGCGGTCAGCTACATCGTACAAAGATTTCCAGTGTGCGCTGGCACCTTCCTACCTCTGCGCTGTTACTGCTGTTGGGCTGCTGGCTCGCGCTGCGTGGTCCGTGACGGCAGTATAAGAGGGAAACACCACACACATCACATCACATAGACTTTAGACTATTTCACTTTTGATGCGCTCAGTAGAGGCACCACGCTTTCTGAGGTGAACGTACTGAACTAACAGAATCATTGAGTGTAAAAATGTAAGCACTCCATTCCGTGAATCACATAGAATATGAAATATTTCAGGACAGTGAAGGTGAAGCGTGTCTGTCGGTCACAAGGGACGCGCATAGAGCAGAGAGTGGAGAGACGAGAGACGGAGAGAGAGAGATGAGGGAGAGGCAGACAGACAGACAGCACGACCGAACAGTGAGGAGAGAGCAAGTATGAAATTGATTCTTAGATGGGAAGAAACAAACAAACACACACACACACACACACCACCCCACACAGCACACAGAGATAAAAGAGGACGCTTTGTCGTGGTTTATAATTTTGTTCTATCATCTACCACTAGCTATCGTGTCTCAGGCTACGTTTTTCACCCACTGCTCCGCCCCCCCCCCCCCCCCCCCCGTTCCTTCTTTGTGACCGTTGGAGCAACTTCGTTTCACCGTTCGATTTCAGCCCAGTGGCTGGTTAGACGGTGGTCGGTTGGCCCCTGAAGAGAGGACGCTCGCTCAAGTGGCCCGCACGGCAAAAAACAGTGGCTGTCCCGGATGGGTAGATCACTCGATGGTTGTCTGTCTTGCGTGTGCTGAGTCAGAACAGACGCCACAAAACACCACGGACATGACCAGCGTTAACACTGTCTTTTCCAAGTTACGCACAATCGTAACTCTTGTCAAAACCTGTCGCTGCAGTACCGGCGGCATTGCGACAATGACATTGTGTCCTCTGATTATTTTGTGCCGTAACTCTCGTGCCACTGTACCACCAATCTGTCAGTTGAATTTGCTTTTATGAAAAGTAGCCGAGCATGTTTCGTTCAACTTGTTTGTGACGATGAAGCGAGACAGAAAATTTCCACAA
>CM031613.1:20964066-20975991 GCA_018398815.1 Conus ventricosus
TTATTATTATCATATTATTATATTATTATTATTATTATCATAAGGAAAAGTGTGTAGGCATGGTTGACTAGGGGCGGATTTCTAAAACTATAAAAAACGCTGAAGGTCATTTTGGAACCCTTTTTTAAAATTTTCCCCCCAAACCCCCCCACTCAAGCACATACTTTTAAGTTGGCAAAAATCATCTACCACTG
Organism: Conus ventricosus; assembly: GCA_018398815.1. Taxonomy (NCBI): domain Eukaryota; kingdom Metazoa; phylum Mollusca; class Gastropoda; order Neogastropoda; family Conidae; genus Conus; species Conus ventricosus. The sequence goes on from CM031613.1 coordinate 20,964,261, forward strand.
CGGGATTTTAAAGGGCCTTTTCTCCCCCCCATTTCTTCATTTTCCCCCAAAAACCCCAAAGAGAAATTTTTTAATAATCTTTTTCTTGCAGCCCCTTTGCAACCCCCAAGCGGGTCTCTAAAATTGGGTTTTTTTGGAAAAAGGTTTTTGGTTTTTTGGGGTCCCCTTAAAAATTCCTTTGGGGAAAATTTTTTAATTGGGTTTTGGGGGTTGGGGGGTATTTTTTGGTTTGGGTTCCTTCAAAACCGGGGGGGCCCCCTCCAGCACTTGTTTTTTTAAAGGGGGAAAATTTTCTTTTTAAAATTTTATTTTTCCTAACTTTTAAAAAAAAAGTGTTTGGTTTTCCCTTTCCCAGATTTTTTTTGCTTCTTGGTGGCCCTTTGGGGGGGTTTTTTTAAAAAACCCTAAAAAAAATTAACCCCCTTTTTTGGCAACCCCTTTTTCCGGTTTGGAAAACCCAAAAACTCCCGGAACCCCCAGGCCCGGAGGACCCCCCCCCAAAATAAAAAACCCTTTTCCGCGGGTACTGAGGAAAACAACCGGGTTTCAAAAATATCGGAAAACGACCAGGATTATATTTTTATTGATTTTTCCCCTTTTTGGAGGATGTCAAAGTGGGGCCGAATGTTCTCGGGGAGCATTTAAAGGGAAAAAATTAAGGGGTAGTTTTGGTGTTGTTGAGAGAAAGTTTTTAAGGGGTTTTAAAATGGGCCGAACCCCGGCTTTCGCGGGGGGGGGAAAAATTCCCCCGGGTTTCGTGTATTTGAAAGGAGGGGAGTTAGGGGGAAATGTTTCGAATGTCCGAGGGTTTAGTGAAAAAGGGAAATTCCCGCCCTCCCGGGTTTGGGGGAGGGGATGCCCAGTCCGACCCTGGCGGGGAACAAATTCACGGGGTAGGCGATCGTGTCGGGTAAAACCGTCACCGCAGGCAGAGTACAGCGACCATCCAGTGTCCCTGTTTAAAGAATGAAGGGAAGGGTTTTTTCGGCCTATTGAGTGTTTTGCCCCCTTGTTATCTATGGAGGAAAAATCCCAAAGGCCCCCCCCCAGTCGGGGTGGTAGGAAGCCCAAAGGTTTTAAATTACAAGGGGTAGCTTGGGGGAAATTTTCAAACTTTTAATTTGGATAGGAGGTTATCTTTAACCCAAACTGGGTTCCCCCAAGTCTTTTTTGGGGCGCTAGAAAGCTGTGGTGGGGTGTGAAATTACTTGTGTTTCCCTTTGGGTGGAAAAAAAAAAACCCTTGGGGTTTTAAAAATGGTACAAACTTTGGATTGGTGTTTTCCCAGTAAAACCATTGGGGGGGCCAGTTAAATTTGGGGGTTTTTCCCTTTCCTTGTTTGAGAATGAATAAAGGGTTTGGGGGAAACCCCGGGAAAGTGTGTGACTCATTTAAAGGGAAAGTAAAACCGCCCGTCTTGCTGAGGGCCCCCAAAAAATAAAAAAGGGGAAAGGGCCAGAGGTTAGCGTTCGGCTCGTTGTCTCCTGGGGGGGGGAAAACGTATACAGTGGAGGTTGCTTTTTTGCCTTGGACCCCGACGACGAAAAGAATTGTCTCCCCGTTTGGGGACGGTCGACACAAGCGTGTCACCCTGTTGGAGCCTAGACAGGAGCTGCCAGAAAAAACGGGGGGGTTGTTTGCGGGGCCAGAGAAAGGCCTGGGGGAAAGGGCCAAAAGGGAAAGTTTTTTTTTCCGGGGAAAGAGGGCGAAGTACGGGGGGGGTCCGGGAGACTCGGGGTGAGGGTGCACTCAATTTTCTTTTCCCAAGTTTTCCCCCAAAGGGTTTTGGCCATCGGGGGGGCCACAATTTTGGAAAGCCAGCTCGAAAGTCGCCTTTGGGGTGGAGAAAAACCCGGCCAACCCAAAGGAAAATTTTTCCAAGTTAAAGGTTTTTTAAAAGCTCAAGGTTATAAGTGTGGCCAACGAAAAAAGTGGATATTGTTTTTCCCGGCAAAAAAAGAATAAAGGGAAAACCCCCAAGGGGAAGGAGCTTTTAAAAATTTGCCCGAAAAAAAAGAATTTTTTTAAAGATAAGAAATTTGTTGGGAAAAAACCTTGGGGGCCCGGGAAAAAGGGCAATAAAATTTTGAAAAAAACTAAAAAAAATTTATTTTTTTCCCGCCCTTTGTGGGGCCCCCGATGGAGTGACAGTGTGGCGGGCCTTGCGAGAGGGGGTTTTTTTTGGTTTGTAAAAAGGTTTTAAATATTTTCTTTTCAAAAAAACCCCCTGAAAACCCCTCAATAGGGAAAAATCATATTTTAAAAACGAGGGGGACCCGCCCGGAAAACCCTTCAAAAAAATTGGGGGCTCGTCCAGGGATAAACAAAAAAATTTGACCAAAAAAAAGTGTTTTTTGTTTTTCTGGGTTTGTTTAAAAATTCCCAAGGGGTTTTTGTTTTTGGGTCTTTAAATTGGGGGAAACCCCAAGATTTTTTTTTCTTACCTGGAAAGACTTTTAGTCAATGGGGATTTTTTTGATTTTTTTTTCATGACTGGGCCTTTTTATTTGAATTTGGGCTTGATTTGGTTGCTGTTGAGGTTGATTGTGTGTGGCACAACTATTTGACCCTTTATTTACAAGTTGAATCGGGGGAGGATATCTGCTTTTTAAACCTGGGGGTTTTTTAAACCATTTCCGATCGGGGGTTAGATAGCTTAAAAATGTCGACTGAAGGGTGCTGAGACAATGGGGGGTCCCCCTGAAAAAAGAGGGCCCTCATAAAAAAAAAGGAAGGAAAAGCTTTGGGGGACCTAAAGGGGTCCCGGGAATTTGGAAAGGGCAAAATTTTTAATTTTAAAAGGAAAAACTGGCCCCGTTTTTAATCGGGGCCCTCCCCCAAAAAATAAAAAGGGGGAAAAACGGGAGAAGGAAAGAAGAAAGAAGGGGGGGGGGAAAGGCGGGGGGGGAAAAGGGGGGGGGGGGGCCCCCCCCAAAAGAGGGGGGGGGGGGCCCCCTGGGGGGGGCCCCCCCGGGGGGGAAAAAAGGAAAAAGAAAAAAAGGGGCCCCCCCTGGAGATTTCCTTTTTAAGGGAAAAAAAACCCCCCGGGAAAAAGGAGGGGCCCAAAAGGGGAAAAGGGAGAAAAAAAAAAGGGGAAAAAATTTCTTTTGGAAAAAAATTTTAACCTTGGGAAAAAAAGGGGTCCCGTGCCCCAAAAACCCCAAGGCTTTGCCAAAAATCCCCCAGCCCTTTAAAATTCCCCCCAAAACGATGAAAAGGGGGACCATTTGGGAGGTTTCCCTTTCCCCAATTTTGGAAAGGGTTGCCAAAAAACCAGGGTTTTTAACCCCGAAAAAAAGGGTTTGGGCCACAAAAATTTTGTCGCGCTGCTGAAAAAAACCCAAAAAGCTTAGGGATGCTTTTTTTGCTTTTCCCCCGGAAAAAAACAGACAAAATTAGGGAGTCTGGCGCGGTGCTTTGTTTTCAAGGGGTATGGGGTTTAACCCCGTAGGTATTCAAAAATTTGTTCGGGGGAGAAAACCTTTTTCTTTAAATCGGGGTGGGGACCACGTACTTTTTCCTTTTTTTTCGGTTTAGAGCTTTTCCTTTGCCAAATGGAAAAGGGGTTTGGGAAAGGGCATAAAACCCAATCCAATTTGAATTTTTTGGGGGGGAAATCTTTAAAGGGGAGCAAAAAATTTTCTCCACTTACGGAAGGATCTCACAGTATTTTTGGGGCGGAAAGAAAAATAGGAATTTTAGAGGGATAGTGAAAGTTCCCGGACAGGAATGTTCAGCCCTGATCGGGCTTTAATTTGGGATGAGGGGATCAAACCCAGACACCCGTAAGGGCCCCAAAAACCCCACAGTCAGGGAGTGATTCGCCGATTTTCCCTACAAAAGGAGGCGAGACCGAAAGTTGAAGCGGTTTTAAGCCCCGGGGCCCAACAGTGGGACTAAAGAGAATGTTGAGTGAAACGCAAAATTTAAATTTTTTTGGGCGAGAGGGCCCCAATATCGCCAAGGAATGAGCGGAGTGCGAATACATTCCGTTGTTGGTTTATCCCAATTAAACCCGGGAAGGCAGATACCCCCCCAAAACTACTGGGGAAAGTAGTAAACGGGGAAGGGGGGGCCCTTTGTTTAAATAGACACAGGACTGCCCTTGGGGGGCAATGGAAAGACCCCCGGTTTTTGTGAGAGAGACGACTAAACCGGGGGAAACCCCCCTGGTGCGAAATGCAGTTTGGAAGAATTAATCGGCCCCTTTTGGGCCCGTGTCAAAGTGGGAGTCGGGTTTTGTCAGGAGTTTACTCTCACTGCAGCAGTGCAAAAAAAAATTTTCCCCTACCCAGCTTTGTTAGGGGGTGGGAATTCCTCCCGAAGCCTAACCAGGCTCCCATTAAAGTGGGAAAGGAAAGGGCATGCAGGGAAAGGAAAGTAAACGGGACGGGGGGGAGTGCCCCGGCCCCGGGCTAGCAGTAGGGGGCTGGGGAAAGGCCCTTTGAAGGGGGCCCTAGTGGGGGTGTAGTGGCCCTTAAAAATGGGGCCAAAAAGTGGCGGGGGCCGTGGGCCATGGAGGTGGCCCTTTTTTTTAGTTGGGTTTGGGGCCGTGGGGCCCTTTGGGAGGGGCTTTTTAGTGGGCTTTGGTTCCGGGAAAAAAAGGGGGGCCCAATGAGGTTTTTTTCCCAAAAATTTTGTTGGCGTTCCCAGGGTAGTCAGAAATGTAGGACCCAATGGGGGGCGGACCTAGGTCGGGGCCCAAAGGGGGACCACAAAAGGTAATTTTGGAAACCCGGGGCACTGGGGGGGGGCCCAAGGGAGGCAGAAAAAAACCGCAAGGGCCCAAAGGAGGCGGGGGGTGCCCCAACAAATCGTTAAAAAACCCCCCCAAACGAAGCCTAAAAAGGAAAGCAGAAAATTCCCTTTTGTCAGGAAAAAGGGGGTAAAGTAAAAAAGGGCCCCACCAAAATGGGCCCAATAGGCCATAGGGGTGGGGATTCAAACCCAAAAAGGAATTTTTCCCAAAGAAAAGGAAAATCGGTTGGGAAAATAAGATGAAAAAGGGATCATCCCCAAACCCATTTGAAAAAGGGGGGGAATGATCGCCCTTTCCCCGGGTTAGAAAGGGGCCCCCCCAAAGGCTAAAAGGACCCCAAAATTTTTCCCCAACCCGCTTCCTTTAAAGGACTAAAATTGTGAAAGGTGTCTACCTCTTGTAAACCCGGGAAAAAGTGCAAAACAAAACCCCGCCCCAGGAAAACTTTTGGCCCGACCCAAAAAACGGGTGGCCCAACATTTGAGGGGGGAGGAGTAGGTAAAGGGGTTTTGGAGTAATCCCTTTCCGGGTTTGCTGTTTTTAGTGTGAACCCCCGAACCCGGACAAGGTGGAGCAATCCCTACGGGCTCCCGGTTTTTGTGGGGGTGAAAAGGGTTTGGTTTGTGAGCAGTCATTTTGCGGACAAAAAATTTTGTAAATAATGTAGAGGCCCCCATTTGGGTGTTTTTGTTTTTGTTTTCCCAATTATAGGGGGGGGGTTGACCTTTTAAATGTTATTTTTTAAAATTTTTTATAGATTTTACCTTTTGTTTTGCTTTTTTTCCCTTCCCCAAAATTAGGGAAAGGGGGGGGGAAACAGTAAAAGCTCCAGTTGTTTGATTTTTTTTTTTCAAATTGATATCGTTTGCCCTGTTGTTTTGTCACACCCTCAGAAAAGGCCTTTAAATTTGGGGGGGGAAAATCGGGGGGGGGGGGGGGGGGGAAATTTTTTTTGTTTTGGGGAATTGGGGGGTGGGCCCCGTGTGGGCAAAATTTGGGGGGCCACACCCCTAAATTTTGAATCTTGTCTTTGTGGTTTGGTGGCCCCCACCCTGAATTAAATTTTGATTTTAAAGTGGGCGGGGCCCCAACAACCTAATTTAAATTTTTGGTTTAAAATCTGGTATTGAATTTTAAAAAAAAAGTGAATGGAATGAAATTGTATGCATGAACATGCTGATAGCAAAACGTCATAGTGAGATTTTCTTGTTTAAAAATTTGGCCCATTTTTATACAAATTGATTCAAGGGCACCTGCCGTTTTAAATTTTTTTAAAAAATTGGTACTTTAACCCAAATTTTAAAGGAAAATTTTGATGAAGGGGAAGGTTCTTAAAGATAGAGGTGTTTTTGTTTATTCGACCCATGAAACTGATTTGTTTTTTTCCAAATTTGGGGAACATTCGCCCCAAGGGGGGAAATTTTGGGTTGGAAAAACCCTTTTTGGGTTTACGGGGGGTCATGAGTCGGCCGAATGTTCTGGGACCCTTTAGGCAAATTAAGGGTAGTTTTGCTGTTGTTGAGAGAAATTTCCTTGGGGTCTTCAAGTGGGGCGAACTCGGGGCATCACCTGAGGGGAATCCCCCGGACGTTTACTGAAAGGAGGGAGAGTTATTTGGGAAGTGTTTCGCATGCCCGGGGGAAATAGTGCAAGGTTTTTCCAAAACCTGCTGGCCCGGGGTTTAAGGAGGGGGTGCCCAAAGTCCGCCAGGCCCTGACTATTCACGGGTTCTCCAGTGGGCCAAAGGGAAAAGCGATGTGTCAGGTGAGGGTCACGGGTAGGTGCCCGGGTCACCCGCAGGCGGGAGAACATCCCGGGGACCTTTCCAGTGGGGCCCCGTTCTGGGGAAGAAGGGAAGGGGCCCGGCCTTTTGAGGTTTTGGGCACCTTGTTATCTTTTAGGGGTATAAATACTTAAGAAATCAGTCATGGCTAGTGGGAAAAGCCCAGGCGGGTTGTACAAGGGGTTAGCTTCGGGGAATCGAACTTTGATTTTAAATAGGGGGGTTATGCTTTAAACCACGGGGTTTCCCCAGTTTTTGTTGGTGCAAGGCTGTGGGTTTTTGTGTATGTGCCCTTGTGTTTCCCAAATGGGGGAAAATAAAAAAAAACTTGGGGTTTTATTGGTACAAATCGTGTAAAGTGTGTGTGCGCCGTGATTCCTTTGGGTTTGGGAAGGCAGTTAAACCGGGTTCTTTCTTGTTTGAGAATGAAAAAAGGTGTTGGGAAAAAACCGGGAATTGTGTGAACATTTAAAGGGGAAAGTGAACTCGCCCGCTTGCTGAGGGCCCCAAAAAAAATCCCGGCTTGAAGGGGGTTACCCGTCGCCTCTTTGTTCCTGGGGGGGGAGTAGGCCCGTGGGGGGTTGCGAACCCTTTGGGAAACCCGACGCGAGAAAAATTGTCCCCCCGTGGGGGGACGGTCGACAGCAAGAGTGTCAGCCTTTTTGGAGCTCCCCAGACAAGGTGGGGTTTTTGCGGGCCAAAGGGAGGGCCTGGGGGAGGGGCCCGACGGGAAACCCCCTTTCGGGTGGAGAGGGGGGAAAATTTACAGTGGAGTGGGGTAGACTCGGTGTGAGGGGCGTTTTCAAGCTACTTTCCATTGTCCCCCAACGGGGATTTGCCAATCGGGAGGACAAAAACGGCGGGCAGTTTCAGCTCGTAGTCGCACGTGGGTGAGAAAAAACGGGACGGTAAAACCAAGGAATGGGGCAAGTTATGGACGCTTTATTTGTTTTTAAGGTTTTTAAGTTTTCAAACTGAATAGATGGAAAAATTGTTTTTTTTGGTAAGTAAGAATAACGAAGAACGGGGATCGAATTTTAAAATTTTCGGGTTTGCTGTTTAAAATTGTTGTATGATCCAGATAGTTGGGTTGTGTAATGACGGGGGGGGCTGGGAAAGGCCCAAGGAAAAAAAGTTGATTATTTTCTTTTAATGTTTTTGGGTTTCCCGTCCCCTTTGGGGCGGGGCCCGATGTGAGGGACAAGTGCATGTCCCCTATGCGAGAGCGCTTTTTGGGGTTGTGAAAGCGTAAATACTTCTGTCTAAAACCCCCCTTTTGAAACCCTCAATATGAAAATCATTTTTTAAATAACGAGGGGAGCGTCGGAGACCCGCCCACGGGGAAAAGCCCCCCCTTGGAGACTATAAGTTTGGGAAAAAAGGTTCATTTTGAAAAGGGCATTTTTTTTATTTTATTTTTCCCCCCTTCCCCAAACTTAAGCCTTTACTTTTAAAGTTAGGCGAACCCTCTCCCACTGAAGATATAATGCCTATTCCCCCTATTTTTCCTCTAAGACATAAGAGAAGTTTTTGGTTTTTAAAATTTCCTTTTTCCCTTGCAGTCATTGAAACCCCCAAGGGCTGTTCACTGGGTTTGGCTGGAACGGTGCCCCGGTATTACCCTTTGGGAATTTATTAGTTTTTTTGTGGGGAGTCTTTCCCTGGTGGAGCCCCAAACCCCCCAACCAGGGGTTATTTTTTAAAATTTTCCCTATTTTAAACCCCCGGGGGGGCTTGAAAATTTTTGACCCCCATAGGAGATTTTTCGCTGGGTCCTCGGTTTGCATCGGTTGTATTGCATTGTCCCCGTCAAAAAAAGTCTACAATGGGGAAAAGCCTAAAACCTTTCAGCCAGTTTTTTAAATACATTTAACGGGCCTTCTTGCACACACACACACCCCAACACAAAAATCCCCCGCGGCGCGCGCATCCCAACACTCACAAAACGAACTCTCTAAATCACCACGCACAAACACACGCGCGGCGCGCGGGACACACACAAAACACAATATCAAGCACGCGCGAAAGCCCACACACACACAACACACACACCAACCCCAAACACACAAAAAAAACACACACCCCCAAACAAAAACCCACAAAACCACCCCCAACAAACAAAAACCCCAACACTAAACACGAAAAACATATGACCCACACCCAAAAACAACAAAACAACACAAAAACCAACACAACCCCCCCAACAAAACACTATATCCCCCCACACAAAAAACACACACGCACGCGCACAACACACACACACCCCCAACACACACAAAACACCCCAACAAAACCACACACACGAAGGTAAATACTCTTAAATTTTTTCTGAAACTGAATCCGGTTATGTTGGGCAAAAAATGGACAAATTTGCCTGGCTGCTTACCCCCTGTGTAAAGGGGGGGGCCCGGGCATTTTTTTAGGGGTTGGGGGAGGGCGAGGGACGGGTTTTTACGGGGGAAAAGGGGGGGGGGGGGGGAGGGGGGGGGGAAAAGGAGACGGACCCAAAAGGCGCTTGACAAAAATCTTCTTTTTTTCTCGTAAATAAAATTTAACTAAACGAAAAAAAAAAAAACGCCTCACGGCCATGTTAAACTGAAAAAAAAATTTTCATAAAGATAACGCATAAAGATAGCAGACTGAATATAAAAGGCAATCGGGGATTTTGGTGATGAGGTGAAAACTGCCGACTGAGTTTCAAAATGAAACCTAAAGAACTAGGAATCCCTTTAAACCGTTTGGGAACACAAAGTGATCAGACAACCCTATAATAAAAACAACTTTTCAGCGATCATCCCTCACTCCTTCAGGGAAAAGGTTAAACCCCCCAACACAGCCCATGTTTTAACCGGGTGTCTTTTAACCCCTGTTTTTTTGCCTTTTAACAAGACCCCCCCCACCCCCCAAAAAAAAAAAAAAATAAAAAAATAAAAATAAAAAAAAAAAAAAAAATTTAAATAAATAAATAAATTAAAATAAAAATAAGTAAAAAAAAAAGATAAAATAACAACAAAAAAACCCCCATTTTAAAAAGGATCCCAAATTCCCCGTACCCCCTTGGGCCCGGGAGGACATTGAATTCGAGGCCCACCGCGTCTTGTGCACCAGGGAGGGAAAAGCGGACCCCATCCCCTTTCCTTCCGCCCCCTTTAACCTACCTGAACTAAATCAGGTACCCATTTACTGCTGGGGGGAGAGAGGAGAGAAGGAGAGAGAGAGAGGAGAGGAGAGGAGGGGAGAGAGAGAGGGGACGGGAAGACAGAAAGAAGAGAGAGGAGGGGAGAGAGAGGAGGGGGAAAAGAGAGAGAGAGAGAACAACAGACAGACAGACAGCAGAGACAGAGAGAGACGGGGACAGGCAGAGAGAGGGGGAAAGGGGAAGCCCTACAGGCCCGAAGACAGACAGAACAGACAGAAAAAGGACAGACAGAGAAGAGAGAGAGAGAGAGTGAAAGATTTTAAACCCAAAAAAAAATCGCCCCCCACCAGCAATTCGTTTTCCCCGCCCTTCGCCCCTGAGGCAAACGCCTAGCCCTTTGGCGGCGAAACCTCCCCTTAATAAAAAACCCACGGGAAATTAGGGGCAACGAAACTCTGGACAGATGGCATGTTGTTGCACTGGGGCTTGGCCAGTATAGGTTGGCGCGAATCCGAGGAGCCGATTCAAATCAAGGGGCGGATCTCGGATTCGTTCGATCTTTTCTTGTTGTTGTTGTTGTTGTTGTTGTTGTTGTTCTTCTTCTTCTTCTTTCTTCTTCTTCGTCGTCGTCGTCGTCGTCGTCGTCGTCGTCGTCGTCTTCTCCTTCTCCTTTCTTTTACTTCTTCTTCCTCTTCTTCTTCTTCTGTCTCATGTTTGTGCCACTTTGTGGCATCACTTTCATTCCGGAGCAGACAGACAGGGAGAGGAGTAGGGGGAGAAGGACAGAGAGGGAGAGAGAGAAGGTTTAATGAACATGAGAAGTATAATCAATCAATGAACAAGAACATTGGAAGGAACATTATTAGCAGACGAAAAGTCATGAAAGACTGAAACTGTAATTTAGTACCTAACGAACTCAAACGATTACATAAAAGAAGTGTTAGTTATTCCGCAAGACAATATGAACACACAGATTACAAGAGACGACGTTTTGTAGTCTGTTTGTCCGTATTGTCTTGCGCAATAACTAGCAAGTTTTGTGTTTTAGTTTGTTTCAATTTCCGCATGTAGTTACTCCCTTTGAAAGGAATTCAAAAGACCCGAGCCGACAAAACACACTGAAAGACACAAAGGTAGATTACCCATCACCTCTTCCGCCCTCACTCCCACCCCCAACCCCCGTTTCCCCAAGAGGGTGATAATGACAGAAGACCACACAGCAGACGACCCATATAGGTGAAATACGCCTCTTTGCCCGACCTGCTTAAGAAAGAGGAGGAGGGGGGGGGGGAGTGGTGGAGCAGGATGGTGGAATTTGGGGGTGGGGGAGTAAGGGTAGGATGGGGAAGGAGGGGGAGGGAAGACGGTGTAGTTCTTTCGATTGTCTTTGTTTTCAGTCCTATCCGTTGATTTGTATGTGTCAAAGGTCATGCCGCACACCGTGCTTATAAGACCAGCTAAGATAAAAGCATTTATGACGTTTAGGTAGTGGGGAAAGTTAAGGAGGGCGCGGGGAGGGGGGGGGGGGGGGGGGGGGGGGGGGGTCGGCGAAGTGGGAGTAGGAGGAAGGGGCCAGGTGAGAGGGTAAAGGGAGAGGAGGGAGTGTGAGGATGGGGGTAAGAGTAGTCATCAGGGTATTTATTGAGAACAGAAAAAAAATTCTGATTTTATCATTTGTGGACCTTGGAAACGTTTTTGAAATATTTTCAATACGGCATTATGATTTTAACCTTTTTTTTCATATGATTACCCACCCACTCACCCTCCCTTCTTTTTTGTTTAAATCTGGGAGGTATAAACGAAACGGAATGGCTCAATGGCGCCCTCTGCACAACATTTCTTTTACAGCCTCAGGGACGACAATCCCATTTTCAGCTGATATGTTGTTTACAAGATGCAAACCCTACAGATTATAAATGTTGTTGTTTGGCTTTCTAGACGAGATTCCTCCCAGCATGGGGATTTCTTTTTTTTTTTAAGGATTTACATGTTTCTGATCGATTAGGCTGTAATGATATAACGAGAACAGACAGGAATCGTCCTCTCAATG
>CM031613.1:20982951-20987951 GCA_018398815.1 Conus ventricosus
CGAATCCTATTTCAAAACACCATCTTGAATATTCCCTGACGAATCTCGTCAATACTGTGAAGAGCTTTTTCATCAGGAGTGGACGAGGACCACAGGGTCTGTAGCTTGTAGCCATAGTGGGACAAAAATAAAAACTACTTTCAGTCACCCCTATCCAGTAATGGAAAGCTCTCTCTCTCTCTCTCTCTCTCTCTCTCTCTCTCTCTCTCTCTCTCTCTCTCTCTCTCTCTCTCACTGGAGTCGATGGGGATCACAGGGTCTGTAGCTTGTGTAACATTATTCTCGTCTCGAAGCGATAGAATTATTTCCCTTGGACAACACTCTTCTGCGACTGGAGAATAAATGGTTTGTGTTTAAGCCAACCTCCTGCCATTCATTTGTGTAAGCTTGTTTATCATACACCCAACACTTTACATGGTGTCAGAAGTGGGATGAAGATCCCAAACAAACAAACAAAAAAAAGCCAGTTTGATCAATACAGCTTACCGGCCCTCCGACGCTGTGAAAGAACGTCGTTAGTTTTTTTCGGTTTTGGTGTTCGGACATTTCGGCGTTTCAGTGGCAACCCCTCGCATGCCACTCTTAAAGTGGTGCGAGGACTGGTGCCGTTACGTTTCGATTTTATACACCAAATCAAAAAGTCATAGCCTTCCATTTAGCGAAGCAAAGTCACGTAAACGTCGTTAAAGTAAGGGTGTGGTTTTGGTACGTATATTAAGTATGGCCTCCCAAAAAAAATCCGACCATGAATTGGACTGCCAACAATTTAGACACAGAATGGACAAAATTCGAAGATCAATGCTAGGCTGATGTTTCTTGGCCCACTGAAGAAAACGAATGAAGAGGAACAAGGCAGCATACGTCCGTATATGGATAGGAAAATAAAGGTAGAGAGATTTCAAGTCATGGAACCTTTCAGAGGAAGACGGAAAGAAAGTCAACAACCATTTTCGCAAAATTCAAAGCTCACTGTTCCCCCAAAAAAGAACACTGTATTCGCTCGCTACATTTTCCAGGAAAGAAAACAAGACCAAGGAGAAGCATTCGATTCCTTTGTGACAGATTTGAGAAATCTAGTCAAAGACTGTGATACGCGAACAGTGATGAGATGGTGCGTGACCGCATCGTAGCGGGTGTCCAGTCACGCGACATCAGAGAAAAACTCCTCACCGAGGGCGACACGCTGACAATGGACAAAGCTATCCAGATTGCTACGAATTTCGAGACCACACAACAATATCTCGAATCAATGTCAAGCAGACCAGCTGCCGCCGACATAGCAGCAGTGAGTCAAAAACAAGAAGAACGGCAGCGACATAGAGACCATGACCATCCACGTCATGACCGGGATCACCAGCGGCAAAACAGAAACCGCTGCAGAAACTGTGGAGGAACTCACGACAGGAGATACATGCCCTGCATACGGACAAAACCTGTCACTACTGCAAGAAACAGAACCATTATGAGAAATGCTGCCTGAAAAAGAGAAGCAATCAAGCCGTCCACAGCCTTGTCCAAGAGGAAGCGAAAATGATCAGACAACTCTCTATATATACGAAATAAACGAGAAACCCACACGACCTGATACAGCATACGTCGAGCTCGACCTTGAAAATGGAGACAAGATGAGTTTTTAAAATAGACACAGGCGCTCAGGTAAATGTGATTCCCTTAAAAAACTATAAACAGCTGATAAACAACCACCCTGATCCAGACCAAACAGAGGCTGTACAGCTACACAGGACAAGCTCTCAACGTGAAAGAAGACCACCATGGACTGCAGCTACAAAGGAAGAACGATGAAACAAGACTTCATCATTGCGGATACTGGACACACACAGCCAGTATTGAGTCTCCAAACTCCCTGGATCTAACCTTATTATAAGCTGATTCTTTCCGTCAGTGACCCACCCTCTCACAAAAGAAATCAGTACTGACAGAATACAAAGCAGTATTCAACGATTTCGGTTCACTGGAAGGAGAAGTCCACATCCACATACAGCCCAACGCAATCCCAAAAGTGCACGCACCTAGACGAGTGCCCCACTCCATGAAGGACCGAATTATGGAGGAAATCAAGAGGATGGAGAGCATGGATGTCATCCAAAAGTGACCGAGCCAACTGACTGGTGAACTCCATGGTAGTGGTCGAAAAAACCAAACGGAAAGTTAAGGATTTGCCTCGACCCCCAAAGACCTCAATGAAGTGACATGACGTCCCCACTACCCAACGCCTACCCTGGATGAATGCCTTAGCAAAAATGTCTAACGCTAAAGTATTCAGCAAGCTGGACGCACAATCCGGTTATTGGCAACTCATGTTGGATGAAAAGTCTTCATACCTGACTACATTCAACACAAAACCGCATGGAGGCAGATATCGTTTCAAAGACTTCCCTTTGGACTAATCTGTGCGCAGGACATTTTCCAGCGAAAGATGGATGAGATCTTCGAAGGATCCCGGGAGTAACGCCACTGGTGGATGACATCATCGTCTCAGGCTCTGACCAAAAGGAACATGACAACAACCTAGAGCCGCTTTGAACAGAGCAAAAGAAAAGAACTTGAAACTAGAACGCAGAAAAAGCTGACTGTTGGGGCACAGGAAGTTGAATACTTTGGCCACCTCATCACGTCCCAGGGTCTTAAACCAGATCCTGCAAACGTTTCAGCCATCCTGAATATGCCGCCTCCATCAGACCTTAAGACTCTAAACAGTACTTGGGATGATCACCTACCTATCAAGTTTGCCCTCAACTCTCTGAGATAACAAAACCTATGCGATACCTCCTCAAAAGTGACACTGAGTTTGTATGGGACACACCCCAGCAAAACTGCCTTTGATAAAACCAAGCACGTGATCTCATCCCAACCTGTTCTCGCATTTTTCTACCCAACAAAGCCGGTCACACTGGAAGTGGATGCCAGCCAGCATGGACTAGGAGCCACCCTTCTCCAGGACGACAAACCAATCGCTTTTGCCTCCAAAGCACTGAACGAAACGGAACAACACTATGCCCAAATAGAAAAGGAGCTGTATGCCATTCTGTTTGGGTGCAAACGCTTCCACCAATACGTCTACGGCCGACAAAACCATCGTGCACACTGACCACAAACCGTTTGGAAGCGATCACCAAGAAACGTCTATCATCCGCACCACCCAGGCTGCAACGTATGCTCCTGCAGTTGCAAAAATATGACATCAAAGTCATTCATGTCAGGACAAAGCATACCGGTGGCTGACACTCTTTCCCGAAAGCACATCCCGTGCGACCCAAATGACCAGATGAGCAAGGAATTTGACACCCAAATACATGCTGTCATGAAGAACATGCCCATCAGTGATAACAAGCTGAAGAAATACAGAACGCCACAAAAAATGACACACAGCTTCACCACCTCAAGACGTACATCAAGCAAGGATGGCCAGAGACCAGAAAACAATGCCATCCCAGTGCCCTAGAGTTCTGGAACTACAGAGACGAACTCACCATGGACGATGATGTTACCTGAAAGGCGAAAGGATCTTCATCCCACCACTGATGAGAAAGTCATGCTGGAAATACTCCATGAAGGACATTTTGGCATAGAGAAGACAACCCTGGCAGCCCGACAAACACTGTTCTGGCCAGGCATCACCCAAGACATCGAAGAACCTCGTCTCCACATGTCCCACATGTAATAACCCCACCTCCCCTCAAATCCCAAGAACCCCTCATCCACCATGATGTACCCTCCCGACCCTGGCAGAAAAATTGGAACAGATCTATCAAATGGGACAACAAAACATACCTGATCACTGTAGATTACTACAGCAGATTTTTCGAACTAGATGAACTCACCTCGACAACCTCCATAGCCATCATCAAGAAGCTGTGCACACAGTTCGCTCGACATGGCGTGCCGGAAACAGTCATAAGTGACAATGGCCCACAGTACGCCTCAAATGATTTCGCCTTGTTCGCAGCCCGATGGGATTCCACCACGTGACATCGAGCCCGGATATCCGCAGTCAAATGGTTTGGCTGAGAAAACTGTCCAGACTGCAAAGAGATCCTGGAAAAAGCACACACTGAAAGAACCAACCCAAACGGGCACTGCTGGAGTACCGCACAACCCCGGTGGAAAAAACTCGCATCACAATCACAGTTGCTGATGGGACGTCAGTTACGCTCCACACTTCCTGCAACCACCAACCAGCTAGCCCCCAAAACCAATCCAACCCCACAGTGTCATGCAACGTCGACATGAACTACAGCAGTCCCAACGAAGCAGTACAAACCGCTCCGCTTAAAACACTGCCTGAAACTCAAGATAGGGGCGAAAACCCAAGTCCAGCTATATACAGGAGACCGTTGGCAACCTGCCAAAATCATCAAGAAAGCAGACACACCAAGATCTGTCGAGATCCAGACATCTGACGGCAGCATCTACCGGCGGAACCGTCGTTTCCTGAAGGAGAATGTGGCCGCACATGCACACGAGCCACAGCCAAGAAATGAACCCCAGCAAGATTACCAGTGCCCAAAACACTCAGCCCAGCGCCCAACCAGACGTCACTACTAGACCCGCCTGGATACGTCACCAAGAGTGGCGGCACATTACCCCTCCAACAAAACTGGACTTATAAGATTCCTCACGGACGTGCGAAATTTTTGGCCTGTGCGCCATATAAAGCGAAATTCATGTCTGTATAGTAAATTGGCCTGCACGCCAAACCATGGGTACTGCAAACCCAGCATTTATATAACTCCGTTAAGTTAAAGCACTATTCAGATAATTATTATCAGTTAAATAATTTTAATTAAAAGTTCAGTTTTCAGTTACAATTTAGTCTGGAAATTATATGTATACTCTTCAGTCAGCAGACTATAAGATTTCAATTTTCATTTAATCCCCCCCCCCCCCCCCCCCCCCACCACCCCAAAAGAACGAACTTTCAGAAAAAGGGAGATGTAACATTATTCTCGTCTCGAAGCGATAGAATTATTTCCCTTGGA
>CM031613.1:20995451-21016993 GCA_018398815.1 Conus ventricosus
TCTTTTTCCATGTACCAGTTCTTAGAAATATTCTTTGACTTTAAAATGGTGACATTTCATTATCATGTTTGTGAAAACGTCAACACACCGAATGATCTGACAATAAACATAATTCAGTCAGTCAGTCAGTCCGTGTGTGTGTGTGTGTGTGTGTGTGTGTGGTGTGTGTGTGTGTGTGTGTGTGTGTGCTTTCTATGTATTAGAACTTTAGGGTTTTCATCATACTGCCAGCGATAGAACAAAGGAAACATATTTCGGTCAATCAGTGTGTGTGTGTTTTCTGTGCGTCACTACTTTGGTGTTTTCAGACAGACATACTATCACTGAGAGAAAAAACACAAACATTTCAATCAATCAGTGTGTGTGTGGTGTGTGTGTGTGTGTGTGTGTGTGTGTGTGTGTGTGTGTGTGTGTGTGCGTGCGTGTGTGTGTGTGTGTGTGTGTGTGTGTGTGTGTGTGTGTGTGTGTGTTCTATGTATCATAACTTTGCTGTTTTCAGACAGACATATACTACACTGACAGAACAAACACAAACATATGTCGATCAATCAATGTCTGTTTTTTTTTCTATGTAATTTGATATTTTCAGACTGAGACATTTTGTCACTGATAGAACAAACGCAAACATATGTCGATCAATCAATGTCTGTTTTTTTTTCCTATGTATCATAACTTTGATATTTTCAGACTGAGAAATTTTGTCACTGATAGAACAAACGCAAACATATGTCGATCAATCAATGTCTGTAGACATTCTGTCACTGATAGAACAAACGCAAACATATGTCGATCAATCAATGTCTGTTTTTGTTTCTATGTATCTGTCACACTGTCACTTTTGCACACGCGCATTCATGACAGCATTTTACTCCATACGCACACGCAATCTTTCCAATCAACCAAAAGGCGCACTACCGAATGTTTTTTCTTCTCCCCCTCTCTTTCGGGAAAACACTTTACTAAATCACATCAAGCAATTTATAAACAGATTTTATGCATGTATCTCTCTTTACACTGAGAGATAAACTCATTCATTCAAATCATGGCCTTCACATTACATTAGCCCAAAATCCAGACCAGGAGAATAAATAACTCCTGAAATCATCGATGTCATACCTGCATCAATATAAGACTCAAGACTATCACGATTCCCTGTCTCTCTGAGACATCGTATCGCCCCCTTGAATTCTCCCGTCACTGGAGATATGAGTTCCGGCTTCTCTCCCTCGACTTCTCCTGTCACTGGAGAGATGAGTTCCCACTCCTCTCCCTCGTCTCTCCTGTCTCTGGAGAGATGACGAGTTCCAACTCCTCTCCCTGGAGTCTTTAACTGCTGGGGCTGAACTACCAGTGTGTTCCCCACACCATGGCCATCTTTAACCACCTCACGGGGAGAGAACAGGAAAACCTTCATTTTGGCTCACTTTCGCCCTCAACCAGTTTCGGGCGAAAGTGAGCCAGATTAAAGGTTTTCCTGTTCTCTGACAAGTAAGACTTCAATACCCAAAAAATAACGATTATCTACAAACAAACATACTGTGCAGGGTTATCCGTTTTTAATACTAATTTACTAAACTTTTCAGATTTTAGTTTTTGTTTAATCCTATGTTTTTCTTGATCGTTTTCAATAACATCATTTTCGCGCAAACATTCTTCAAATGAGTCTCTGTCTTTCATGTGAAATACACTACAGTCTTTAACTGTTCTCTAAAGTCTTTTAAACTGAGTTATATTTCTGGCATAAAATCCACACACTTATCCGAGCATGTCTTCCGCTGAAAGCTAGTTTCGACAAAGTGTTTCTCTTTTTAACTATGTCTTTTTTCTGCTGAACAGTCATCTATAATAAATAGCGTCTGCGGTTCCCTCAAACAAATATAAAAAAGCGTTCTAGACATTCACTCAGTTTATTGCTGGGATCAACTAAATATATTTCATCATCTGCCCATATAAACCTTCTATCGTGATATGCTTTGTTCCATTTAAGTGTTGGACAGAAAATTACAATATGATCAAAATTATAGCGATAAACTGTTTGTAATAAGTCTAGGACAAATATTGTTTTTTCCACAACCAGTCTGCCCACAAATCATTGAACAATGAGGGATTTTATCATAAAGTTTAACTGCTCCATAGTTTTTTAACAGAACTTAATCTAATCCAGTTATTATTTTTATCATACTCTCCGTCAAAACTTGTTCAGTATAATAAAACCCTATGAGGCCTAAATGTGTAAGATTAATCCAATTCAGTTCTGTAAGATTGTTTCTATTTAAGTCAACATTGATTTTGTTGCTTGTTGTTATGATCTTAATATCCTCACCATTGTGAAGAACGACGACAACAACGTTTAAGACGTTTAACGTCTAAGTTTTGCCAGCTAATATTAATTCCTTTTATAAGGTCATCACTAACGCCCACAACCCATCCCTCTCCACATCTTTAAAAACAGAAATTTCAAATATCATTGTGAACGTGTCTCCTAATTTTCTGCTTGGAAAGAACTGTAATTTTGTAGAAGCTTTTTTTACAACTTTTCTTTTCTGTGGAGGCTGTACTGCTTTTTCCCATACGGCGTTATTTCAATTTCTTTACGACTATTGTTCGTCCGGCATAAGTCTTACATGTAAAGGGCCAGAGTTGATTGCCTTTTCTGGAAATTTTTTGCCGGCTTAAATTATGTAAATGGGCTTATGAATCAATATTTTTGTACAATTCTAAATATGGTTATAATGCCATTTGAGGTCAGGTTTTCGATCTATTTTATATTCATTACTGGCCAACATAATTTGCTCTAGATTGAGCAGTTGTATAGTTTAGGAAACTTTTGCTGTAGCCAACCTCTTTGCGTTTATAATCTCCCATCTTTAGTGTACTCAAAACCATACAAAAGAGCTATCTAACCATTTTGTTCAAAGTCCGCAACGTCTGCAAGGTCTTTTAATTCTAAAGTTATACACATCTCAGGAGCTAATGTAATCTCCTCGGTTTTCTGGCCCACGGCGACATATTTTTTAGTAACGTTTTAGTTTATTTTCCTAAAAATGTGCAGGTTATCACATTTCAAGTCTTTCCCTGTTTTGTCTGCAATTTTTATATTTAATGATCCAACCCTCCACAAACTAATCTTTTTAAACTGTATATTAGGGAAATTTGTATAATTTTTCATAATCGCAATTATGCATCTTTCCCTGATGGATGAGCTCTAAAACAGTTGGGGCTTCCATCCATATAAGTTTTCATCAAGGGCTCAGCTCATCCATTGACACATAGAGTATGATGTAATGCAAGGGGATCGAGCGGACTTTCTCACTCATAAGTAGTTATGGTCTCGGTTGTAACTCTAAATCTTTAATTGTTTAGCCGTATTGCTAACATTTTAGTAGCTTTCTATCAAATTAGGCACCTCCTTCTTTCTTCAGGCTTGATTTGTTAACATTGTTTTCAGTTTTGCATTGTTAAGTTGTGAGTAATGTCAAAGTTTCCATTGCTTCCCTTTAGTGAGCAAAACCCGTAATAACCATCAGGTATTGTTAAACGGCTAAATTTGTTACATGATTTGTCACTTTTAGAAAACCGTATTATCTCCTTGGATTCGCTTATTTTAAAACCTACGCTTTGTTAGAATATTTCATGGAGCGCGAACCGTTTTGCCCCGATTTGTCTAATCATTAGCATGTTCTAAAAACGAAGGACGGTCTTGAGTTGTTTTGTTACCAAAATTTTTTTAAAACAAATTAAAATTGAGTGCATTCTTAAACTATACTGATGCAAATATATTCTGTTGGGCCGCACTACAATCTTAAACAATATGCAAATGAGACGCTTGACATTGCTGTGACCCAGACTGCCTGCTTTTCATAAAAAGGTGAGTAATCCATTGAAGAGTATCTTAACCCCTATTGAAAACGAGCACATCCAGGAAAAGCGTGGTTTTTAGTCATCGATGCTTTTTTCAGAACAGTTTAAACGTTGCTGTGTTTGTGCATCAACTGGGTGTGTTGAGTCGTATGATGATTCATTTTAGATCCACGTTTGTTTCCTTTGGTGGTGGTCAGGTTACAAGATTTCATTGGTATTACACCTCAGACGTATTTTGACCTGAACTGCAAGCACCATTACCAATGACAAAAAATTTAATCAATTCAGCAACAGGATAGACATGATGGCTTTTGAAAGGATCTGTAACGAATTAATATTAACATCAAGACAGACTTTAGGACAAAAGTTGGATCTTTAATCATGGCCTAGGCGTCATTTATTTTCGGGGCTCGCCACTGATTGTATAACTATGACTGGCGTTATCCTTTTCAAAATTGTTCAGCCCTGGTACATAGAGCAAGAGCATAAAAAACAGCATGGACAACATTTGATCTTAGACGCTTCTAAGGGCCTAACTAGAGCGGGAATAGAACGAATAATACGTCTCTATTCGTACTTACGTTTGTGTTTGCTAGGCTCGCAAGCAAGGCAAGATCGAGCATAAAACTGATCTTTCTACTGGCTTTGACGCACACAAAACAATACTTAAGCAAATGTAGTGGACGCCATTAATTCTACAGTTGATTTACCTTCAAGTATTCAATGGGTACCAACATGTTGGTTTACAATTAGCAAGATCGAAAGTAAGACTGTGCTGTTGGGCACTGGTTTATACTGCTGCCTTCTGCCTCAGGCTCCAGATAGGAACAATAATAAACTTTAATAATGAAATTTTATAGCAGGCAATGAACAGAAGGTTGGGAAAAACGAACCATTTTAAAATTCTGAGCCAGTGATATTACAATACATAAAAGAACGCCCAAAGATTAATGTCATCCATCCACGAAGGGCAATCCAAAGTCATTGAAGACTCAGGCAAAGCTCGCGGACTCTGTTTCGCGATGACCATGAATATGAAAAAGACAGCGCTTGTTCTTGATTTATCTGGCATAGGATTATTTGGTATTTATTAGTACTAAATAGTAACCACTATTACAAGAACTAATGTCCTAAGTGCTCGCCCATAAGCCAACTACTTTGCTTGCAGTAGACAAAAGCCCAGCCTGACAATACGCCCCAATATTCCGGGTAAAGCGGTCCACGGCTTTTACCAGCTAATTTTTTTAATAAAACTGGCAAAGAAGGATCAAAGCTTGGTTTTTTTCCAATGATTTATCAGGCGGAGGCGATGGCGGTGGAGGTACTGGGGACTTTGAACCTCCACCGCCGCCTGTAATAGCCAACCACGTGTTACGTATTGCAAAATCCTAAGGCCGTTATAACGCTTGCTAATGTGACGCCTTGCTCTCTAAACAGCGATTTCGTATTCGTTTTCTGCTAGCGTGCTGTTGTCTTTCATATAAAATTTTCCGGTAGTTTCTCTTATTCTATTCACTGAGTTGTAATTGGTTCTAGGTTAGTATCAGCGCTTCTAGTTCTTGCTGATCTCTCCTTGTTCATCGATCTTTAGTCTGTGGGTTATTCTTTCTTTAATTATAGGCCCTAAGTTGGACGTCATCAGCCTCAACGAGTTTTCTTTTTCTCTTTTTATATGCTAATCTAGTTCACATAAGTTTTGCTAAAATTGTTTGTTAATTCGCCTATAAAGGTTCTTAATGAATTGATCAGGGCAGTTATTTCTCGCGTGGGTAGCGGTGAGTAGTGTATAGTCTTCATTGCTGGCTTCTTCTGAAAAAATGGTTTCTGCTTCTATTGCATTTATGATTTCATATGCCGATTGATTTAATTCTTCAAGTTCCTTCGTTTTGTATATTGGTGGTGGTTGGGAGTTTCTGCAGTGTGTTTTGAAGTTTAGAAACTGCCTCCGCCCGTAATTTCGGTTCTAACAAGACCAAGGCGATTTTGATCTTTCACACTGAGTCTTTGTTATAATTGTCTCTTGGACTAAAAACTTTGATGGGTCGGGTTTAGGATAGTTGTAAGCCGAAACAAGTTGACCTTGATCGTTTTTTTTACAGACGAGTATGATCATCTTTTAATTCAAAATCATTGGGTTCTATAAATTCGGAGAGTTCTGGGCCTAAAACTTGAGTAAAATGATTTAACCTTACTTTCTGTTAATTAATGCCGCATTGAGAGCGTTGAGCGATGTGGTTTAAAGGAATCATTTCACTCATGTGTCTCCAGGATCAAAACTCTTAATCTTCTTCATCTTCAATTCCTGCAATGTTTTTAAATAATTATTTTTTTTATTTTGCTTTATAAAAATGTCACAAGCTCATGGCCTCGATTCTTGACCCGCAGTAGAAGACTGAAAGAACCCTTTGGCGTGTAGGGAAAATATGCGGAACTATTACTGTTCCATATAATCCTTTCTATTGATGCAGATCAAATTTTACTGGTCATTTTCCAGACTAGCGAGCACATGACGTGATTGGGCAGCTCTGCGCGTCTTACTTTCAAAATAGCGCTCGATTCAACAACAGACCCAAATAATCAGGACAGTTGTACCAGAATCTGGGCGGGCAAATCGTTAAGAAAATTTCTAATAAACTTGTGGGGGCCAAAAGAAAATATTTTCTTTACACATGCAGACATTATTGTTATACCTATTATGATCTATGGCTAAACGGGACTGATATGGGGCTGGACTTTGCGTTTCAAGGAATTAGAAAATGAAGAGAAGAAGCACTAAAAATAGAATAGGTGCCGACAGTACTAAAGACGGGCAAAAAGTTATGTGGCGGTACATTTTGCGTTGGAACTCGCTTTTCCATTCCCTTAATTTTGAGTTGTTAAAAGCGCATGCGCCATACTTTAAGGAGCATTAAAAGACAGATTGTATATGAACTAACTTTTAATGAATACAAACGGGTTATCAAATCATACTGACCGAAGCAAAGTACAGCATTTCTGACATCTCGTTAGAGTTTGACGTTGTTAGCATCCCTAAATTTAGCAGGCTGATTGACAACTATATCAGTCAAATATTAGCATATATTACGAAAGAGTGATTCATTTCTACATATCCTAGAAGCAGGGCAGGACACTATAATGGAATTTTAGGTTTTACGCGTCTCAGCAAGATCGCTCTTAAAGGTATTTTATTGGCTGTGTGAAGGTTGAAGAACCATTCAAAGAGGAAGTGAAACGTTTTTTTAATCCAAAAAGAACGAAAGTACATTGTTCGATTGAGGCAAGTCTAACCAAATCTATGGGCCTAGAGGGCTTAAACCTTATCAGCATTTTGATGATATAAGAAAAACGGTTTGGTGGTGGGAGGTGTAGAAATCCAACAGTTGACCTTGTGGCTAAAAGATCTACACTTCACGGGTAAGACTTGATGATTATTTTAACCAAAAATTCGGTTGATGGATTGACCTAAGGTCAAGGAGGATTTAATCAGTTACATGGAAGGGAGAACTGTAGAGACGTAATAAACATTCAAATTGATATAAAGAAGAAAGAAGCCGATTATAAGAAACCGCTTAATGTTTACATTTGGTTTTTAATATATGATGCGCAGCTGAATATTGAAAATACAGATATATAAAGATATACAATACTAAATTTTTTTTTTTTTATAAAAAAGCATGTCTCTGTCTCAGGTTTAATCCAAATGTGCCTACAGCGCCGCCAAAAGAAGAGATAGTGAAACCCCTAAACATAAAAACCTTCAGATTTCACAAACATTACGCAATTGCAGCAAGTACAAGTGCAAGGGACTTTCAAAATACAGCAAAACCAAACGAAGGTATTCTGCTGCCTTAATGCTTTAAAATATGTTAATTACTGGAACATCGACTATAAGCGCCCTATCAGAGGAACGAGTGTTGTCTTTTAGCAACAGGTGTAGGTGCACACGCAGCTTTACTCTAGGCGGGTTGTCTTTAGCTCTCGGCCTGTGTTCATTAGCTGTAAGGCTTGGCTGGCAAAAAATTTAAAAACTTAACTCCAAAAGCACTCAGCTATGGTTTCTAAACTAAGAACAGCTAACTTAGCTCGTTCAAACTGACAAAAATAAAAGCGCTAGTTGACTCAAACATCCGGATGAAGAATTTAATCGTTACAGGCCGATTTTGATGACTACAAATGACAAATGTGTGATCTTCAAAGAAAGGCTGAGGACTCAACTTTTTCTCATCAGCCAGACGCGAGCAGTAATAAAAAGGAATGCTTAAAAAAGTAAACGAGACATTAAACTTGTCTCACCAGCTCACAGTAACAACAAAGAAGGGTTTGTATACTTTAGTTTATGAGTCCAAGCACATAAGGACCGCGTTTGATAATTGATTCTGATTAATGTATTTTTTTTTAATTTAAATAAATATTTTGAGTTAGAAAAGAAAACTCAACATGGCTAAGATATAGGTAGGACCGGACGAATGGTTTGAAGAATGCTGAGAGAAGAGCGTATTTATCTAGAGCACTGAATTGATATTGATTTAGAAGACATTGACCCAAAACAAACGTACGGCTAGTGTTGTTCATGCTATTTCTCAAGTTCCAGGTAAACTAACAATATACCGCCTGTTAAGTAATTGTTAGCTGTTTTTAAATCGACTTTGTAACAATTAAATGAAGAAAATCTAGAAGTCTGGGTCTCAAATAAAAATAACAGGTCTATTCTTTTCATAATGACTTAACACACGGTTGGGCAGACGTAATGCTTACACAGTTTGACGCTGCGCTGAAGGAAGCTAAAATGAGAGGCTCTGCGTTGGTAGAGGCCGAGTCTTAGAGATAAGATTAAAAACAGTCTACAGTAATGCGCCGATTGTTGGCAAGGGCTTACATTACGCTTCATCGAGAGTGGTTAGCGAAAAGCGAGCAGTTTCTAAACATAAAGAATTTCAGACAACAAATGTTTTATGTGGTGTGTTCTCGCAAGGCTGCATTATATCCGCAAAAACGCAGACGAGAGTGTCTAACTATCACCATTACATCAATGATCTTAACTTAGTGGAGTTGTCCTTTCCGTTGTGTAGACAAACTTGATCAGTTTGAAGACCAAACATAACCTTAAACTGTTATTGTATACACATGGGATGCAGGAAACAATTTTGTTGCCAATTAAAGTGTCCAAGAACAGTTCCAACATTAGGGCCAGCAAAATCATGTTTGACTTACTACTGATGCTTTCACCACGAGGGGCTACCGCATTACAACATTGATACGAACAATGAGGTAGTCTAATGCAGCATTTTCAAAAGATCATGGCAAACATGAATTCTGTAGAAAATGTTTTAACAAGAATGACATACTGTTAAGCCGCGAGCGAACATATAAAACATTGTTAAATGTTCTGTACGACTGTTTAATACAGAACTATATTACGCCCAATACTGGTTCTGAAGTTAGTATAGATCTGGAAACGGATGCAAACTTTTCTCCTTACGTAGTTTACGCAGACTTCGAGTCGCTTTATTGTTCCTTATGAAGGGCCAAGCGCCACAAAAAACTTCGAAAAAAACAGTCTTAATGAGTAATCATCAGATTTGTTCATTTGCATTCATTGTTGTTAGGTCAGACGGTGTCCATTCAGAACAAAATTGTATAGAAGGACCTAATGCTGCAGAAACATTCTTAAGAATGCATTGCAGCAACGTGCTTAAGGACTGTTTCTAATAATCTAAAACTTATCTGAAATCAAGATGACGCCTCTGAAGACCAAGAACAGTATGCCGCAGCCAACTCACTGTTGGATTGTGGTTATAGGTCTCTCATCAGACGCAGAGAATCCAACAGTAAGAGACATGATCACATTAGCGGAATGTTCAGATGGAGCAGCGACCACAGTAAATGCAATCTTCAACTAAAGTTTGATCATAAGAATGGTAGATGGCCATCTTCTTTCATAAGACTTGCGAGGTTTCGACTTCATCTTATATTGCAAGCAGTAACCACGGCGTCAGGGTCAGCATGCATTGCACAGTCATTCAGAAAAGTACATTGTGTTTCACTTTATATAACATGTCTTTTTATGACACCCCCCCCTCTTTTTTTTATTGATGGGCTGCACATGATGGGATCTTTAGAGGCACTGGCTATAGTCCTTAAAGTCCTGCCAATAACGGAAGAACATTTTGACTCAAACTCTTGTTAGAAAGGGCGTTGACCCTTTTGAGTACATGAACAGTTGGGGGAAAGGTTTCTTTGAAGAAAGTCACACTTCCTCCTAAAGGCGCGTTCTTTTCTAGTCTCAGAGGAAAGGACTCAGTGATTCTGATTACCCAGCATGCTCATGTTGCGTGGCAGAAGTTAGATTGTTAAAAACAATGGCGTATCGGACTCATACTTGATGGCCGATTGTATGTTGTTGGCGGACGTCTTTGAAAATTATAGAATAACCTGCATGATACATTATAGCCTGGATCCCTCGCGCATCACATTTCTGCGCCCGGGATGAGTTGGGGTCGTTTCTTAAATTTACTGGAGTACAGATTGATTTATTGTTGACCTACCATTGATAAAGATGATTGTAAACGGATTGCGGGGTGGAATTAGTATGGCGTTCTCATCATTACTGTATAAAGCAAACAACAAATACTTGGACGACTTTGGATCCAAGTAAAAGGTTAACTATCTCATGTTTTTAGATCGCAATAACATTCTGTATGGATGGGCAATGGCGCCAATCGCTTTCATACGCAACTTTAAAATGTACACAGGCGGCGATCCGAATTATATTCAAAACGGGGCCCCCCCATTAAAGTGGATTGGGCAGTTGAAGCCTGATCACACAGCGTGGTTTCATTCTAGAAGTTGACTTAGGAATATCATCATGAACTCTCATGGAACCTGCATAATGACTATTCCATGGCAGCAGAAAGTCTAAAGTGAATCCAGATAGCGCCCTAAACTGGGCCTAATCTTCGGGCATAAAAAATTATGTCTGCCATTCAGAATTCTACTATTTATTAAGAACCAGGTTTAAAGTTAACAGATGTTCATCGTTTTATATTGCTTTCGATCAGAACAGTTCATGCAAACCATACATCATGAAGAACTCTGATCTCAGAACAAATCACAAGTTGCTCAGAAAAAGACTTTTTTCAAGACTGATGAACATCTGCGGTTTTGGAAAGACTTTGGAGAATCCGCACAAGTGTTTAAAGTCGTCAGATGGTCACCTGAGAGAAACGAAGCAATTTTGATGACTTCAAAACCTAATTATCAGGACTTCAGAAGATGTCATGATCAGATTTTTGGCCATAATGATGAAAAAAAGAAATTCAAAATTAGAACCAAACCTGTATATATTGTGTTTACTGTTTTGGAATATCCAAAGCTTTGATGTTAGAGTTTCTTTATGACTACTTTATGCCCTCGCGATCCTGAGTCCAGAGTAATTTACACAGATACAGACAGTTTTGTTACTAGTTATTCCTACTGAAGACATCTATTAAGACATACATGGAAATCGAAGTGGCTAAAGGTACAGCAGGATGGTACGAACGTCCGATTACCCTAACGATTCGCCTTGCATTCAATTACTAACAAGAAGGTTGTAGGAATGATGAGGATGAATTATCGGGAAAAGGTGATCAAGGAGTATGTGGGGTTAAGGTCAAAAATGTACAGTTATTTCGAGCCATGGAGGAAAATCATTAAGAAAGCAAAGGGGAATTTCTCGCAGCGTTGTGCAGTCAAAAACATAGCATATGCAAAACTATAAAGAAGGAATTGTTTGGCAATAAGACTTTTCCATCATGACAACGTAAAAACTGCGATACTAATCTACATGAGATCTACACAACTGTTGTAACAAAGAAAGTCATTAGATAGAACAAACACAAAAAAGCGGTGTTTGTTTATCAGAGTTTTCATATGCAATCGGGCATGGAGGACAGCATAAACAGGGGGGTTTATAGTATTCATCAACTTTTATTATAAGATCAATCATAGCTTCATCCAATTCATTTTAATTCTTTGCTCATGGTTTGATTGATGCGTTCGAATTTTTTTTATTATTTCAAGATATTCTTTTTTCCCAATTTGGGGGTTTGAGTTGTAGGTGATCTGGATGATTTAGCATGCATTGATTAATCCCGAAAATGTTTCCTTAAAGCATTACACGCATGAAATGATTCCCCGTATCATTTTCAAGGTCTCTTCCTTTACCATTCTTGTTTCGGTTGCACTTTCCCTTCTGAGCTTCCATTTTAAACACAAATATATTTACGTAAATTATTAAGCGGAAAACTGTGTCCGTGAGGATTTCATGCAGTTCTTCTTACACAAAAGATCTTTGAGGAAGCTGGTCGTTGTGTTGTGTCAGTTTCTCGGAAATAATACACGGGCGAGCCAATTCATTTTTACAATTCTTTTTTTTTCATATGATCAACACTCCAAACTGGATCTGTTGACCTGATGCGAGTGTCAACCTTTGCTTTCCCCGGTGCGGTAAATAAAGGTACCTTCTTTCAAACCAAATGGTAATTGTTTGCGGATGAAGACTCCCTTCATCAGCATTTATTGTTTTTCTTTTGATTGCTTTTGTAACTTTGGTTTTAGCCTTTAAATTCTTCTTTATTCATTGCGCGCAAACTGAGGGCAGTCTTCTAACCCTTTCTGGTTGACGAGAATTGTCAATCAGCTCTCTGTATACTGGTAGGAGAAAAGTCTTTCGGCTAACTGTTTGTTAAGTTTTCAACTAAAGCCTGTGATCTGTGAACTCCTGGTAGCCTCTTTTAATGGTAACTTATGTTTTAAAATATTGTTTCACTTGGCCTTTAAATTCTTTTCCATCATCAACTGGAATCATGGCGAGGATAAGTTAGTGGCCCTGTTGTAGTTATATCAGTTGTATAGCGACAGCAACAGCAGAAGACTCTTTGGGGTTTACTGGTCTCCGAATTTGGTATTCTTGAAGCCATGTCTATGACTGTGAGTGGTACTTAATTCTTTTTCGTCTATAATCATTATCAGAGGGTTAATTTATAGAAGATCCATTTGATGGGTGTCGTTTGAGTTGTGTTCACAAATGTGTGTGGTCTCTGTATTCGTCTAGGCGCGGTAAATAAATTTGCCAAATCGCTTGTTTAGATAACCATTCTTTTGCTGTTTGTTCACTGACTCCAGCTGCTTGGCTTAGCTTTTGTATTGCTGTGATACCCTTCCAATATCCTTTGGGCGAATAATAGATTTTGTTTCATTTTTTATTCAGCCAATATTATGGCAACAAAATACACGACGGTCATACCAAGGCAATAAACGCGATTTCTTGCATCTTTTGTTTTTCTGATGGTTGATAAAAGTCACTGAATTTTGGTGGGGCAATGTCTGGATGGGTTTGCCTGTTACTAGATAATATTGTTTTATTGCTTGATCAACATCTTTAAATTGTAAGCTGCATGCCCTGTTTTTTCAGTGTGTCATTAATAAAATCTAACTGCTCAAGTCTCTGCTTTTCATAGGCGTCTTGTGCAGCTGCTAGTTGCTCCATAGCTTTGTTATGTCTTTTTCTCTCGCCGTCATCCCGCAGTTTACTAAATGCGAAATTACTTCCGCTAAAAGCAAGCGCATTCACCACAGCGCCGCCTATCATCATTACGAGTGAAGCCATTTTTTATAAATGTATTTTTTATTTACATATTTATACTGTCTGGAATTATTCCTTGCTTGACTAGAAAATCTTTCGTGGCAACCGAAGCTGCAATGATAGCAATCAGCTTTGCTGAATCCTCAAAGTCTAGTTTGCCAAGATCTGCTGTTTAATTCTTAACAGCTTTTACCAAGCATTGAGTATCCTACACTTAGGCCTCCAATAACAGCAGAATGGTATACAAGGTGGTAACAGTTTTTTCGGTGCTCATTTTTAAAAATAAAATAATTATAATTATAAAAAACATGAACAGTGATGATCTACTACAGCTACAAGGCAGCCTAAACCTTCCTGAACTTATGAATGACCAAGTTGATGACCAAGCTATTATGCCCAAAAAGGAGAGGTGTATTCTTTGGCAGCATGTGGGAAAACAAAACAGTTCCTCGGAACTGAATTCAGCATAGAACAGATTTCACCAGAGTCGTCACAAGACATTATAAAGTATCATAACAGTTTGAAGCGCAGCTGGGGTCTAGAATGGGAGAAAAGTGTGGGCAAACGGTTTCCTTTCTTAGTTTGTACAACTAAACTAGTCAGTAGATTTGCTTCTCCCATTGATTCTGAACAAGATCTAGCGTTAAGATTTAACTAGTCAAGATCCAGTATAACAAAGTCATTAGAGTCTCTAGATGTATCTATACTACAGATTTGGACATTGTTTAATCCGCCAGAGTTAAATCATGGATTAATAAACTGTTTAATCATATAGATTTTGTTTCCCTTCAAAATGAAGCGAGCTGGAAAATCATCAGAACCAGGAAACATTGAATCAGGGTGGAGAAAGAAACCAAGCCAGAAAATCAGCAGAAAATCAGAAAACACTGAACCATTTTGGGGACCAGTAAAAGCATCCTCATCCTGGGCGTGTAAAGCAGGAAAAAAATTAGCAGAGTGGAACAGACAAAAAAAAATAATGTTACAGAATATAACTCATCATGAAACATAACACCCCCAACGTCAGAACAAGTTGATTCAATGCCAGCTAAAAAAACTCCATGTGATACAAGGCCTACAGCACCAAAGTCTTCATGGAATATTGAACTTAAAACTGTTGCCATTTTTGGCACCCTTGCTGCTGTTGGGGGCGGTTATTACTGTTATAAAATATATACACAATGGCAGCCAAAACAAAAGCAATCAAAAAAATCTGAACCACTAAATACAAAAAAGACAACTGCACGCCAAAACCGCCAACAACAAAGCATCATTTTGATCCATTTATAATGCAATAATATTTTAAGAACTTAATTTTAATTTTTTTTTTATAAAAATAGATCATGGCGTATTATAAAATGATAAAGTCAATAAATAAAGACATGGAGTCTATAAAAGACATTTCCATAGACCAGAATTGTAATCAATGTGGTTGCTTAGGATGTAAGAACTTCATTAAGATCTATGCAGAGAACGCTAAGCAAGACATCCTCAACGATGACGCGTTTTTTGAGGCGTGTGTGTACTATATTAGGCATCTGCTATTTAAGATAAAAACATAGATTGTATTTTTTTGATAATTATAAGATAACTTGAATAAGAATTTAGTTGTACTTAAAGGATGGCTTAGTTATGATCTTGAGGTGACTTAATCAAGAACTTAATCAAGAACTTATTAAGAACTTGAAGTAACTTGGGGTGACTTGGGGATGACTTAAGGACAACTTGAGAATGACTTAAGTAAGAACTTGAGGATGACTTAGAAGTGACTTGGGGTAACTTCAGTTAAGAACTTGTGGATGACTTGAGTGTGCATGCGTGGGGTGGGGGTGGGGGACGTGCGTGCGTGGGGTAGGACAAAACACAAACAAACAACAAACACAAACAAACAACAAACAAAACACAATAGACAGTCCGGGGGTGGGGGTGGGGGGACGTGTGGGTGGGGGTGGGGGTGTGCATGCGTGGGTAGGACAAAACACACAAACACCAACAAACAAACAAGAAGTGAAACTACTAGGACCACTTCTTGCTTTGTGACTAAAACAGGCTGTGTCCCGCGCGCACCTCAATCAACTAGGCCAAGTGATCACATATGATCACTTGGCCTAGTTTGCCGCTGAGCTTTGCAGGTCAAGTGATCATATATGATCACTTGGCCTAGTTTGCAGGTGCTCCGTGCTGACGTCATTGGCGGCAGGCTGCAGCGCTTTGCAGGTCAAGTGATCACATATGATCACTTGGCCTAGTTTGCTGTGCTCCTCTTTTCTCAACCGAGCTTGCAACTGGCTTTAGCAGAGTTACAGCAGTAATTGCTGTAGCCAAGCTTTTATGGTAGCTCTAATCGCCAGTAGTAGTACATCCGGCATTGTATATTTAAAGCATTTATATGAAGATAGTGCTAGCCACACACTACTCCTCTCATACTGGTAGATGTACTAAGGTCTGCCTAACCCTATCTAGTTTGTTTGCCAGAACATTCGAAAATCGCCATTCAGTTGCATAAGGGCACTCTTGAAGGCAGATGAACTGGTTAGAATTAGAAAAGTAGAAAAGTATACACATCTTAATACACAGATCAGCTTGCCACATGAACACTGAATCTGTAGTTAACAATCAATCAAGTCTAATACAAACTGAGAACATTTTTACTTGGGAGGAACAGCAAAAATGTTTCAAATATAAGTTTTTTAGCATACGAATCAGCCGTGTTTACCTCCGCCTTAAGAAATAAACGCCATGTTTTTTAACATGGCTTTAGCTGTCTCAAGCCAGCTCCCAACAATCAACGCGTGATGGTTTGTTTTGCTTCGGCCAACTTTCAACAATGCAGCGCCATTTATTAGATAAAGAACCATCTCATCAATAGTCAAACACGTATTAAACCTGGCTACATCTTGTTTCATTTCCTTGAACCGACAACCTTTAAGATAGTCGTTCATTTCCAAAGCAGTTAGTTTACTTTTTTCGTTTTCTAGAAAAACAATCTCTCCGGTTTCACAACATGCTTCGCCTAATTCTTTCAACAAATACTCTAACATGCAGTTAAAGTAAAACTTATGGACACAAATAGCACAACCCTGTTCTTCAGTAACCATTTTAAAAACAACAATTAAAACACAGTGGCCACACCAGACCGCAGTCGAAACACAACCTTCTTGTTCAATAGTCCGAGCAAAACAATGGCAAACCCGGTCGTGTCACGTGACAGCCTCGATACGGTGTGTCGACATGGCAATCTAGAATTTTCCAAATCATTTTCTGATGCAATGTGGTGCAACCCAGCCGAGTGTGCTTCGTTTACACAGCGCAGGCTAGGCGCTCTGGCTGCAAACTGCCGCGAGCCGTAAATTAAGTGATCAGGTTTTAGCCCCGTGTCTGCCTGTCTGTGTACAAAGTGTGTAGTAGAAATTAGTCAGAAGAAGTGTGCGGATTTTATGCCATTTAATTGAGAGAGAAAGAAAGAGAAAGAGTGTGTGTGTGTGTGTGTGTGTGTGTGTGTGTGTGTGTGTGTGTGTGTGTGTGTGGTATTTTGTGAAACGCAGAACACGTATGTCTATGGCTCCGTGTCTAAATGAAAATATCCCAAGCAATCCTTCGCCACACGGCCAGGTGACGCCAGCCCTACCTTATGGCGCCATAATTACAGGTCATAGGATCCGTCCAGGGTACTGCCTGCCACAAACCCCAAGCCCTCTAATTAGGGGTGTTCGCACAGTGTCTCAGCCAAGTTTTAGTTGGTGACTGTCTCCGCAAAAATGATAGTATTGAAAATGACTGTATGCGCGAAATGATTAGGAAAACATAGTTTGAAGTCTTACTTGTCAGAGAACGTATAAATGCCAATCCTGGGTCACTTTCGCCCGAAAACTGGTTTGAGGGCGAAAGTGAGTCAGGATTGGCATTATACGTTCTCTTCTTCTTCTTCTGACTTCATTGTGTGAGACTGCGACTCTGTTGCCGTTGCTCTTGATAATGTGTCTGCAACATACATTTCTTTTCCAGGTTTGTATGTGATGTCCAAATCATATCTTTGCAGTCTCAACATAAGTCTTTGTATTCTCGGTGGGCATTTGTTTAGTGTTTTTCTCCAGATGTTTTCAATTGGTTTGTGATCTGTTTCCACCTTGCATTGTTTGCCATATATGTACTGATGGAATTTTTCACATGCAAAAACAATTGCAAGTGTTTCCTTTTCAATTTGGGCATATTTTTGTTCTGTTTTTGTGAGTGCTCTGGAAGCATATGCAACTGATTTTTCATTTTGTAGTAATGCACACCCAAGCCCAATTGAAGAAGCATCTGTAGTGATTTTTACTGGTTTGTTTGGATTGTAATGAGCTAGAATGGGAGCTTTTGTTAACATGTCCTTTGTTTTCTGAAATGCTTCCTCCTGCTCTTGATTCCATTGCCAGTCTACTTTTTTCTGCAAAAGTGTACGCATTGGTGCAGTGTAATCAGCCATTTGTGGAACAAATTTTCCAAGATAGTTGATCATTCCAAGTACCTTTGCAGATCTTTTTTGCTTTTGGGTGAAGGTATGTTTTTTATTGCTTCAATCTTTTGTGGATCTGGTTTGATGCCTTCTTTGCTTATGATGTGACCAATGTATTTGATCTCTTTTTGTGAAAATTCACATTTCTTTTTCTTTAGAGTGAGGTTGCTCTCTTGTGCTCTGTTTAGAGTTGCTGTCAGTGCATCATCATGTTCCTTTTGTGTGCGTCCTGATACAAGAATGTCATCAACCCAGTTATCAACTCTTGGAATGTCACTGAACAACTGTATGATGTTTTGTGGAATACTTCACTCGAACTAGCCAGACCCATTGGTAATCTTTTAAAATATATCTGCCAAATGGTGTCTGCATGCAGCATAATTTTGAGCTTTCCTCATCTAGCGGTATTTGCCAGAATCCACTTTGAGCATCCAGTTTTGTGAAAAATTCAGCTCCATCTAATTGTGCTGTAACTTCTTCAACTGTTGGCATCGCAAAATGCTCTCTTTTTATAGCTTTGTTAAGATCTTTGGGATCCATGCAAATCTCAAAGTCTTGTCTGGTTTTCTACAACCACCATGCTACTGACCCAATCTGTTGGTCCTTCTTGTTTTTCAATAACACCTAGTTTTTCCATTCTGTCAAGTTCTTCCTTGATTCTACCCCTCAGTGCAAAGGGGAATTTTCTTGGTGGCTGTATGACAGGTTTTACTGTTGGGTCCAACTCAATGTGATGTGGCTGACTGAGACACCCTAATTCTTGAAATAATTCAGGAAAATCTGTGTAGACTGTTTCAGCATCTACATTCAAGATTTGAATTATGTTTAATTCTTCAATTGATTCAAGACCTATGAGTGCTGATTGATTTGTATTTACAACAAAAAATTTCAGCTCTTTGTCCATCACAGAAAGTTTACAAGTACCAACAGTTTTTCAATGTCTCACCTGTGTAGCTAGTCAGTTTTGTTTTGGTCTTTTTCATTGCAGGTTTTGTGTCAAACTTTTTGTATGTCTGCAATGGCAAGATGTTTGCTTGAGCACCAGTGTCAATTTTAAATTTGATACTTTGGTTTTGAACATCTGCAGTGACAAACAATTCTTTCCCTTCTATTTTTGCTTTGGGTTTATTTACCACACCTACACTGACTTCACTCTCTGAATCTGTGTCAAAATCAGATTCTGTATCAGTGTTTAACCTGTCATCATGCATGCTGTGTACTTTTTTCTTTTTACTTTTACAGCATTGCTTGAAATGATTGTATTTTGAACACAATGTACATTTTTTACCAAATGCAGGACATTTTCCTTTAGAATGTGTATATCCACATCTTGTGCATTGACTTTCTTTCTCATCTTTTTCATCAGTTTTTTCATGATGCTTTTTTCCTTTTGCATTTTTTATGACTAACTTTGTGTTTATGTGATTTTATTTTGTGAATTTTTTCATCTGATGTTGTCATTTTTTGCACTTGTGATTTGGAACTTTCATGTGCTCTGCAAATTTCAATGCATTTTTCCAGTTTTAGATCTTTTACCTCAAGTAATTTTTGTCTAACAACATCATCATTCACACCCACAACTATTTTGTCTCTAATCATTCTGTTTTCTAAGTTACCAAAGTTGCAAGTTTTGGCAAGTTTTCTCAGTTCAGCGATGTACACTTCAATGCTTTCTGAACTGTCCTGTATTCTTTTGTTGAACAGGTAGGCTTCGTAGACTTCGTTGGTTTCACCTATGAAAAAGTCTTCAAATTTTTTCATGACAATGTTAATGTCGTCGTTAGAAACAAATCGAAGTAATGATGTCATGGAGCTGCTACAGTGCTAGCACTGAGTCTATTAATTTATTTGTATGACTTCACAGGACTGTACATTGGCGACAAGGATAAACAAAGACAGTAAGAAATAACAGTGACCTGGACATGGGCGTATGGCCAGTGGATCGCTTTCTAACTCTGAAAAATTTTCGTGCACTCTGAAAAGTCGAGCGTCGGCAATCTTACAGCCCTGTTGGGCCCTTTGCGGTCGGCTGGGCTATAAGCAACATTATCTTATCCTAAAATACTGGTTCACTCAAAAACGAGTAGGTCACCAGCGCGTATGTTAAAAAGTAAAATAAAATAACTCGCTGGAGAACATGGGTGAAATGTTTTGAAATCTGCTAGCCTCGCCACAATGAATATGACAGCAATGCCAGGGAAAAAAAAGACTGAACTATTACATTTTGGAGGAGATGAAGTTTTCGACATTTATTAACCTTTTCCTGAAGAATAGCAAGGAGCTGCAGACGCCTAGGGAACCGTACTGCAATCCTTAAATGATTACTTCAATCCCAAGAAAAACACAGACTTCAAATTTTTCAAGCTATGAACTAACGAAGTGTAGGAAGCAGGAAAACGAAAGTGTCGACAGTTCTTCTTCCATAGAGCACCCACAATCAACTCTCTGATTCTTATGTCGCTATATTGAAAGGGGGCCCACCCGTCAGCTACCACACTCGTCCACTTTTGTTAACCATCAATTGTGAATTTTAGGATGCTGATCATGAAATCAACTCTCAAATCATGCAAGGATGCTGTTCATCATGACTCAAGAGACGTGCACTACGTAATGTAACCATGACTCTCACTCAGACAACTTGTAGAAACTGCTCGTACATTAGAGTTGTCAGACATTCAAGCAAAGGCCATGGAAGGAGAAACAAAAGCTGTGAATGCAGTTCGTCACAAAGAAGCTCAACCATGGAAGATGTCTCATCCCAGCTTCAAGAGAACAACTCCGTCCAAAAAACAATTTCCGGCAGACGAAATCTCACGACCAACGACCGTGCTGATGGTGTGGTGGTCAACGGCATGCACATCAACAGTATTCAGCAAGAGAACAAAACTTGTCATGTTTGTGCCATGATCGGGCATTCTGCGAAGTGTGCCGTTCTGGAGGGCCATCCGTCTCTTCAGAGCATCAGGATCAGGATATGCACGTTGCTAGAACCTTCCTAGGTTATAGTTGCATCATCAACACAAACCTGCACTTGCTGCAAAAGTGAACAATGTTCAACAGAACAGTGACGCTTCATGCTCTTCTGAAGAAGAAGAATGTGTTCAGTGTTGAACGAGCAGAGACGAACTATTACACTATTAGATCTAGTTGCAAAGCGAGACGACTGCAGGCGGAAATCTAAACAAATCTTAAATAAATGTTAGCGAACCGCCCAGAGAACGTGGACAAATGAGTCACAAGACAAAACACAACGCGTTTCGACCTCTTAGGTCTTCTTCAGGTGAGACATAAACGAATAAAACAACGAAAATTCACTTAGCTTTGATCGCTTCAGATCACTTCACAGACTTCAGCGCAAGGAAGAAGGCGTTTTAAATCAGATCACTTCACAGACTTAAGCGCAAGGAAGAAGGCGTTGATTCAATGCCTTCTTCCTTGCGCTGAAGTCTGTGAAGTGATCTGAAGCGTTCACAGCTAAGTGAATTTTCGTTGTTTTATTCGTTTATGTCTCACCTGAATAAGACCTAAGAGGTCGAAACACATTGTTTTGTCTTGTGACTC
>CM031613.1:21017093-21057093 GCA_018398815.1 Conus ventricosus
AGTATGCGAAATGTGTCAACACACTTAGGAGTGAGTTTGAGGTCTGGGTGTTTGATGCGTGACAGTATTCGGATGTGTCTATACAACATTTAGGAGGAGTTTGGTGGTGTTTACTGTCGTGACAGTATTGAATGTGTTATACAACACGGAGTTGTGGGTGTTCGTGCTCCTGGTCATGTCCTCCAGATTGAACTCTCGGAGGTTGGTAACACCGAGGTGTTGGACTGTCGTGACAGTATTCAGAGTGTGTCTATACAACACTTTGGAGTACTGGAGTGTTCCTTGCTCCTGGTCATTGTCTGAGTTTGACACTTCGCAGAATGAAACCAATGTCCCGGCTTTAACCCACTGTCTGAGCGTGGATGTCCTCTTGAACTTGGTCTTGATCCTGGTGGCTGAAGATCATCCTGAGCAGCATCCGTGTCACCGCAGACAGTCTTACTGTCTAGCTCGGGCTGTTTGCAGGTTATTGATGTATGCTGGAACAAACATGTCCCCGCATACTCATAACCTGCCAAACTTGAGTACCCCCGATCTCACACTGACAAATGAAAAAAAGAAGCCATCCTCCGAACTGCCCTTTCCAGTCTGTGAGTGTCACACTGTCACTCTTGCATACCCGCATTCATGACGCATTTACTCCATACGCACACGCAATCTTTCCAAACAACAAAAGCGCACTACCGAAGTTTTTTCTCTCCCCCTCTCCTTCAGGAAAACACTTTACTAATCACAACAACTTGTAAACAGATGTTACACCTGTATCTCTCTCCGCACTGAGAGACAAATAAATCCGCACACATGTATCTCTCCTCACACCGACAGACAAATCAATCTTCACACATGTATCTCTCTTTACACTGAGAGAAAAAATAGTCTTCACACTTGTATCTCTCTTTACACTGAGAGATAAAATAATCTAGTTCCGCTTCTATAAAGCCATGGCCTTCACATTCCTTAACCCAAAATTCTGGACCAGGAGAATACATAACTCCCGTAATCACTGAGGACCTGCTGCCTCAAGTAAAAGCTTCCTGCTTTCTCAATTCCCTGTCTCTCCTCTGAGACAATATACTGCCCCCTCGAATTCTCTTGTCCTGGAGATACGAGTCTCGTCTTCTCTTCCGCGACTTCTTCTGTCTCTTGCGAAATGACGAGCTTCAACTCCTCTCCCTGGAGTTGGTACTGGCTGGGGCTGAACTACCGGTGTGTTCCCCACACCATGGCCATCTCAACCACCTCACGGGGTGAAAGTTGAAGGGCGAAGGGTAAAGGGTGAAGGGCTGAAACACGAATAAGGTTCGTGTAAGTAACCTGCTTCTCAATTCAACATATGAATTCTTTCTCTCTTTTAAGTTTTCCCCTGTAGCTTTCCCCAACTATCTATCCGCTCACCTGGTAATGACTGGTCAGCAAAGAGGACCACCGTCCTGACAGGTTCGAGTCTCTAGGCCATCTGCTGGGTTAAAACATGACTCTTTCCCCCTTCTCCTAGTGAGTGCATACTCAGTGTTCAAAACACATGACCAGCACCTTACCTTACCAGCCCTTGTTAAACTATCACTCAGTGTCACTTTCACCCAATGACCACATTTGTTCCTTGAATGAGTCATACTCACAATTATTTTGGGGACGCCCTACACTACAAGCCACATGAATATTCTTCCTTTAATTGTGGCACGGGGAAATGATTCATATCACTAACTACATGTGATGGAGCGTCACATGCCTTGATGTGAGGCTACGTCACATGACACCCCCCATCCTGGGATGAAAAAAATTTTCTCCAGAAAAATTTTTAAAGGATATACCAACTTCACTTAAACACATCTTCAGCCATGAATCTCAAAATGTGTAACCATCGCACATGATTCACCAATAATAATCAACGTATAGAATTCAATCATCATGATCCACCTAAATAGCATATTCCCAAACTTTCAGTCTTTCTAAAAAAAAAAATACATAATTGATCACCACATCTCACAAAATACATTTCACAAATTACATGGATAAAACAATTAGGGATATCAACAATTCAAAGCACAAATTGTGTTCATACATTAAGATGTGAAGCACAATTTCCCTTGATCTTTGTCTCACATCATATGCTTCAAAACCCTCATGAAAATGAGAATATTTCCAAGTGTACATGTTTCTCAATAGACATGTAAACAAAATAAACATAGTTTAAACATAGTTCTTTTTCCCACATGTAGTGTTATAGTCCATTGAAAAGTCACCTACTTTCCATTGTTGACAGTGACAAATGAAAACAATTGGTTTGTCTCATTGCACAATCAAAACATGTATATAACATTTCTAAAGAGTTATTTGCTCATCACACATACATATAGATTCATCTTCACAGCAAATAGACATAAATAGTACTTGATTTTTCCCATTGTTTACCAAAGAATAAATATGTATTACATCAACATCAAGTAGTTGTTTGCTTGCAAAACATATAGTCACTTCAATAAGCAAATTATGCATAAATACCACTGATTTAAATCGTCAGTAGCATACAATGCACCGTCAAAAGTGATCACACCCGTAATCATTAAGAAAGACAAAAACAGGAATAGTCTTTCCCTTGAAGATAGTTACATTTGTCCATGAATATTCACGCACGTGACAACAAATCTGCCATGACATTTTGTGTTCCAGGCACTGGTTCAACAGTAAACTGAATTCCTGCAATGCCAAGACCATCTTAATAACCTGCTGTTCTAAGTCTTTGACGATTTCAAGAACGTCAGTGGCCTATGGTCAGTCTGTAACTGAAACTTTCTTTCCAGTCAAGAACCTGGCGAACTTCTCACATGCCCATACAATAGCCAAGCACTCTCTCGACAACCTCTTTTTTTTTTTTGCAAACGGCAGGGGGTATGGTCTGGTTCGCACTGGTATTTCAGAAGTTAACTGAATACTATGGGGTTCAATACCAGTTACTGTACCTGGGGTATCCGTCAACACATCTGAAAGTCTTTCAAATGTCTTTGAGCTGTTCTGTTTGACTTGTAGACAAATCATAGACAGAACCACATCCTCATAGGTTTCACCTTTGATAGACAGAATAGGAAGGGGTACAACATCATCTGCACTGGTAGATGTTAACATTCCTACATTTGCTGTTTTCATAACCTTTGATCTGTCCCTGTAACGTTACATTGGGTACAAATTCATCACTGATAATGTCTGTCATGTTGACATCATTTCGGACACAGGACATATCCACTCAACGACTGATTGATGGCAACATTTGTACGTTCAACATACTTCTTCAACATGTTCACAGAAATACCTTCTCGTGTTTGCCATTTTGATCTTATAATTTACTGCAGAAAGTTTTTCGACCACCTGAAAAGGACCCTTCCACATAACACGAAGCTTGTTATGTTCATCAGTTAGTAGCACAAGGACTTTATCCCCTACACTGAAGGAACGTGCCTTTTGCTTTTCTGTCTGCAAAGACCTTGTACACATCAGTTTTCCTATCAGCTGACTGTTGAGCAAGCTCACATGCATCCTTCAAACGATTATGCAGTTCATAAACGTATTGGTAAACAGTTTTACTGTCAGGTATGTCCGTCTTTTTCGTCCATTGTGTCATCAATAGATCCAAAGGTCCCCTTGGTGAGTGTCCGAAAGAAGCTCAATGGAGAGAATCCCAGCGTTTCGTTCGGCATTTCCCTGTATGCAAAAAGCAAACCGGTACGAAACGATCCCATTCCTGGGGCTCTTGCCTTGCAACCTTTCTCAACATGGACTTTAACGTTCCATTGAAACGTTCAACCATGCCATTCGATTGTGGGATGATATGGCGTGGTTGAAATGGAAGAGATTGACAACAGTCTGTAAATTTCTCTCATGAGATCAGAAATGAATTGCGTTCCAACAATCCGAGAGAATTCGTCTGGAAGACCCACTCTGGAAAAAATTGCAAGTAAGGCTTCAGCGACAGATACTGTATCAATCTTCTTCAGTGGAATCGCTTCTGGATACCTTGTTGCTGTATCCACCAAAGTCAAGATATAGCGATATCCCGAAGAAGACAGTGGTAGCGGTCCAACACGATCAATAGCTACCTTTCGAAATGGAACGGAAATGAGAGGCATTTTGTGCAAAGGTGCACATGGGACGCGACCTTTCTGAGATGTCTTTTGGCAGATGTCACATGAGCGGCAGTAATTTCGTAACTCCTTTGTGACACCCGGCCAATAAAAGAATCAAGAACTCTCTTTAATGTTCTTTTGATTCCGCAGTGACCAGCGAACAATGCATCATGAGCCGTGTGCAGCACTGTTTCTCTAAGTGGTTTTGGAACCACAACTTGTCTGTTGTCCTTCCAGGTACACACCTGTAGAGAATGTCAGAGTCCAGTATGTACGTTGGTTTGTCCGTTGGTACGTCACTGACAGTCTGTTAGCAGCAGAAAGTATGTCGTCAGCGTCTCGTCTTTTCCCTGCATTTCTTTTAAATCATCTGGGGTAATCTGGAGTTCATCCAGTTTTGAGACTTTTAGCGGCTTTGTAGCCTTTCCTGCTCTATGACGTTTGATCTAGTACTCACAAGACAAGGAACAACACGATCCTCCAGCACCACCATGTACTGTAGCGGACCCTGGCAAATTGCCCAAGATCAAGTCGCAGACTGGGTTATCAATGACACAGGCGGTAAGAAAGCCGGAGTAGTACGGTGATGTCGACTGAAATTTTCGCCACGGAAACGTTTCAATCTTGCCTCCAAACGACCTACACTTTTGGACAGTGTTAGATACTGGTCTTGAAGGACGAAAGATTCCGTACACCAGCAGTAGTGCACCAGTGTCTCGCAAAACCGAAGCCTGCAAACCATTGATAGCTCCGTTTTCTAACACCAGTCCATCAACAGATTGATCTGGTGCCAAAACAAGGCCTCTTCACAATCAGTGGGAGACTAATGCGGGTTTTGAATCATTTGGTTTGAAAGGGCAATTTTTCCTCAAATGGAACTTGCCATCACAAAAGAAACATCGCATTGTCTGATCGGCAGCCGACTGATTTTGTGAACTTCTGTTCTGTCCACGAACTGGCCCAAAAGGTCTACGTGGTGGTCGTTGTCCACGACCTCGGAACGTTTGCTGAGGAGTAACGGTTCTTTCCGGCGGTGAGTACTGGTAATTGACGAAAGTCACTCGAACCGCGGAAAGATCCCTGTCCGTTCCTAGATGGATATCCTTGAGGACTCAAAAATGACCCACGATTTCCTTTCCTGTAACTTCCCTGTCCTGATGGATAGTACATGACGCATGAGACTCAAAGATGGAAAATTCTCCTTTCCTAGCCACGCCCTTATCTGGGTGAGCGATACAATATGATCAGCCATCTGACACATT
The DNA here is from genome assembly GCA_018398815.1 of Conus ventricosus. Lineage (NCBI taxonomy): Eukaryota > Metazoa > Mollusca > Gastropoda > Neogastropoda > Conidae > Conus > Conus ventricosus. The sequence continues at coordinate 21,022,474 of CM031613.1, forward strand.
TCCTCCACGTTTTCAAATTGCCTTTCTTTAAGGAAAGTGGCCAGATCTTTGCTCACGCTCTGGAAAGTTGTTCTCTAAGAGGAGATCTCGCAGTGATTGAAAAGTTTTGTTCGTTTTAGACAAATCGATCCATCGATCCAAACAATGACTCATACGGATCAGAAACGACGGAAACGATTCTCCTTTTTCAGGGCGCATAGAACGGAAACGTTCGTGAAAACGATCAGCAGAACATTGAAATTTCTTGAGGAGTTCTTCTTTCAACTGATCCCAAGTTAAATTTTGTTTCGCTGCAAGTGAGTGGTACAGTGTCAAAGCGCTACCCTTAAACAATGACGCAATATACAATGTCCACTTTTCCTTTGGCCAACCACAAGACGTTGCGTGACTATTCAAATCGGAAAGAAAACATATCAATTCATCCTTTTTTCCTCAAAAGTGGCAACTTTGGAATATATGCCGCTTTTGGTTGAGGCATGGCTGCGGAACCGACTGGTAGAGGTTCTCTCGATGCCTGTATTCTTCTAATTTCAGCATCAGTCTCTAATTCTAACTGCCTCAACTTAAATTGACGTCTTCAGCTTCAGCTTCCCTCTGTAATCTTTTTTCTTCAATTTCAGCTTCCCTCTGTAATCTTTTTTCTTCAATTTCAGCTTCCCTCTGTAATCTTTTTTCTTCAATTTCACTTCCCTCTGTAATCTTTTTTTCTTCAAATTCAGCTTCCCTCTGAGTTTATTTCTTCAGCTTCCCTCTGTAGTTTATTCTCTTCAGCTTCCCTCTGTATTTATTTTCTTCAGCTTCCCTCTGTAGCTTATTCTCTTCAGCTTCCCTCATGTAGTTTTATTTTCTTCTCTCTCTCTTAGCCTGTCTGCCTATCTGTGCATTGTTGCACATAGTTAGTAAGTTTTTCTCCCTCAAAACCCAAGCGTTCCGCTTGTTTAACATATTTATCAAAATCATCCATAATGAATCGTCAGATATAAACACCAAACAATCTCAAAGTATGAATAAAAATAAGGCGATATATGATGAATTATGTTTCACAAAACCGTAATTATAGTATATACAAATACAGAATTCAATTTCCCGTGTAAAACAAAAAACAGCTACTTAAACAGGGTAGATATGAAATCCAAGGAATGTATTTTTCCAAAAATAATTTGCAACTGTTATCATTTGGAATTTACAAATCAAAATGAAGTTTAATGCAAAACTGTTTTCCTAAGAAGAAATAAACGCAATACTAACGTTTTCTGGAAATAAATTCTTTATAAAGTTTTAGTTCTCAAATGTTCTTGTTGTCAGTCTTTCTTTCTTACTTATTTCAAACGAATTTACAAAACAAATGTACGCCTTATACAAAAAATGAATATAAATTTACAAAACAAATGGAATCACAACAATAAAAAGAGGGGAAGAAACACAAACTAGCGGAAATCCTACCTAAAATTATGAAAATGTTGAAAAGAAAACTAGATAGGAGCCTATTGAGGATGAAGGTTTAAGAGGTTTTGAAAAAGGGGGTGAAAAGAATGAAAGGATACACAGGACCGAATAGTGAGCAGAAATCAAGAAAGCAAAAGAAGCCCACAGACAGCACCCTAGTGGTCACTGTCTCCGTGAAACTGGAGACGGGAAAAACAAATCACTGCACAATATACACCACACTACAGTAATAATACAAAATACTAAACAATCAATCAATAAATGCACATTCACCCAAACTCAAAGAAAATCTCGCACCACACCCAGAAAAAAAAATAATCAAAGATAAGATGTTTATTTGGGCAGAGCGGTAATCAACTCCACCACCTACACTACTAGCGTGACGGAGGAGAAGTGATCCCACACTCTGAGGGGCAAGGGGAAAAATCAAACTGAAACAATAGGAAAGCGAAAGAAATAGATATTTATTGACTCCCCAACGCCATGTCCCCCTGCTAAACGCAGGAAGAGGTTGGGGCTATCAGTCCTGGGAAAGGGGACAAAAATTCTAATCCTCTAGGAAGGAAAACGACTCCTCAACGCCCGCCCCCTTGCTGCCAGGTTCGAGCAAGAGGAGGTTGAGGCTATCGGTCCTGAGGTGGGGAAGGGTCAAAAGAAATCCTACCAAAAAAAAAAAACCTTAACGGAGTAGAGCAACCAAAAGAAATGTCAACCACCCAAAACACATATAGAAATAGCAAAAACAACAACAAATGCAATATTATACACAATCAATAATCAACTAATTTCTTTCTTTTTTTCCTTCCCTCAAACCCTTGAGGGCACAAATAGAAATCCTTTTTTTTTTTTCCCTCAAACCCTTGAGGGTACAAAATATAAATTTTTTTTTTAAACCCCAAGGGCACAATAGAAATCTTCTTTTTTTTTTTTTTTTTCCCGGGGAAACAAACGGCAGCTACGCCGGTGAAACTGGAGTCGGGTCACCACTGTCACACTGTCACTCTGCATACCCGCATTCATGACAGCATTTACTCCATACGCACACGCAATCTTTCCAAACAACCAAAAGGCGCACTAACCGAATGTTTTTCTTCTCCCCTCTCCTTCAGGGAAAACACTTTACTATCACAACAACTTGTAAACAGATGTTACACCTGTATCTCTCTCCGCACTGAGAGACAAATAAATCCGCACACATGTATCTCCTCCTCACACCGAGAGACAAATCAATCTTCACACATGTATCTCTCTTTACACTGAGAGAAAAATAGTCTTCACACTTGTATCTCTCTTACACTGAGAGATAAAATAATCTAGTTCCGCTTCTATAAGCCATGGCCTTCACATTCCTTTAACCCAAATTCTGGACCAGGAGAATACATAACTCCCGTAATCACTGAGGACCCTGCCTGCCTCAAGTAAAAGCTTCCCTGCTTTCTCAATTCCCTGTCTCTCTCTCTGAGACAATATACTGCCCCCTCGAATTCTCTTGTCCTGGAGATACGAGTCTCGTCTTCTCTTCCGCGACTTCTTCTGTCTCTTGCGAAATGACGAGCTTCAACTCCTCTCCCTGGAGTTGGTACTGGCTGGGGCTGAACTACCGGTGTGTTCCCCACACCATTGGCCATCTTCAACCACCTCACGGGGTGAAAGTTGAAGGGTGAAGGGCGAAGGGTAAAGGGTGAAGGGCTGAAACACGAATAAGGTTCGTGTAAGTAACCTGCTTCTCAATTCAACATATGAATTCTTTCTCTCTTCTTTAAGTTTTCCCCCTGTAGCTTTCCCCAACTATCTATCGCTCACCTGGTAATGACTGGTCAGCAAAGAGGACCACCGTCCTGACAGGTTCGGTCTCTAGGCCATCTGCTGGGTTAAAACTGACTCTTTCCCCCTTCTCCTAGTGAGTGCATACTCAGTGTTCAAAACACATGACCAGCACCTTACCTTACCAGCCCTTGTTAAACTATCACTCAGTGGTCACTTTCACCCAATGACCACATTTGTTCCTTGAATGAGTCATACTCACATTATTTTGGGGACGCCCGCTACACTAGTCAAGCCACATGAATATTCTTCCTTTAATTGTGGCACGGGGAATGATTCATATCACTAACTACATGTGATGGAGCGTCACATGCCTTGATGTGAGGCTACGTCACATGACAGTGAGAAAGCTCAGGATCCATACGGCACGGTGCCCGTTGGAGCCCCTGCAACAGCAAGCTGTGGATCACTGTGTCAAATGCCTTGGAAAAATCCATGCTTAGGATGTCCCTCCGCTTGCCGCTGTTCACGTTGGCTGTAAGTTATGTGAATTCCAGGAACTGGGTCTCTCAGATCTGTCCTTCTGAAACGGTGCTGGTTAGCGTTGAGAATACTATGTTTCTTAAACGTTGAATCACTGCACTCACCATGATGCGCACTAGTAGCTCGCAGATGCTGCTGATGAAGGAGGCCGGCCGGCTGTTGGCAGGGTCATACCTTTGATTGTTGAACTGGTGGGACTTGTGCTGCCCTCCGGCATGCTGGCACTCTTCCTGACCACACTTGTGACAACTGTCCATCTCAAAGACTTACTCAGAAACTACTCGTTATACCGTATAAAAACCCAACCAACTAACCAACCAACCAAGAAAGAAAGAAGGAAAAGCAGCAGTAGCAGCAGCAACAATAAACAACCAATAGCAAGAACATCAGTGGGAAAAAGAGGTAGAGTAAAAGATAAACATCTACACGTTACCTCGCGCCGGGGCTAAACAGCGTAGAGGCATGTCCCCTGGTTGGTGGATTGTGGATCCCTCAAGCCTTGCGCGGGGGTGGAGTGGAGGGGGGTGGGGTGAGATTGCACTGGATAAATCGGAAGAAGGTGCTAACAAAAAGAGGAGGAAAACTTGGGAGTCCAAATCCGCGCTGTCTGGTGTACGTTAGCCACATATTACCAGGGTAATCAGACAAAGCATGAGCTGCTCTGAAGTCGGAATGTGTCGGCGAGGCCACCGGCAGACTTCCTGCAGTCACCATCACAGAGAAGACCAGACACTGCGCATCTCACCCAATATGGCCATGCTTAACATGGCCTGGAACGCGAAAGAAAGAAAAGATGAGAGGTACAATCGTTTATGATGAAGCTGTGTCAGTGGACCAGTCCAGGGTTTGTCTCCCTTTGTAAATCCATATACGCTACACCACATCCGCCAAGTTTTGAGACCACGCTGTGCATGAGTTAGAGCAGATGGAAAATGAATGAATAACTAAAATGAGAGAATTTAAGAAGAGGTCTCGTGCCTAAGACTTAGCAGATGTCTGACCTACGCATCGGCCAATGCGCTGGTCAGACTTGAGTACGTTCCTAACACTGGCTGTGCCATTATTGTCATTGTTATATGAGTGTAGTGAATGTACACATGTCTATGTATGGATGTGTGGCACGGACCACGAAGATACAACGATGACGATGTCGACGATGTTCATGTGGACTGTACATTGTCACAGGTCGGACAAAACGCCCATCGTCCAGACTGAGTTTTGGGTCAAGGAGATAGGCAGCACTGTTGGACCACTCACGCCCTGGACAGCCGAGGCGAGGGTGGTGTGGAAGATGGCAGCCGAGTTCATCCAGTTCATGAATGCAGTGCTTCTGGCCAGGAATGAAGGAACGCTTCCCAGCCGTAAGAGAGAGAGAGAGAGAGAGAGAGAGAGAGAGAGAGAGTGTGTGTGTGTGTGTTGTGTGTGTGTGTGTGTGTGTGTTGTGTACGTGCGCGCGCGTGCGTCTTGTGTGAAAAAAGAGAGAGAGAGAGAGAGAGAGAGAGAGTGTGTGTGTGTGTGTGCGTGTGTGTGTGTGCGTGCGTGCGCGCGGGGCGCGCGCGCGCGCGCGCGCGCGCGCGCGTGTGTGTGTGTGTGTTGTGTGTGTGTGTGTGTGCGTGTGTGTGTGTGTGTGTGTGTGTGTGTGTTTCGCTGAGAGTATGGATGGGTACGCATACATGTGCAATATTCTTGTGTGTGTGTGTGTGCGTTTGTGTTTGGTTTTGTGTGTGTGTCACTGAGAGTGTGGATGGGCGCATACGTACGTGCAGAATTCATATATCTATCTGTATGTTATATATATACATATATATATATATATATATATATATATATATATATATAAATATATATATATATATAATATATATATATAATATATATATAAATATATATGTGTGTGTGTGGTGTGTGTGTGTGTGTGTTGTGTGTGTGTGCATGCCTGCGCATGCGCGTGCGCGCGCTTGCGCGCGCTTGCGCGCATTAACAAGCAAGTACTCGACCTGCTCTTTGCCAGACAACCCTGTGATGACTATGTTATAGTCGGCAAGCAAACGTGAACCACCGTACAACCCCCACCCCCACCTCAACCCCCACCACCAGCCCCGCTCCTCCCCTGCTACTTTACACTCCCCCATGTCAGCAGTCCACAGGGCACTAAACATATCCCCTGTAGTGTACGGACCATGTTTCCCTACTGTTCTCAGAGAACTAAACATATCCCCTGTAGTGTAGGGACCATGTTTCCATACTGTTCTCTGGGAACCAAACCTATCCCCTGTAGTGTAGGACCATGTTTCCCTACTGTCCCTCAGGGAACTAAACCTATCCCCTGTAGTGTACGGACCATGTTTCCCTACTGTTCTCAGGGGAAATAAACCTATCCCCTGTAGTGTACGACCATGTTTCCCTACTGTTCTCAGGGAACTAAACATATCCCCTGTAGTGTACGGCCATGTTTCCCTACTGTTCTCAGGGGAACTAAACATATCCCCTGTAGTGTACGGACCATGTTTCCATACTGTCCTCAGGGCACTAAACATATCCCCTGTAGTGTATGGACCATGTTTCCCTACCCGTTCTCACGGAACTAAACATATCCCCTGTAGTGTACGGACCATGTCTCCCTACTGTTCTCAGGGAACTAAACATATCCCCTGTAGTGTACGGACCATGTTTCCATACTGTCCTCAGGCACTAAACATATCCCCTGTAGTGTACGGACCATGTCTCCCTACTGTTCTCAGGGAACTAAACATATCCCGTGTAGTGTACAGACCAATGGTTCCCTACTGCTCTCAGGGAACTAAACACATATCCCCTGAAGTGTACTGACCATGTTTCCTTACTGTTCTCACGGAACTAAACATATTTCCCCCGTAGTGTACGGACCATGTTTCCCTTCTGTTCTCAGGGAACTAAACCTATCCCCTGTAGTGTACTGACCTTGTTTCCCTACTGTCCTCAGGGAACTAAACCTATCCCCTGTAGTGTACTGACCATGTTTCCCTATTGTTCTCAGGGAACTAAACCTATCCCCTGTAGTGTACTGACCATGTTTCCCTACTGTTCTCCGGAACTAAACCTATCTCCTGTAGTGTACTGACCATGTTTCCCTACTGTCCTCAGGAACTAAACCTATCCCCTGTTGTGTACTGACCATGTTTCCCTACTGTTCGCAGGGAACTAAACCTATCCCCTGTAGTGTAGGGACCATGTTTCCATACTGTTCTCAGGGGAAATAAACATATCACCTGTAGTGTACGGACCATGTTTCCCTACTGTTCGCGCGGAACTAAACATATCCCCTGTAGTGTACGGACCATGTTTCCCTACTGTTCTCAGGGAACTAAACATATCCCCGTTGTGTACTGACCATGTTTCCTTTCTGTTCTCATGGAACTCAACCTATCCCCTGTAGTGTACTGACCAGTTTCCCTACTGTTCTCATGGAACTAAACAGATCCCCTGTAGTGTACTGACCATGTTTCCCTACTGTTCTCAGGGAACTAAACATATCCCCTATAGTATACTGACCATGTTTCCCTACTGTTCTCACGGAACTAAACCTATCCCCTGTAGTGTACTGACCATGTTTCTCTAAATGTTCTCACTGAACTAAACATATCCCCTATAGTGTACTGACCATGTTTCCCTACTGTTCTCAGGGAACTAAGCAATCCCCTGTAGTGTACTGACCATGTTTTTCCCTACTTTTCTCAGGGAACTATCCATATCCCCTATATGTACTGACCATGTTTCCCTACTGTTCTCAGGAACTTAACATATCGCCTGTAGTGTACAACCATGTTTCCATACTGTTCTCACGGAACTAAACATATCCCCTGTAGTGTACTGACCATGTTTCCCTACTGTTCTCACGGAAAATAACATATCCCCTATAGTGTACTGACCATGTCTCCCTACTGTTCTCAGGGAACTAAACATATCCCCTGAAGTGTACTGACCATGTTTCCCTAGTGTTCTCACGGAACTATACATATCCCCTGTAGTGTACTGACCATGTTTCCCTACTGTTCTCAGGAACTGAACCTATCCCTGTAGTGTACTGACCATGATTCCCTACTGTTCTCAGGGGAAATAAAACCTATCCCCTAGGGTATACTGACCATGATTCCCTGCTTTTCTCAGGGAACAAACCTATCCCCTGTAGTGTAGGGACCATGTTTCCCTGCTGTTCTCAGGGAACTAAACATATCCCCTATAGTGTACTGACCATGTTTCCCTACTGTTCGCACGAAACTAAACATATCCACTGTAGTGTGCTGACCATGGTTCCCTGCTGTTCTCAGGGAACTAAATCTATCCCCTATAGTGTACTGACCATGTTTCCCTACTGTTCGCACGGAACTACACATATCCCCTGTATGTACTGACCATGTTTCCCTGCTGTCTCACTGAACTAAACATATCCCCTATGTTACTTGACCATGTTTCCCTACTGTTTCTCAGGGAACTAACATATCCCCTGTGTGTACTGACCATGTTTCCCTCTGTTCTCACTGAACTAAAAAATATCCCATGTAGTGTACTGACCATGTTTCCCTGCTGTTCTCACTGAACATATCCCCATGTATTTACTGACCATGTTTCCATACTGTTTCTCAGGGAGCAAAATCTATCCCCTGTAGTGTACTCACTATGATTCCTCACTGTTCTCACGGAACTAAACCTATCCCTGTACTGTAAATGACCATGTTTCCCTGCTGTTCTCAGGGAACTAAACCTATCCCCAGTAATGACTGACCATGTTTCTCTACTGTTCGCACGGAACTAAAGATATTCCCTGTAGTGTGCAGACCATGTCTCCCTGCTGTTCTCAGGGAACTAAACATATCCCGTAGTGTGCTGACCATGTTTCCATACTGTCCTCAGGAACTAAACATTCCTCTATAGTGTACTATAGTGTACGGACCATGTTTCCCTACTGTTCACACGGAACTTAACATATCCCCTATAGTGTGCGACCATGTTTCCCTGCTGTTCTCAGGGAACTAAACATATCCCCTGTAGTGTACTGACCATGTTTCTCTACTGTCCTCAGGGAACTAAACATATCCCGTGTAAAGACTGACCATGTTTCCCTACTGTTCTCAGGGAACTAAACATACCCCTGTAGTGTACTGACCATGTTTCCCTGCTGTTCTCAGGGAACTAAACATAAACCCCCCGTAGTGTACTGACCAGTTTCCCTACTGTTCTCAGGGAACTAAACATATCCCGTATAGTGTACTGACCCTGTTTCCCTACTGTTCTCAGGGAACGAAACATAATCCCCTGTAGTGTACTGACCATGTTTCCCTGCTGTTCTCAGGGAACTAAACATATCCCCTGTAGTGTACTGACCATGTTTCGCTACTCTTCTCACGGAACTAAACATATCCCCTGTAGTGTACTGACCATGTTTCCTTACTGTTCTCACGGAACTAAACCTATCCCCTGTAGTATACTGACCATGTTTCCCTACTCTTCTCACGGAACCAAACATATCCCCTGTAGTGCACTGACCATGTTTCCCTACTCTTCTCACGGAACCAAACATGTCCCCTGTAGTGTACTGACCATGTTTCCCTACTGTTCGCACGGAACTAACATAACCCCTGTAGTATACTGACCATGTTTCCCTACTGTTCTCAGGGAACTTAACATATCCCCTGTAGTGTACTGACTATGTTTCCCAACTGTTCTCAGGGAACTAAACATATCCCCTGTAGTATACTGACCATGTTTCCCTACTGTACTCACGGAACTAAACATATCCCCTGTAGTGTACTGACCATGTTTCCCTACTGTTCTCACTGAGCTGAACATATCCCTGTAGTGTACTGACCATGTTTCCCTACTGTTCTCAGGGAACTAAACATATCCCCTGAAGTGTACTGACCATGTTTCCCTAGTGTTCTCACGGAACTAAACATATCCCCTGTAGTGTACTCACCATGTTTCCCTACTGTTCCCAGGAACTAAACATATCCCCTGAAGTGCACTGACCATGTTTCCCTAGTGTTCTCACGGATCTAAACATAACCGCTGTAGTGTACTGACCATGTTTCCCTACTGTTCTCACGGAAAAACAAACAACCAACCAACCAAGCAACCACCCACCCACCCAACCATCCAAATCTGCTATGAATTTGCAGGTACAAGTCCTGTAGTAAGGGAGCCCCCTTCCCCCATTCCCTCTGCCCCCTCCCGCCCTCCTCCCCCCCCCCCCCCAACCCTCGTTGCGCACTGACATCGACCAGTAAAGTACAACTGATATACAACCAATATGTATCATAAACACAACGTAACACTTTGTTGTTGTTGTTTTTTTCTCTGGCAGAATAAGAAAGTAGAGGCCAGTACCGCCCCCAGAATATCCACAGCAGTATTCGTACACTGATAGGTTGTCCTCCACCAAATTATAGACGACATTATACTCATTGCAAGGGCGATGGAGAGCGTGGCAAAATAGAAATAATGATAATAATAATATTAATAATGATGATGATTATTTACGGTGCTTAATCTTATATCATAAGCCCTAAGGGCTTACACATACAGAAAAGGTTAAAGAAAACATAAATGAAACCAATAAGAACATGAATATTACAGTAAGTACCATGCACCTGCAAACAAGGGTGCATATTGACACCCACCCACGGGGACACACACACACACACACACACACACACACACACACACACACACACACACACACACACACACACACACATGTAAAAAGTAGGGGAGTTTCGCTGGGGTGGAGGTGAGAATGGGGTGGGGGGGTTGGTGGTAGGGGGTAGCAGGAGGGGTATTACTTTGTCTTTCTATACTAGAAAACGATCTAATGTGTACATTCTACGGTTGTCCTTTTTTTTCCGATCTATAACCCTTTCCTCGCTTCCCTGTTCCACCCCTGTGACTAGACTTCTTAACATGCACGTGGTCCTCCCATCCCCCCCCACCCTTCCCCCTCCTCCTGGACTAACTGTTTGTTTCCGTTGTGTGTTTGTTTGTTGTTGTACTGTCTGAAGAAGAACGAAAGGCCCAAACTCCTTACTTCCATAGGCCCAAACTCCTTACTTCCATAGGCCCAAACTCCTTACTTCCATAGGCCCAAACTCCTTACTTCCATAGGCCCAAACTCCTTACTTCCATAGGCCCAAACTCCTTACTTCCATAGGCCCAAACTCCTTACTTCTATAGGCCCAAACTCCTTACTTCCATAGGCCCAAACTCCTTACTTCCATAGGCCCAAACTCCTTACTTCCATAGGCCCAAACTCCTTACTTCCATAGGCCCAAACTCCTTACTTCCATAGGCCCAAACTCCTTACTTCCATAGGCCCAAACTCCTTACTTCCATAAATAACAAACCAGCAGGCTGGCTCGTGCTGCCATGATGAAATAATTACAGGCCCTCGTGCTGCCATGATGAAATAATTACAGGCCCTCGTGCTGCCATGATGAAATAATTACAGGCCCTCGTGCTGCCATGATGAAATAATTACAGGCCCTCGTGCTGCCATGATGAAATAATTACAGGCCCTCGTGCTGCCATGATGAAATAATTACAGGCCCTCGTGCTGCCATGATGAAATAATTACAGGCCCTCGTGCTGCCATGATGAAATAATTACAGGCCCTCGTGCTGCCATGATGAAATAATTACAGGCCCTCGTGCTGCCATGATGAAATAATTACAGGCCCACGTGCTGCCATGATGAAATAATTACAGGCCCTCGTGCTGCCATGATGAAATAATTACAGGCCCTCGTGCTGCCATGATGAAATAATTACAGGCCCTCGTGCTGCCATGATGAAATAATTACAGGCCCTCGTGCTGCCATGATGAAATAATTACAGGCCCTCGTGCTGCCATGATGAAATAATTACAGGCCCATAACTCCAAACGAATGTTCCGTGTTGTCATTTTTTCGGGCGCTGCCCGATGTTCCAATGTTCAACAGTCCGAAAAGTCAATAGTCCGACGATTTTTGTTCCGACGTAGCGATTGTCGACACCCATTCTGACTATCGATACTTCGGAATTTCGAAACAATAATCTGTTTCAACAGTCCGAAGAAGCGTTTATCCGACACTCCCGATGGAAATTTTTTCCGACGTGTCGATGATCCGAAAGTTAATGAACACGTTTTAAAAGGGTTTTTTTTCTTGTTGTAACTGTGGTCACTGTTGTATATATATATATATATATATATTATATATATATATATATATATATATATATATATAACAATAATGAATACTTATATAGCGCCTATTCTCGGCTAAAGACCAAGCTCTAAGCGCTTTACAATCAACACTCGTTTACACAACGGGCTGCCTACCTGGGTAGTGCCGACTGAAAAGCTGCCAGCTGGCGCTTCATTCAGTCGTTTCCCGTGTCATCCAGTCAATATCATTCAATATCGATCACTCATTTTCCTTACTTCCTTCATTCTTTCCATTTCTCACGCAGGGTGCATGCTATGGGTAACATGTCATCCATACCAACGGCCAAACTGGCCTACTCTTCCGAAAGTTGGTGATGGGATTTTACGTGTGTGCGAGATGTTGTCGCCCCCATGTACATTTTACATAGATATATACATCTGTATGTGTGTGTGTGTGTTTGTACATATGCATTTGTGCGCACGCACGTGCGTGTGTTTGCGTGTGTGTGTGTGCGTGCGTGCGTGCGTGTGTGTGTGTGCACGCACACACACATGGATGCGCGCAAGCTCGCGCACGCATGTACAAGCACTAGCTTACACACAAACACACCCATGCACACCCGTACCGACACACACTCACGGGCACACTCCCCCCCCCCCCCACACACACACACGCACACCATTCATCAATACAAACCTACATACAGGGTCGAACTTTAGTTAAGGACCACTTATACACAGTCTCACAAAACATAGAAAGAAAAACCGACATACGACAGAAACTTTATAAATGTTTAATTTCATTATCAGTGAACATTTTGTCACTTTCATCGAAAAAATCATTCTTTCTGATTAGACAGGGGAGCCTGAATGAGACTACCCCCCAAAATGACATTCACAAAAAGAGTGTTTCTTTACAGTCTGATCAAAACCGAGTGTGCCCCCCTCGTGCTGCCACACAATCCACACAGCGCTGCCTCATGGTGTTGACTGTTCTTGTAATGAGTGCCTGGGGGAGGTTTGCCCACTCCTGCTGCAGGTAGTGCAGCAGCTCCTGTCGATTTGCCGGAACAGGGTGATTTTCTTGAACTCACCTCCCAAGCTCGCATCAGATGTTCTCAATAGGGTTCATGCCCCGGCTGTTTGCCGGCCATGGCATCCTGGTGATGCCAGCTTGCACCACAAAAGTGTTCACGGCTCGACAACGATGTGGGGTGGCATTATCGTCCATGAACACAGCCTGAGCCCCAATCTGCTGGAGTGCTGGGACAACCAAAGGCCGTAAAATCTCCTGCAGGTAGCGTTGGCCGTTCAGGTTGCCATCCACATGGTACAGGGGAGTCTTGTGGTGACTGCTGATGCCCCCCCATACCATGACGGAGCCACCACCAAAAGCGACAACCTCCTGGATGACGTCATCTGCCAGCTGCTCCCTGGGACGCCGCCACACTCGAATGCGTCTATCTCGTGGCTTCAACTGGAACTTGGACTCATCTCATCGGTGAAAAGCACCATCCGCCACTGAGCCCGAGTCCATGTTCGATGAGCTGTGCATCAGGCCAGGCGACGTGCCCGGTGGGCCGCAGTCAGTTTTGGTTTCCGGACTGGGCGCCTTGCTCGAAGGTTGGCAGCATTGAGGCGCCGCCGTATGGTCATCTCACACACTGCTGTGTTAGTGGCAGCTTGGAGCCGACGCCTGATGGTGTTGGAGGTGGTGGTCCTGGTCCGAAGAGCATGTCTGCGGATGAACCTGTCATCTCTTGCAGTGGTCTTCTTTGGCTGGCCTGGACGGGGTCTCTCTTTGACAGTTCCAGTGGCTTGAAAACGTTCTCTCAGCCGAATGATGACGGAGTGGGACACTTGTAGTCTTCTGGCCACTTCTCGAACGCCAACTCGATCCTGCAGCCATGCAATCGCCCGGGTCCGGTCAAAATCAGACAGCTTGCGTCTTGGAGGCATTTTTGTGTAATGAAGAATTATGCACGTTGGGCTGCTTTTAGGGCCATTCGAGTCAGTAAAATGCTCTGCAATGCATTGGTTTTTGCACGTGCATGTGGAATTTCAGTGCAAAACCGTTTGAAGTAGTGTTCACTCTTGCTTAAAAAACAAGCAATTTTGACAACAATCTGCAACTTTCAACCCCCCCTCTGCATGCCGCACGTGACAATAAGACAGCTTTCGCAAGCTTTGCGGAATACTCTGTTAACCCCTTAAACCTTTCCCAGTCGAATTCTTCGAAAAAATGCATTGCTTGTATTTTTGGCCAATTTAAAAAGAAAGGGCCTTTTTTTCGGGGTGGTCCTTAATTAAAGTTCGACTCTGTATATACCTTCGCGCATACATGCATACATACATACGTACGTACGTACATACAAAAATAAATGCATACATACATGCATACATACATACATACATACGTACGTACATACACACATACATACATACATGCATGCTTGCATACATACATATATGCATACATACGCACACGCATACACATACATACATACATGCATATATGCATACATACACGCTTAATTACATACATTCAGAGAGACATAGAAAGAGAGACAGAGACACACACACACACACACACACACACACACACACACACACACAGAGAGAGAGAGAGAGAGAGAGAGAGAGAGAGAGAGAACTGTTAAAATGTACAATGGGGGCGACAATTCGTGCCGGCCAGGACGGCATGAATTGTCGCCCGACAGAGTGGATTTGACACAATGCTATTTCCGGCACGGATTGTCGCCGGCGACAATCCGTACCGAGGCGACAATCCATGCCGTAAAAGGCGAGCTTACGTGTGCCAGTGCCTTTCGGACTATCGACGCGTCGAACTTATGCTACGTCGGATTTATTTTTTTTGAAAATCAACTTTTCGGACTATCGAATCGTCGTACTTATAACGCCTCGGACAAAAAATTTCTCGGACTATTGCTTCGTCGCACTAATGCACCACTTTTTTTCGGACTATCGCTACGTCGGACTTTCGGCCTTCGGACTATTGATACATCGGACACTGAACGTCGGAACATCGGACCCTAACCATTCTTTCTGCTACGCGATTTGGTGGCCGTAAGCGGTATCCATCGGGAGTTATGGGCCTGTAATTGTTTCATCATGGGAACAAGAGTTACCAGTTTGTTCCCAGACTAGTATGTTATCTGTTGCTCACCGTCCCTGCTTATTTCAGATTTCCCGTCGTAACTTCAGTGGTGTTTTTTTTTAACTTTTTTTTTACTCTCTTCAAATTACACTTTTATTTTCCATTGAAGTTTCTGGACAGAATAAAAGACAGATAATAACAAGACGCAAAGCATATAAAGGTACTCCCAGTTTATCTTGAATACGCGTGTACATGTCAAGAGCATGTTAACTCTGAAATACCCATGATCTACCGGTCAGTTAAGAGATCTAAAGCTATTTTAAAATCCGTCAAATACAGTACTTCCATAGATATTTGTCAACTAAAGAAACGTCACAATCTAACATGCGTCATAATGCATTTCGTCACTGAGATATTCCATAAAGAAGACAAACCGTTTTGGGCCGTTATAGCCATTAGTAACGGCTATTCTGGCAAAATAAAACATCGGGCATCATCCGTGACCCATAATGAACATACCTAGAGGGTTTCAGAAAGATTGACCAAGACTTTTGTCTGGAGCGAGTGGAACATATTTTGACCACGGACAGACGCACAGACAGACAGCATTTCTTCGTTCCCACTGTAAAGTACTCCCTGTTCTATGAGAACTGGGAGTACAAAAAGGAGCAACAGACACAAATCAAACACAGCTCTCCCTTGAAGGATGCTGGCGTGAGAGGTCAGCGTCATTGGGCGGCACAGACAACCTTCCAGCCATGTGGGTGACGACGGGTCTAGCCTGTGTCGCCGGGGGACGGCTCCTGGAGGTGTGGGGCGATTGACGAAGGAGCGCTGCCTGACTGCGACTACCGTGGCCTGGAATACCGTGCTGTTTTAAGGGGTGACAGACATGGGGGCACTCCTTACGGGGTTGGGCTGAAAAATTGCCCTCTCGGCCGCAGTCAGCGAGTGCCCGCCAAGTTTTAGGGACTCGTGCAGCGCTCCAGCGACTTTCGTCCTGCTCCCTCCTGAGGCGGCCTCACGCGGCACAGGACCGTCGCCACCCGAGCATGAAGAAGGCCGCCCGGTGGTCCTGAAGACAGCCTGATGTTTGGGGGACAGCAGGCAACACACACCGACGCCTACCGTCGGTCGACCAAGATCCAGAAACTGAACCAACGTTCAAGACCAACTCCACCAAACTTGAACCAACTTTCAAGAAGATAATGACTAGAATTGAGCCAATGTTCAAGAGGAACACGAGCTCTGGGAGACAAATGCGACGACCCTCACTGAAACTACCCACTACTGCCAGGCGACAACTGTTGCCACAAATATGCAGACTTTTGTCTGCATGAACCTTGTCCTTAAGGGCCTCAGGCTAATAGGACGTTAATCTCACCATCAAAGCAAAAGCAAATAACACACACACACACACACACACACACACACACACACACACCACACGCACACACACACACAAGAAAAGTATGAATAACTGCCAGCCATTCCCATGAAAAAATTATATATAATTCAAATAAAAAAAACAACAAACACCCAAAGCATTTTACAGAAGCGCTTTCGGTTTTTGCTAACCTTCCTCAGCTGACCATGTAAGTTGGCGTCAAAAAAATAGTTGACGTAATGTGTTTTTTACGTCATTAATTCCCCCCCCCCCCCCCCTCATTACTGTATGGTAAATTGTGATGCCTGGGTGAAGTCATGATTCAGTGAAGGCCAAATTCCCAGGGCAGATTGTTCATGTGAAACTAACTAATCCCACACATTGAGACCAAACGGGTAGTTGGTCTTCAACTTGTGTCTCCACATCCTCTCTCTGTCTTTTCTTTTCTGTGCATCAGTGGTCTTTATGAGTTCAATCACACATTTTAAATCTGACAGCTGGTGTCCAGGTCCACAAAAATGGCGTGCCACGAGTGTATCTTGCTTTCTGATGATGTCAGAGCGATGACCACTGAAGCGCGTTTGTAGGGTGTTTCCCGACTCACCAACATACTGCACATCCTGGCAATGTCCACAATTGATCAGGTACACTAGGTTGGTACTTTTACACGTAGCTGAGTCCCATATTTGGAACTGGTGACCCGTGCAAACACTCATGAAGGAGGTCGTTTCCTCCAGCCAGCTAGGCCAGGTGTTCCTTGCACAGAACACATCGTTTCGCTGTGCATTTGAAGCAGCCTGGTACCAAAGAATCTGTAGCAGACGCTTGATGTTGCACTGCTGGTGCTTTGCTGGGCATCAGAAGGTTCCTCAGATTGCGACAGTTACGCTCACCAACAATTGGAGGTTTGGGAACGGCTCTCTTCATGCGTCTACTTCTGTGGAGCTCCGTCATTTTTCCTTCAGCCGAAAGGCCGGAGGAGGGTTGGAAGGGTTATGGCGGATAACAAATGGCACCCTGTCTGACTGATGGTTCCTCCATTGGTACTGGAGTGCATCCTTCCTGGGAAGTGTCTGTGCCTTGTTGATGGCAGAGTCCACCAGAGCTAATGGATAGCCACGGTTATGTAGGTAGGTTCTCAGCTCTGCATCGTTTCAGGAACACATCTTTACAACAGATTCTTCGCAGGCGGATAGTCTGCCCGTAGGGGCCATTTTTCCGTCCCATTCGAGACACTTAGTTAAAGGGCCAAATAAACGAGGCTTACACATTTCTAATCCAACATTTTTGTTATTGTAGTCCAAGCAGAGGCATATATCAAACTTGTCTACTAGTTAACTAGGGAAAATTAAGTTTCCAGAAAGTAATGACGTCATTTTTTGCACAATTGTGTGTGTGTATGTGTGTGTTGTCATTGTTTGAATATCGCCTGACCACTTGTGTACAAGCTTTCATGCCGTATCTACATTATCTACAGGAAAATAACCTAGTCGAGTTTGGTATTAAAAGAATTGTCGGGAATTTGCCTATTCAATCATCTCAAAAGCACAGATATATTAAATTTTTCATGATAACTACTAATTATCAAACTAACAGCCCCACTTGTAATGGCCGCTCAACAATGCCGAACACATTGTTGCCAGACCGGCTTTACACAGATGACATTCAGTTCGCCGAGTACAGCACGGTTAGCTGGCTGGTGGGGAGCAGCCTGCAGAAAACATCCCTTTCCTGACCTGCATTCACGGCTTGGCCTCTGCAGCTATGGGCGAGCTGTAAACTCCTCTTCCTCTCAAAACTAAGTGGCTTGCTCTGAACAGCCGTGGGGGATGCCTCTCAGACAGTGTCTAGGGTGGCAGGAATTGAAGGATAGGTACATGTGAGCATCCGTGGATTTAGTGTGAAGGTCTGTGGTGATTGTATCCCTGTCACATGGGTGAAGTCACGTGGTAATTGTTCAAGGGAAACGCTATGATCAATCCCGACTCAGTCGCGCTAACCATACAAACATCAAAATTTAATCCAAACACGGAAATACGAGTACAAAAAACTGAAACTTTACTGTCACACAAAAAACATAGATGTTCACACCATGTTTACATACATATATAAGGACGGGTATACACTTATGATAACTCCATAGGGCTGTAAATAAATGGAAGGGACACACACACACACACACACACACACACACACACACACACACACACACACACACACACACACACAAAATAATCGAATCTCTCTCCACTAACATTCACGTCCCGGCCGGGTTCTGGGTGGGGCCAGAAGGTAAGGTGGAGCTGGAATGCAATCAAAGGGGTCAAGGAAGATTTAAAAAAAAAAAAAAACAGGAATGCTTGCCAAAATCTGATCCCTCAAAAATTAAATTAGGGATGATCAGAATTGCCAAGATGTAAATCAAAGACAACAGCCTGTGGGATGAGACAGGATTACGGTTCAGAAGGAGAAATTTTAGTACTGCATCATTAAATAAGAAAGGCCAAAACAAAGGGGAGCGTCTTGGGCAATACACTTAGAATGGGATAGTATACTGGGGGAGTTCAACTGCTAAGGACTGTAATTAAACATCCAACGTTAATTTCACCCTCTTTTTAAACGCTAACAGACGAAGGAACAGTTCACCACAGAAAGGTTGATAAACAGTGCATGGTTAAACCTGGCGCGATAGATAATCTGGAACCCTGCACACAAAAAAACCGCATCATACAGCGGCGACAACCCTGGAAAGCTAGTATCCTTTATATGTGGAAATACAAAACAAAACATTCATATTAGGCATGCATAACTATAATAGAATTATAAAGCGCTCTGCTGACAAAACTGATCTAATGCCCGTCCTTTATCTCCGCAATAATTAAACGTGGATGCCAGACTTATGGACCGACCCCCCAAAGCCTCAACCGTGAGACAGTCCTGCGCGGGTCCGGCGAAGGGAGAGCGCGTCCGCCCCGTCGGATACACACCAAGTCACGGACAGGATAGCGTCCTATCTCCTTCCAAGGAGATACAGTTACACACAACGACGAGGGCACGAAGGTTCGAGGGTGAAGAAGAGATGCACTCAAACCAGGTACAGGGGTGGCGGCCGTCCAACACCTGTATGCAGCAGGTAGAGCAGTGGCACCAGCGACCCACGAAGCTGTAGGGGTAGAGAGGTGGGTCGCCGGCGCAACACAAAATGAAGAGATCAGGATGAAGGTCCTCTCTCCAAAGATGGCGCACGGCGGACTGGTGCGTCCTCGCTCCGACCCAGGGGCGAGGTCCTCACGGGTACCCGGGAGAAGGGCGAGGAGGAGAAAGGGCTGAAGACTGGGAGAGGAATGGGGAGGGATGATGGGGGCGACGAAGAAGATGAAGGAGGCAGCGGGGTCAAGCCGCGGTCGCAGCAGCTGCTGCAGTACCAATGGCGGCAACAGCAGAAACCGGAAAGGCGGCGAGACCGGGAACAGCTGTAAGGTCGGCGGCAGCAGCAGCTGCACACAGGTAAGTCAGCCACCGGTGAGGGAAAGGAGAAAAAACAAAACAAGGAGTAGTCCTGGAAAACACACAAAAGATGGTTTCCCATATAAACAGGTGCAAAGCAAAAACCCGTAAGCAGACATCCATTACAGAGAGTAACAAGGACAGGCACGGAACGTACTGGCAGAGCGCTTGCTAATTTCAGTCCTCGAATGGTAGTTAAATATAAAATTTACCCGGTTCAGACACTTTGCCTACATACATATACCCAATAAACGTTCACAACCGTTTATGTCAAACACCCCGGGGTTGGCTCTCTTGAGCTATAAAAAAAAAAACGAATCATCTCCCTCGGGACAACTCTCCTTTTCAGAAACAAAAGCCGGAAGCGTTAACAGCGCCACATAAACTTATGGGCGCCCTAAATATTTACAAGAATGACGACAACAAAAATGGAAAAGAAAAAGCCTAAGTCCTGACCAAACGCATTTACAAGTAACGAACACCAACACGTGTGGCAAGACACATATGACCTGGAATGTGGTACAGGCACGCGACAACACGCAGAACATAACAACACTACATATTTGGAGGGGAAAATGCATAACACTGCCGTAAATGTAAAAAAAAAAATGGCCTAGAAGTAAAATGAATAATTAAAAGTTGAACAATTAAGTAGTGGGGGAAAACAAGTAAATGAATAATTAAAAGTTGGTACAAACGAAACGATAATAAAATTATAAACGAAAATAATTCTCAAACATAACAAAATAAAGAATGTAAGAATTAAAGTTATAGCCGAGAGGAAAACAATTTAAAATAGATTTGGAAATAAATAATAAAAAAGAAATAGATATGAACTAACTATGCAACGTACTCACCAACTAGACTTGTGAACGGGACTCGCTGAGGAGCTGGAATAGTAAGCCCTGCACGGCTCGCATCTGAACCCTGGTCAGGGCCTAAGAATTTAGGAAAACAGGCTTCTGCCTCTTAAGTGAATACGGGGATTCACGACTGTGACACCGATCACAGGTATTCTACAAAAAAGGGTAACTAGACATGGTGAAACGGCACTCGTAAGGAGTACTATGGTTCGGTTCTCACCCAAAGGTGAAAACCTGATGCCAAGAGCCGGGAGATATGGATCTCCAAAAAAAAAAATGCAACGCAGTTTCCCTCAAAGGCGAAACAGTGGTGGCTCCTCGAGGGATATGGATCCCTCACAAAAATACAATTACCAGAAAAGACTGCAAGCATACGGCTTGCACGACACGTTATGCTAACGCCCACTATCCCATCCCAACCTCGACTGCTCCGGTCGGCTTCCAAAAAAACCCTGATCGGCAGGTGAGAGGAAGCTCACTCAGCCTTCGTTTAACACCGGGTGCAACCTGAGTCCATACGGAAAACACATGACAATGCAGGATGGAAGGTGGGTTGCAGAGAGTTTAAAAGCTAAAGTAAAACTAAGTTGCTTTTAGACACATGACACTCTGCTTAAAGTTATCGGTGAACAAAACTAACCCCCTACACAAATTCTTCCCTCTAGGCAAAACGGACCTTGAACATGACAGTTGGAAGAAACGTGCAATGCCCGACAATCCCCATTGATGCTCATGTTGACGTCCAGGAAAGGGATGTTGGTTCTACCATAGTTGGCTGCAAACTTTATCGTGGCATGCTGGTTGTTTATCCAGTTGAGGAACAAAAGCAGCTGGCTTTCCCCATGGAACCAGAGCATGACAATGTCATCAATGAAACGACGCCAGAATTTTGGATGGACATGCCAGGGTGAAGTTGCCAGTAGCCGTTGTTCTAACCATGCCATGAAAATGATTGCAATGGAGGGAGCCATTGGGTTCCCCATTGCCGTGCCATGGACTTGTTGGAACAGCTCACCATCAAAATCAAACACGTTGTTTTGAAGGAAGTGTTCAACGATCTCCAGTAGTAATGGAACAGAGGGGCCTTCTTTCAAATGATGACCAAAACCGGCGATGATTTCTTTCAGGGAAATCGCCACTTCATGATGAGGTATATTTGTGTACAACCCAACCACATAAACAGTGACGATCAATACTTCGCTCGCCAGAGGCTGTTGAGTGATTTTCCATTCTTCCAAGATATTCAGGAAGTGAGTTGTGTCTTTGATGTAGGAGGTCAGGTTTTGTACAAGAGGCTGGAGCCAATGGTCCACTAGCTTTGAGAGACGTTCAGTTGATCCACTGACTCCTGACACAATTATATATCATTTATATATTGATGGTATCCTAATGTATCAAGAATTAATTTTTAATGAATACACAGACATCATGATTACATGCTCTTAACGGGCTTGGAGTCTTTTTGTGTTTCATTTTGTTTCCTTTTTGTTTTGTTTTGTTTTGTTTTTTGAAGAAGCATACATTTTCGTGTTTACGTTCCTTCACTTTCAATTAATTCTCAATGATTATGTCAGTCAGTGTCAAACTTTACCATATTAAAGTTAACATGAGCGATTTACCTTTCTATTTCAAACCGGTCTCTTGATAATTTGATGAACACATTTACATGAGAAAATTCATTTTTCTTTAATTTACATTTGCAAATATAGGATTTAGCAAACAGCAGGATAAAGTTTAACACTCTGTCAGATTTAAAGTCTGTGTCGTGTAATATCAGCGTTTGTTGTGTTCGTCTGACAGCTCAGTTCTTCTACACTTATTTTCAAGTGAATGTTGGTAAATAGGTTTAATAATACATATGTTTTAAAAAGCCTGGGAATCTGACAAAAATGTTGATTGTTGTCCTTCTTCTCTTTCTTTTAAATTATGGTTTAGTATTTTGATCATAAACAACTTTCGTTCAGGGCGTTTAAAGGCTCGGTCTGTGACGTCCTGTAATGAGGTTTGGAGAATTACGGTGTCCAGGACGGGGAAATCGTGATGGTATTGCTTAAGTGCACTAAGTTGATGTATTATTAGTCAGGCTTGACACACCAAGGTTATCTTTGCACTCATACACGCATATGCACACTCATGCACCCACCAAACATTCACCTCTCTCTGGGAATGGGATGTCACGCATTCGTTTCTTTCCTAACACGACTGAGAACAAGAAATACAATTTCTATGCTACTTATAATTAATCATGAACAATCAATCACACACAATGAATAAATCAACACATTAAAAGTTCAATACTTCCTAACCCCGGGTTATAATGAATGACTTCTTACCTGGCAGGTTTTCACACACACAACCACGCTTTCACACCACACCACAGTTCTGAAAAAGTCTCTTCACGTCTTCTTCCGCACTGCTTGATGGTGATGCCCTTGGTTGACTGGCTCCAGGCTTCAGGACTGGGTCTTCGTGGTCGTCTCTGGGATCTCGACGTCGAACTCTTCTTCTTCGTCGTCTTCTTCACCCACCTCTGGGTTCAAATTCAGTTTGTCTGTCTTCACCCACCTCTGGGCTTCAAACTTAGTTTCCTTCTCTTCCAGCTTGTCTTTAACTCTAAGACCTTGCTGTCTCTTCTATCTCCAGACCACGTCTCTCTCGACCCTTTCTCTGTCCTGCTCACTCCTCTCCTCTCTCTCTCTCTCTGTGCCTTCTCTCTCTCTCTCTCTCTCCTGGTGTTGTTCTCCCGACACGTTGTTCTCCCTCAGTTTATATAGGGAGGGAAACAAAGGATTCCCCTTCGGGCCATGCCTTTGTCCACGCTGCTTCTCAAACCCCTAGTTCACAAGTACCCTGAATTCTCCACTCGCTACATTCCACACACATCAGCATTTACACACACCCCTACTAATTGATTAGCAAACACACATTTAGCCCCAGATGGACATCGAAAATTCCCGCCGACTTCGGTGGTCAGTTAACACAGTAATTATCTTAAGGAGGGTTACTACAACCTCCACACGCATTCAGCCAGCCTGACAATAGAACCAACACAGTGACCCACGGCAATACCATCCGAACGAATCCAAGACCCCTGCTCTTCACTGACTGTTTACACAAGAACCTCAGCTGACTGAGCATTTAGCGCTCGCTCGGAGCGCCGAGGTCGTAGTGGTTACACCCCTTCCCCTTTCGCCACCAGGCAGGTCTGAACTCTCTCCTAGGTGTTGTTTGTCATCTGACCACTTCGGCCATGTGCGGTGGGTAAGGTACCCTGGTTAATTGGTCAATTACCTATTTGTATACCACGTACAATGTCCCTTTGTCTCCAAGCGTCTAATGCCTTTTGTGAGAGGTTTCACGCTCCTTGACAAATTCCCCCACTCGAAGACAATGCCCTGCATTGGCTAAAACTTAACATTCAAGGAGATGAAACTCATAATTTTCCCATTTAAACCAGTGCTAATATCGGCCTCTCATAAGCCTACTTACACCAGAGAACGCACGCAAGATTTGTCTTGCAACAAAAATTATAGAGAAAAATCAATACATACACACTATCAAAGCAAATATCAACATAAATCTGAAATCTCCACCAGCTCAAAGTCGTGTGGCCATATAACCATTATGTTTCTGCGGAAATTCTCTCCCCTTCTCTTCATACACGTGGCCTGCAACCAGCCACGTCACGCATACGCTACACTGCACAAGACCACGCACACACTACATATTTACAGTGCCCGGCTTTTCGCCCAACCATTTTATTTTGGCCTACGGTCCCGTCACTCTTTCTTCACTCTCTAACCCACGTTGTCGTAACCGCGCGACATGTGTTGCAATGCGCACAGAAACGCCTGATATCACCAAGGATACTGGGCCAGTAGTACTCTCGCGTCACTGCCTTTTGTGAGGCCTTCTTACCGAGATGGCCCGAGGCTGACGTCACATGTTTTTTCTGACATCACCGCTTTTCTGCGCTTCGTAGGCACCACGATCTGTCTTTTTGTCTTCCCGAACTCAAGTGAGAGAAAGTTCGGTACAATACCCATCCTTTATCTCAAAACCTATTGTCCCTTCCTTAACACGTTTCTTCTGCCTTGTATGAGCAAAACCGAACAGCTTTCTAAGAGAGTAATCGCCCTTTTGTTCTGCTCGTAAGTGAGTGGGGTAAGTCTCACCGGACACGCTCCAGTGCTTTCTGAAGGGTGTGACCGCCTGGGGCCTTTCTCTCCCGTGATTCCTTTTCCCTGATTCAACACAGAAATCACGGTCTGGGTCTCCGTACCCACGTGCTCCTGGGATGTTTCCAATCACCAGATCATACGGCGGCTTTGGAACAGCCAACGCCTGTACACTTCCACTATAAAATGGTGTAGCAATAAAACACCTGGGCCGTTTTGAATTCTGCTGCTGTTCCATCTATTTGTCTACACCTCTGTGTTTTACCTGTGAATTGCCCCTTCTCAACCAGGGATTCCTTCACCATGATACCAGTGCACCCAGAGTCTCTAATGACATTAACCACATTGTCCCCTACTCTGCCTTTGTGCACATCCATGTTATCGCCTGAATCTGTGAACACACAGCACAATCCAGACAAAATAACACTTTCATCTTGTTCATCTTTTTCTACCTGCCTCTCTCTTGGCCTGATCCTCATTGCTGCTGCCTTCTGTGACTTAAATATACAATCCCTAGCCAAGTGCCCTGTCTTACTGCACAGAAAACAGGTAGCTCATTCCTAGCCACGTGGCTATTGGTTTTCACCCTTGTTTGCTCACGTGACGCTGTGTGCCTACGGGTGTGTACTACTGACTCATTACGTGAGTCATGTGCTGGCCTACCGTCCTCTGGATATGCCTCCAGCCCTCTTCTTGTTGAGGCAAGTCGCGCCTCGCTTCTCGGTAAACCTCGCTGCTTCAAGTACTTCAGCTATTGTCACGACACCCCTCTCCTTGAGGTGTATTGTGAGGCCGGCCCACAACCGTCAAGTATCTGTTCTTTCATCACCAGTGTCTTGAGGCCTTCAAAATCACAGTCCACTTCACTCAGTTCTATCCACTTGTTAAAGTAATGATCCAGTCTAACACCGAACTGTGTGTATGTATCACCCTGTTCGATTCTCGCCTCGCGAAACTTACGCCTAAAACCTTCTTCAGTCAAATCATACGCCTTTAGTACTGCTTGCTTCACCTTGTCAAAATCTCTCTGATCACCTTTGGGTAGGGTGGAAACTGTGTGTAACGCACGACCTGTCAACAAGGCAGACAGGTTTATTGCCCAGTCATCTTCGGGCCAGCCCTCGTGCTCGGCAACCGATTCAAACCGACTGATATAGGCATCGATCGAATCAGTTTCTTCTCTGAACAGTGGGAGTTTAAGTCTAGGTGCGCAACTTAGTCTGCGGCCTACTGACTCAGAACTGGTGTCTATTTCACTACGATGTTCGGATTTTATCTTTCCAACTCGATTTGTTTGGCTAGAATCTCCGATTCGCTTCTGCTCTCGCCCTGGCAGCTGCACTCTCTGCCTCTAGACGTTCCTTTTCAAATTTCCTTCTTTCAGCCCTTTCATCTCTCTCAGTCTTCTGCTGAGATTCAATGAATCTACGCAGTTCCTCTCCTGTATATCCCATTTCTTTCCCCAAACTTACCAGTTCTGCAATGGGAGTAAAACTTTCTTCAGCCATTTTCTTTTCTTATATGTTTTAGCACCACTAAAACAGTTACGCTTATAAACCCGGAAAAACCAGTACACAGTTTATCTACCAAACGTGACGAGTACACCAACAAGTGGTAGTGTTCCTAACTCAAAGGAGCCTTAATCTTAAACCACAGCTTCTGTGAGAGTTAAGACTAGAACCTCGTTCTTCGTTTCTCTGAACGACCTTGATTAATACAACCACCCTACACACAAGTCAATACTCAACACTCAAAGAACTAAAGGAAATAATTAGAAGAGCTAATTAAAATTGCCTTTAGTGGACGCTTCGCCCCAGTACTACTCTAGTACTCACTTTGTTTCCCTCCTGAAACTAATTTGGGCCATGCAATCCTGGCAGGCTCGCCACTTTGTCCAGGACGGGGAAATCGTGATGGTATTGCTTAAGTGCACTAAGTTGATGTATTATTAGTCAGGCTTATCACACCAAGGTTATCTTTGCACTCATACACGCATATGCACACTCATGCACCCACCAAACATTCACCTCTCTCTGGGAATGGGATGTCACGCATTCGTTTCTTTCCTAACACGACTGAGAACAAGAAATACAATTTCTATGCTACTTATAATTAATCATGAACAATCAATCACACACAATGAATAAATCAACACATTAAAGTTCAATACTTCCTAATCCCGGGTTATAAATGAAATGACTTCTTACCTGGCCAGGTTTTCACACACACAACCACGCTTTCACACCACACCACAGTTCGAAAAAGTCTCTTCACGTCTTCTTCCGCACTGCTTGATGGTGATGCCCTTGGTTGACTGGCTCCAGGCTTCAGGACTGGGTCTTCGTGGTCGTCTCTGGGATCTCGACGTCGAACTTCTTCTTCTTCGTCTTCTTCACCCACCTCTGGGTTCAAATTCAGTTTGTCTGTCTTCACCCACCTCTGGGCTTCAAACTTAGTTTCCTTCTCTTCAAGCTTGTCTTTAACTCTAAGACCTTGCTGTCTCTTCTATCTCCAGACCACGTCTCTCTCGACCCTTTCTCTGTCCTGCTCACTCCTCTCCTCTCTCTCTCTCTCTGTGCCTTCTCTCTCTCTCTCTCCTGGTGTTGTTCTCCCGACACGTTGTTCTCCCTCAGTTTATATAGGGAGGGAAACAAAGGATTCCCTTCAGGCCATGCCTTTGTCCACGCTGCTTCTCAACCCCTAGTTCACAAGTACCCTGAATTCTCCACTCGCTACATTCCACACACATCAGCATTTACACACACCCCTACCTAATTGATTAGCAAACACACACTTAGCCCCAGATGGACATCGAAAATTCCCGCCGACTTCGGTGGTCAGTTAACACAGTAATTATCTTAAGGAGGGTTACTACAACCTCCACACGCATTCAGCCAGCCTGACATAGAACCAACACAGTGACCCACGGCAATACCATCCGAACGAATCCAAGACCCTGCTCTTCACTGACTGTTTACACAAGAACCTCAGCTGACTGAGCATTTAGCGCTCGCTCGGAGCGCCGAGGTCGTAGTGGTTACACCCCTTCCCCTTTCGCCACCAGGCAGGTCTGAACTCTCTCCTAGGTGTTGTTTGTCATCTGACCACTTCGGCCATGTGCGGTGGGTAAGGTACCCTGGTTAATTGGTCAATTACCTATTTGTATACCACGTACAATGTCCCTTTGTCTCCAAGCGTCTAATGCCTTTTGTGAGAGGTTTCACGCTCCTTGACATACGGTGAGTGTTGTGGACAAGCGAAACACTTTGACATTATGAACAAAACAGGCCAGAAGTGTTGAGGTCTGGACCTGTGTGTGTGTGTGTGTGTGTGTGTGTGTGTGTGTGTTCTTGATTTAATGTCTATTCACCTTGGTGATTTTAGACAAAAAAAATTGTAATAACAATAAATAGTAATAGATGCTTAAATATCCGAATACATTACATATGAAAGGTAAATTAACTTAAATACAAATAGTTACCAATAGGGCTGTTAGCTAACTGATCGAAAAAGTTGTATGTTAAATTAATGTCGGTGACACAAAAATTTCATTGACAGTATTTTGAGAGAGTATAGTGATAAAACGCCTTAAATCATTACACAATTAACTATGATCATTACTACGTTTTTGTCCACAGATGCAAACAATGTTTTTTTTTGTATACTTAATGATAAAGGTGTTAGTTTTCCACCGATACATGAGACATTTTTTTTCTTACACGAGAAGGAGTTTTTATGTCACAGATGTTAACATTCATATAGCAACAACTAGTATTTGTTTCGATGCTTTCAAATTGCTTCCAAACATACGTGTCTAGTACGTTATAATATTATTGTAACGATAATGGAAAAAGTATGTTTTCTGACGTTGGATCGTTTGCTCCCCCTTTAGCCGCTCTGTCAATTTTATTATTAAAATGAATTGAACGATGTGGTGGCATGTGTTGTTACAGATGCCAGGAGGAGATCGATCACTATGACTTCTATCAGTTTGCATTGATCCCTGCTGTAAGTACCTCTGTCTGTCTCATTGTCTGACAAAGTGTTGTGGTCCTTCTCTCTCTGTCTCTATCCCCTCTCTCTCTAATTGTCTGTCTCTGTGTTGTGGTCCTTCTCTCTCTGTCTCTATCCCCTCTCTCTCTAATTGTCGGTCTCTGTGTTGTGGTCCTTCTCTCTCTGTCTATATCCCCCCCTCTCTCTCTAATTGTCTGTCTCTGTGTTATGGTCCTTTTCTCTCTCTGTCTCTACCCTCTCTCTCTAATTGTCTGTCTCTGTGTTGTGGTCCTTCTCTCTCTGTCTATATCCCCTCTCTCTCTCTAATTGTCTGTCTCTGTGTTGTGGTCCTTCTCTCTCTGTCTCTACCCCCCCCCCCCCCCCCCTCTCTGATTGTCTGTCTCAGTCTTGTGGTCCTTCTCTCTCTGTTTCTACCCCCCTCTCTCTCTAATTGTCTCTGTGTTGTGGTCCTTTTCTCTCTCTGTCTCTACCTTCTCTCTCTCTCTAATTGTCTGTCTCTGTGTTGTGGTCCTTCTCTCTCTGTCTCTACCCTCTCTCTCTCTCTAATTGTCTCTGTGTTGTGGTCCTCTCTCTGTTTCTACCCCCTCTCTCTCTAATTGTCTCTGTGTTGTGGTCCTTTTCTCCCTCTGTCTCTACCCTCTCTCTCTCTCTAATTGTCTGTCTCTGTGTTATGGTCCTTTTCTCTCTCTGTCTCTACCCTCTCTCTCTCTCTAATTGTCTGTCTCTGTGTTGTGGTCCTTCTATCTCTGTCTCTACCCTCTCTCTCTCTGATTGTCTGTCTCTGTGTTGTGGTCCTTTTCTCTCTCTGTCTCTACCCTCTCTCTCTCTGATTGTCTGTCTCTGTGTTGTGGTCCTTCTCTCTCTGTCTCTATCCCCCTCTCTCTCTAATTGTCTGTCTCTGTGTTGTGGTCCTTCTCTCTCTGTCTCTATCCCCTCTCTCTCTCTCTCTAATTGTCTGTCTCTGTGTTGAAGTCCTTCTCTCTGTCTCTATCCCCTCTCTCTCTCTAATTGTCTGTCTCTGTGTTGTGGTCCTTCTCTCTCTGTCTCTACTCCCTCCCTCTCTCTCTAATTGTCTGTCTCTGTGTTATGGTCCTTCTCTCTCTCTGTCTCTACCCTCTCTCTCTCTCTAATTGTCTGTCTCTGTGTTGTGGTCCTTCTCTCTCTGTCTCTACTCCCTCTCTCTCTCTAATTGTCTGTCTCTGTGTTATGGTCCTTTTCTCTCTCTGTCTCTACCCTCTCTCTCTCTAATTGTCTGTCTCTGTGTTGTGGTCCTTCTCTCTCTGTCTCTACTCCCTCTCTCTCTCTAATTGTCTGTCTCTGTGTTATGGTCCTTTTCTCTCTCTGTCTCTATCCCCTCTCTCTCTCTCTCTAATTGTCTGTCTCTGTGTTGTGGTCCTTCTCTCTATGTCTCTACCCTCTCTCTCTCTAATTGGCAGCTTTCCCATTTTTGTCAACTGATATTCTAGGCGTGTGAAACGGAATAGCTCAGTGGTACAGCGCCGGACTGGTAATCTTGGTGATCCTGGGTTGCGGGTTCGAATCTCTTCACGGGCCGTCTAGGTACAGGGGGAGGGATGGGGGTGGAGGCGTTCCCTCGGTGTTAACATTGGCTCTGACTCCATTTCCCATACAGTCCTTAGAATGTGATTATAAACCGAGGTTCCGTGTCTGAACGTTCGCATAACATCTTGCACACACGTTAAATCATATCACTAACTTTTGGAAGAGAAGGCCAGTTTGGCCGTTGGTACGGATGACACGTTACACATAATATGCACCCTGCGTGATAATTGGAAAGAATGAATGAAGTAAGGAAACTGAGTGAACGATATTGATCAATATTGACTGGATGACACGGGAAACGACTGAATGAAGCACCAAGAGGTAGCTCTTCAGTCGGCACTGCTCAGGTAGGCTGCGCGTTATGTGAAAGAGTGTGGATTGTAAAGCGCTTAGAGCTTGGTCTCAAGCCGAGGATAGGCACTATATTAGTATTCATGATAATAGCAATGATAAACTTTGGCTGCGGGTGGTGTATATGAATGATGTTAGTTAACCCCCCCCCCCCCACCCCACCCCAAAA
Source organism: Conus ventricosus (assembly GCA_018398815.1). NCBI lineage: Eukaryota > Metazoa > Mollusca > Gastropoda > Neogastropoda > Conidae > Conus > Conus ventricosus. The sequence goes on from CM031613.1 coordinate 21,053,551, forward strand.
AAAAAAAAAAAAAAAGAAAAGAAAAGGCTTATGAAATGCTATTGTCTCACCAACGTCAAAGCTATACCATCTGGGCCTGCAAAATTCGTAACGTTCTGTATAAATTTGGTTTTGGTGTTGCTTGGGAGGCACAGAGTGTTGGTAGCATTTATTTGTTGACGAGAGATTTCAAACAGAGATTGATCGATTGTTTGTAACAGAATTGGCATGTCTCCCTGCAGCCATACGAATTTAGAATATTTATTCGCAGTTCAATAGCACACTGATTCTCAGCCCTGACGTGTATTTTGTGAAGTATATACAAGTTCGAAGAACGTTTGCAAGATTTTACATAGGAATGTCTCCTCTGAACTCACATTTCTTTCAGTAAACAGCGTGCAGTCATGATGATAAATTGTGTCCATTCTACAAGAACACGCCAGAAACTGAATTACATTTTGTACTCGTGTGTCCGACAAACCATGAAATAAGAAACACACACACACACACACACACACACACACACGCGCGCGCGCGCGCGCGCGCGCGCGCACTTAAAAAACACACACACACTTTAAAACACACACACACACACACACACACTTAAAACACACACACACACACAGAATGAGAGAGATGCCTCTCTCTTTCACTCACACACACACACACACAGAGAGAGAGAGAGATAGAGAAGAGAGAGAGAGAGGAGAGAGAGAGAGAGAGAGAGAGAGAGAGAGAGAGAGAGAGAGGATGCCTCACACACACACACACACACACACACACACGCGCGCGCGCCCTCGCGCGCACCCCCCCCCCCCCCCCCCCTCAGAAGTGGCCGATGCCATGACAAAGGGAGGGGATTGTCCACGCTGTGATGATGACGTATCAGGTGATGATGACGTGTCAGGTGCTGATGACGCTGTTGTTCGCCATCACCAAGAAGAGACGTCATCTTCTGCCGCAGCTGTGGAACGGTCGCCCTGGGCTCATTTTGTGAGTGTTCAGTTTCTCATTTTGTGAGTGTTCATCGTCTCTTTTTATGAGTGTTCAGTTTCTCATTTTGTGAGTGTTCATCGTCTCATTTTTGTGAGTGTTGAGTTTCTCATTTGTGAGTGTTGAGTTTCTCATTTTGTGAGTGTTCAGTTTCTCATTTTGTGAGTGTTCAGTTACTCATTTGTGAGCGTTCGTCTTCTCATTTTGTGAGTGTTCAGTTTCTCATTTTGTGAGTGTTCGTCGTCTCGTTTGTGAGTGTTCAGTTTCTCGTTTTGTGAGTGGTCGTCTTTTCAGTTTGTAAGTGTTGAGTTTCTCATTTTGTGAGTGTTGAGTTTCTCATTGGTGGGTGTTCGTCTTCTCATCTTGCGAGTGTTCGTCTTCTCGCTTTGTGAGTGTTCGTCTTTCATTTTGCGAGTGTTCATCGTCTCATTTTGTGAGTGTTCAGTTTCTCATTTGTGGGTGTTCGTCTTCTCATCTTGTGAGTGTTCGTCTTCTCGCTTTGCGAGTGTTCGTCTTCTCATTTTGTGAGTGTTCAGTTTCTTATTTTGTGAGTGTTCGTCGTCTCGTTTTGTGAATGTTCGTCGTCTCGTTTTGTGAGTGTTCGTCTTCTCGTTTTTGTGAGTATTCGTCATCATCATTATCATCATGATAATTGTCACCGTCATCGTCTTCGTCGTCGTCCTCCTCCTCATTATCATCATCCTCGTTATCGTCGTCGTCATCATCATCATACAAAAAACCACCATCATCATCATTATGGTCATCATCATTTAGTTTGTGGGTGTGTGCTAATGTGCGGGTGTTTGTGTTAGTATGGGTGTTAGTGTGTGTGTGGTTGTGTGGTGGTGTGTGTGTGTGTGTGTGTGTGTGTGTGTGTGGTAGAAGTAGTAGTGTGTGTGTGTGTGTGGTGGTGGTAGTAGTAGTAGTAGTGGTAGTAGTAGTAGTAGTAGTAGTGTGTGTGTTTACTGAATGTGAAAACGCATGTGAAATAGCTGAATGCTACAGTGGTGCATAAATTCATCTTTCTTTGGTGATCAGCGGTGTGATAAATCTTCACAGGCTTTGTAGGTCTTTGGCTGCACTGGTGGTTTTTTTGTCCTCCAACACCAAATTTCCCACTTAATTTTTGTCCTCTCTCCCTTTCTCTCCTCTCTCTCTTTCTCTCTCTCCCTCTCTCTTTCTGTTTCTCTCTCTCTCTCTCTCTCTCTCTCTCTCTCTCTCTCTCTCTCTCTCTCTCTCTCTCTCCAGTGGGTGCGTCCATGCTCCTATTTTTCCCGTTGTCTTTATGTACTCCCAGTTCTTATAGAACAGGGAGTACTTTAGAATGGGAACGAAGAAATGCTGTCTCTGTGTGTGTCTGTCCGTCCGTGGTGAAAATGTGTTCCACTCGCTCCAGACAAAACCACTGGGCCGATCTTTCTGAAAATTTGTAGGTATGTTCATTATGGGTCACGGATTGATGCCCGATGTTTTAGTTTACCGTTATAGCCGTTACTAACGGCTGTAACGGCCCAGAACGGGTTTTCTTCTTTCTTGAATATCACAGAAAGTACTTGACCGATCTTTTTGAAAATTTGTAGGTATTTTCATTATGGGTCACGAATAATGCCCGATGTTTTAGTTTAGCGATATAGATAGGGAGCATCTCATTACTCCCCCGGCTCGTTACTCCCCCGGCTCGTTACTCCCCCGGCTCACCTAACCCTAACCCTATCCCTAACCCTATCCCTAACCCTAACCGGGGGAGTAAAAGAGCCGGGGAGTAACGATACGGGGAGTAATGAGCTGATCCGGCCGTTGATAACTGCTGTAACCGTTTTTCTTCTTTATGGAATGTCTCAGAATGTACTTGGCCGATCTTTGTGAAAATTAGCAGGTATGTTCATTATGGGTCACCGATGATGCCCGATGTTTAGTTTACCGATATAGCCGTTACTAACTGCTGTAACGGTTTTTCTTCTTTATGGAATGTCTCAGAAAGTACTTGGCCGATCTTTGTGAAAATTAGCAGGTATGTTCATTATGGGTTACGGATGATGCCCAATGTTTCAGTTTACCGTTACAGCTGTTACTAACGGCTATAACGGTTTTTCTTCTTTATGGAATATCTCAGAAACCACTACGTCGATCTTTTTGAAAATTTGTAGCTATGTTCACTATGGGTCACGGATGATACCCGATGTTTTAGTTTACCGTTATAGCCGTTACTAACGGCTATAACGACCCATAACGGTTGTTCTTTTTTATGGAATATCTCAGAAAGTACTTGGCTGATCTTTCTGAAAATTTGTACGTATGTTCATTATGGGTCACGGATGATGCCCGACGTTTTAGTTTACCGTTTTAGCCGTTACTAACGACTATAACGGCCCATAACGGTTCTTCTTTTTATGGAATATCTTAGAAAGTACGTGGTCGATACTTCTGAAAATTTGTAGGTATGTTCATTGTGGGTCACGGATGATGCCTGATGTTTAAGGTTACCGTCATAGCCGTTACTAACGGCCCATACTGGTTTTCTTCTTTATGGAAAATCTCAGAAAGTAGTAGGCCGATCTTTCTGAAAAGTTG